>CALYLW010000826.1:44071-304071 GCA_944989445.1 Ampullaceana balthica
ATCATGTAGAATTGTTCAGTTTTATCATGTCAAATTGATCGTTTTATCATGTCAAATTGATCAGTTTTATCATGTCAAATTGATCAGTTTTATCATGTCAAATTGATCAGTTTTATCATGTCGAATTGATCTGTTTTATCATGTCAAACTATTGTCTTCGTTATAAATGCACATTCTTAGTTTAACAATAACTGCACGTAAATAGCCAAATGTAAATACCGCTCTCTCCCCTGCCCCCGCTTCTCTCTCACTCTCTCTCTCTCGTACTCTCTCTTTCTCTCTCATTATGTTTCTCTGTTGTTCTCTTTCTCTCTTTTATACCCCCAATCTCTCTCTTTCTCTCTTTTATACCCAATCTCTCTCTTTCTCTCTTTTATACCCCCAATCTCTCTCTTTCTCTCTTTTATACCCCAATCTCTCTCTTTCTCTCTTTTATACCCCAATCTCTTCTTTCTCTCTTTTATACCCCAATCTCTCTTTCTCTCTTTTATACCCCAATCTCTCTCTTTCTCTCTTTTATACCCCAATCTCTCTCTTTCTCTCTTTTATACCCCAATCTCTCTCTTTCTCTCTTTTATACCCCAATCTCTCTCTTTCTCTCTTTTATACCCCAATCTCTCTCTTTCTCTCTTTTATACCCCAATCTCTCTCTTTCTCTCTTTTATACCCCAATCTCTCTCTTTCTCTCTTTTATACCCCAATCTCTCTCTTTCTCTCTTTTATACCCCAATCTCTCTCTTTCTCTCTTTTATACCCCAATCTCTCTCTTTCTCTCTTTTTATACCCAATCTCTCTCTTTCTCTCTTTTATACCCCAATCTCTCTCTTTCTCTCTTTATACCCCAATCTCTCTCTTTCTCTAGTATGTCATCCCTCTTTCCCTATGGAACTAACTATAAATTTATACACAAATGTAACTAACTATTCATTTATACACACCTGTAACTAACTATTCATTTATACACACCTGTAACTAACTATTCATTTATACACACCTGTAACTAACTATTCATTTATACACACCTGTAACTATCTATTCATTTATACACACCTGTACTAAAACATGTATCTCTATATTCATGACCAATGTTCCCTCTAAGTTTCGTTGGTCCATGTGCAAATTAACAAAATCGAGGGCAAAGTTGCTCAGGACAAATTTTAGGGGCGAAATTGTACACCACACAAATACAGATATTATATGCCATTAAAAAAAATTATGCGTCGTAATTCGAACATGCTGCGCGTTTAAATTTCAGCTTAAAGGGAATATTGTTCATGACTTCTGAACCACAAGTTTGATTAAAGTTTTTAACTTAAACCTGCAATCCATTACTGACGATTTTTTCCCGGGTATGTAAGTCTGACCGCTTGTACCCTGCACTGTGTCACTGATCAGTTGTCGTATAAAATATTAATAGACGTGCATAAAAACAAGTCGCTTATTCGGTTATTCACGTTATAAATCTAACGGATCTATACTGTATTATATAATAGACTTGTTTGTACAAAATGAATCCTATGAAGGACTCAGATTTAGTTAGCAGTGCAATTTATTTTATTTTGTTTTAAATTTTCTTTTGATAAAAATCAATTTCAATATTTTGGTTTAAGACACGGTTGCAAAATTGTTTGTATACATGTAAATAAGTAACCAACCATTTTAATTTCCTTTTCAGGATTCTCTGGCGTATAATCTCAACCAACTTTGTAAACACGAGACCCCAGATTTCAGCTGGGTAACAGTAGTTTTCTGGGAGGCTCCAGTTCCAACATGACACACTTTACCCTGCCCAGTGTATGAGGACAACATGACACACTTTACCCTGCACAGTGTATGAGGACAACATGACACACTTTACCCTGCACAGTGTATGAGGACAACATGACACACTTTACCCTGCACAGTGTATGAGGACAACATGACACACTTTACCCTGCCCAGTGTATGCTGATAACATGACACACTTTAACCTGCACAGTGTATGAGGACAACATGACACACTTTACCCTGTTCGTGGTTCTACCAACCCAAGAATTATGCGCCCTACGGAGTCTGTCCAGTGGAACCACGATCAAAGAGGTCCGAAACAGACTTGAAATGTCCGGCGGACTTCCTGGCCAGGGTTTACAAGCTAACGAGCAGCAATGGCCAGGTGCTTCACGAAGAGTGGGAGTTGAATGTCGGCCAAAATGTGTGGGACGGTTTCATTGTGCGGGTGCAGCTGTTTAGACTCTTGGCAGGCATTGTATGACGCAGTTATGGAGGGAGATGTATACTGGTTGCTCAGGTATTTTTTTAATTTATTGATAGAAAAATTACTCCAGTTTTTGTTTGCTTTTTTTTGTTGTTGTAAATAATGTGAAAATTTACCTCACAACAACATTATATATAAAATATTGTAATTGTTTTGTCTTGATTACCAACAAAAATAATTATCTTTGCTCTGAATGATTAACTTGTTTGCCTTTGACCCACTAGAGATGGCGCCGTCTGCTTGCCTCGCTTTGAAGAAGATGACGTAGACGGAAGTCAAGTTTCTGACGTTGTCGAGGAGAGAGCAGCCGTGGCCCTCTACCTGGCCAGTTGGAGGGGGGCAGATAAAACTTGTCACGTGCTACTGTCAGCAGGTGGGTCAAATCTTCTGCCATACAAAATTTTATCATAGAAACTTGAAAATTGTCAAATTTTAAATGTTTTATTTAAGACTCGTTTACAGCCGGATGTGGATTTATAAGATCACTGTTTGAAAGATCGTGCGTTTTATTATTTTCTGTCATTGAAGCACACTGTACGTATTAAAGGCATCAAAATAAATAATGTGAAAAACTTTCATTGCAAACATCAATCCATCTAAGTTTTATATGTAATTGAATTAATGTTGTTATTGTTTTTTTTAAAAGTATTTTCTATTTGACATTTTTAACAGGCGTCAACCCTAACGGCCTGACCCCATTTCGAAGGACAGCCCTGTTCGCAGCCGTCGCCAAAGACAATGACCGTGTCTTGGAAGTGCTCCTGAATCACGGTGCGAAGACTTCCGTAAAAGACACCAACGGGGAGACGCCCCTGGACGTGGCGAGGCGCGGCTTCTCCAGGCAGTGCGTCAACGTCATGAGATCCTTTCAGCTGAGGAACGGGGGGAAACTGGTGTCTCCTGGCAACAACGGCGTCAACTTGACCTCTCCTAGGAGCAGGTCACCCGCCAGCTCGTGCGACCAATCGCTGCGGCCGTACTCTGGGTGGTATTCAAGGGGACACCACTCCCCATCAGTGGATAGTGAAGTGACGTCAAGTAGCCGCCCAAGGACGGGTAAGATGAAAGGAATCGTCAGGCCTCGCTCAGGCATCTCGTCGTGTAGCAGCTCGACAAGACGTGTCCAGTTCCACGATGACGTCCTGAACGGGCGTCTCAACATTCATCAAGGAGAGGCTCCCTCATCTCTCGAACCTCATCAGGAAAACGATTCTACACATACTCTAAACAATCAGCAGTTGACCCCTCGGCGGCAAACTCTCATGCCTCGGACCCACATGGCCACGCGCCTTGTTCCTAGGACCCCTAATGTTACACACCCCAGTCCTAGGACCCCCTTAGCCACTGAACGTGTTCCTGTGACCCACAATGCTAATCAGCCCACTCCCAGGACCCCTGTAGCCGCTGAACGTGCTCCTATGACCCCCAAAGCTGCCCAGCTCAGAGTAGCTGTTACTTCTCCCAAAACAAAGTCCCTGGAGTTCTCAAACGTCGTCAACTGGAATGACGGCCAACATTTGGACTCTGAATTCCTGACCATCAGACCAGCACTGAGAGAAGGTAAAGTACAGCTGACGCCGTACAGAAACTTGTACGCTCCACAGCAAGACGTCGTCAATGAAACGGCGAATGGAGGTAGAACTAACTCCTTGGACGAATCCTTTTCGGCATCGAGCGATCACCACACCAACTTGGACGTTGGTGAAGGAAACTTGACAATAAGTTCATTAAATATCGATGAGTTCACTCCTCTGGCCAATGGAAGTAATTGGTCATTGAAAGACGAAGATTCTCGGACTGTTGTCAGTGACCTAAACCCAGCCAACAGACGGATCAAAAGTGCGGGCAGCCTGCCAGGAAGATTAGGGGCAGTTAACAAGACACCACGGTCAGGCCGTATCGGATCATCTCCTAGTTTTGAGAGACATAAGTAAGTGCTTTAGGGGCCGTCCATAAATGACGTCAAGCGATTTTTTACGATTTTGACCCCCCCCCCTCGTCGCGCGTTGTCACAAAAACTTAAAACCCCCCTCTAAAAATACGTCACAAATCTTTGACCCCCGCCCCCCCCAAAAAAAAACACACTTTATTTTCTATTTGAAAATAAGTGTGTTTCAAATCACTTTTATTGACATTTAAGTATTTATTATTTATTTATTGAAGATCTACATTGTAATATTGTAACCCTCGTGAAGCATTTTTTTAAAACGTTTAACCGGCCTTCAGAAAACGAACTGTGTTAACATCCTTAGATTATATTTTATTTTAATGCATACAAATTAAACATTGACTATTAATCATCACGGTTGACGTCTTTGTTTAGAAAAAAAAATTTTTTATTTAAAAATAACATTTTTAAAATGTTTCTTTTTTAAATCCCTCAATTGACTGACGGGCATCCCGTAAGTAAGAGGTCGGCGAACAGAGGTAAATAACCTCATCTGGGGTCAAAAGGGAATTCTTGGGGGTAATGCAGACTCATTTGGGACATATAACATACACTACAATCCACTAGATATATTAAAATACGTCATGTGCACGTGTACGCTTGGAACATATGCCCATTATTGGGCCATTATTGAACCGGTTCCTTCCAGAAAATGATTTTTTTTAAATTTGACAACTATGTAGATTTCTTACCTACGTACTATACGAAGACACCTAAAACTACCCTACTTTATTTATATTGACACGAGTGACAATAATCTTAATCCACATGACTTATCACGTGATATCTGTATCACGTATCCTTTCTGTGATATTTAAAATTAATGCCTTAAAAACTGAGCTAAGAAGAAACGTTGTTTTGTGCTCCTCTCGAATTGCAATGTCAAGAATTTGGTGCATTCAATTAAGTTAATGAATACTTGACTAATTTTAAATGGGCTCATTTACCATTATATCTAGAACAATGGTTGGCGTAAGCTATCAAGACACGAAAATTAAATCTAATTATAATCCTTAAGTTTGAGAATCCACAAGATAACGTATGAAATTGTTACACTGCGTCGTTTGATGTTGACATCAAAGCATTTGTGATGTAACCGCAGCTCCGTGATATGATATATTATATGTAGAACAATGCTTCTCAAACTTTTTAGTATGGCGGACCGGCAGGAATTTTTTCCATTGCACCAGGGACCAATGCACTATTTTCCCTGCACTGACGATTTTTTCCTGTCCTTTTTTTGAGAACATCCGCGGACCGGCAGCGGATGGCCCACGGATCGGCACCGGTCCGCGGACCATCACTTTGAGAAGCACTGATCCAGAAGACTAGAATGGCCAGTGGCGTTTGACCAAAAACCAATCGAACAATTATATCAAACTTATAACGCTTTTAATTCTATCAAATAGATTCCCTCCCCCTCCCCTTTTAAAGAAAAAGGATATTCCGTGTCTTTTTGACTTAACATATCTACACATAATCCTATTCAGATCATTTTAGACACTTGTCATGCTTGTAAAACTCACCAGTAGCATTTGGGGGGGGGCTAACGACGCTCCCCAAAAAGTTATGTGAGGAGGACCTTGAGTCTGGGGGTTGTAATGCACACATAAACTTGTATATTTTGGGGTAACTGGCAAAAAAGTTCGACGACTCCTGCCATGAGAGAACCAAACGGAGCTGCGGTTACATCACAAATGCGTTGATGTCAACATCAAACGACGCAGTGTAACAATTTCATACGTTATCTTGTGGATTCTCAAACTTAAGGATTATAATTAGATTTAATTTTCGTGTCTTGATAGCTTACGCCAACCAGCGTCTGATGGCCTACCGACCGGCACATTGAGAAGCACTGATTACAAAAAAATATAAAAAATTAAAAAGTCATTAAATAAATTGTAAGCAACCAAATATTTAAGTGGAAGTTTTATTTAAAGTTACCCTTTGATGTGAAGTCACATTTCTTCAACCCCCCTCCCTCCCCCTCGTCAGGCATCCTCACAAAAGTGTGACCCCCCTCCCCCCCAGGTGCGTGACGTCATTTATGGACGGCCCCTTAGAAATTAGGAGAGGAGCGTCCTGACTGCTTTATAAACTACTAGCAGACCCGTCGTGCGTTGCAACGATCTCAATAAAAAAAGGAATACATATAGATAAAAAAAGGAATTACATTAAGGGTCACCGGGCCTATCAGTTTAGCATATGAAGTTAAAAATCTGTTCATTTCAATCAATTTCATAACAAATATATAAATATATTTATCTATATTTATCAATATCGTGTAAAATTGAATGGGGAATACAATATTAAAAGTTAGTTAAAAAAACATATTTAGGACCCCCAGTCCCAAGGAAATGGAAATTAGCAGTTCAGTGCCCTATAGTAATTTAATTTAGGCTCTTAAGTTTTTATATACCGAGTTTGGTCAAAATCCAGTTATTTTCTCATTATCTAACACTTAAACTAATTTTTATATAGCTAATATAATGAAAAAATACATTAAGGGGCCCCCGGGCCCATTCGGTTCAAGATGTGCATTTTGAAAATTTGTTCGTTTAAATTCAGTTTCCTCATGGATATATTTCTCAAGATCGTTAAAAACTGAGTGGGAAATAATATCTTAGAGTATACCCAAAAAAGACATTTGGGGCCCCCGGCCCTGAACAATTGGACATTAGAAGTGCAGTGACATTTGTTATTTTAATATTGGCTACCAAGTTTTTATATACAAAGTTTGGTTAAGATCCAATCATTTACTCAGTAGCTAACGCATAAACTAATTTTATATAGCTCATATAAGCAAAAAACGACATTAAGGGCCCCAGGGCCCAATTAGTGCAAGATATGAAGTTGAGAACACCTATTTATTTCAATCAATTTTATAGGGGTTATATTTATCTATATTTCTCAAGATCTTTAATAATTAAATTGGGAATAAAATCTTTTATTTATCTTTTTTATGAAAAAATACATTTTGGGCCCCGGCCCCGAATAAATGGACATTAGGAAATTAGTGCCCTATAGTATTTTAATACAGGCTATCAAGTTGTTATGTACCAAGTTTGGTCAAGATCCATTCATTTTCCAAGCAGCTAAGCCCTAAACTAATTTTTATATAGCTCATATTAGAAAAAATTCTCATTATGGGCCCCCGGCGCCCCATGAGTGTTACATTTTGAGGAAAAAAAGTAGCCTATTTCCATCCCGGAAGCGTACTCAAAAGTCTCCAAAAGTTTCATGGTGATCGGATGAATGGTTTAGTCAGCTATAACAGACATGCATACATACATACATACATTGATTTATATATATAGATAAGATATAAACATTATTGAGTTGCTGCGTCCTTTCACATATTAAATATTAACTAACTTAAATATTCTTTTGGGCTTGAGCTAAGGTACTCGGGGGTTGCCCTAAAGCACGCCCAACCGGATAACCTTGTGATGCTAGACTAATTAGAAACTCCGAATAATAAATATTCCCCTTTAAAAATATATATATATTATATTTCCATACTAATTTTTTATTTGGATTTGTTTTTTTCTTTCATTAAACTGAACTTTTTTAAAAGCAATGCCACATACAAATAAAACACCATTTGAAAACTGGATTTAATCCTGTCCAAAGAAATACGACCAATAGTAAATACTAATCCTATTACTCTATAACTGTTTTTCCAAGAAAAGGTGTCGGCCTTTCCTTTTTATGGTAAAGGAGTTTTTTTTTAAAGAGATACTCTCTACTGAATTATTAGGATAAAAATATAAGCAATAAACGCATAGGATGCTGGTATTAAATAGAAGTAAATTGTTTAAAAGCTTGAATGTGTTTAAAGTTTTTCTCGTTTTCTGTATTCCAGAAAGTTGGATGTAACAAGGAAATCTTCGGATGACAAGAAAACATCGAAAATTAGAATTCATTTAGCAGAACAGAGAAAACGACAGTCAACTGCAACTTTAAAAAAAGCAGAAACGTTTGAGACGTGGCTCAATCGCAAAAGACGGCAAGAGATCAACTCGCCCGGGTCAACCGACTCGGACGGTCAGACTGATGGTGACAGCGACAACAACAACGACGAAGCCTTTAACAGATGGCTGAAAGAAGTGGGCGAAAGACCAAAGAGCCAACGTAGCCACCAAAATTCTGTTAGGTTTGATCCTAGAAGACCGCAGTCTATTCAGGGATTGGTTGGCATGGCAACCACTCCTGTGAAACAATCCACGGGGAAGTCTGAAGCTAGCGCCGACATGACTGCATTCAAGGAATGGAAGAAGAGGCAGCGTCACAGCACGAGCGAAGGTGAGGCGCCGGGGGTCGAGGAGGCGAAGAGGCGTCTCGAGGAGAAGCGGCAACAACTGCTCGCCATGGCGATAACCTTTGACGAGTGGATGACGAGCTCCGAGGAAAGGAAACGTCTGTTGAACGTCATTCGGACGGCAGACGAACAGAAGCTAAACGAGATTAAGCAGATGAATTTTTCAAAAAGAATTCAGAAGAACATATCATTTCAACAGTGGCGGCAGAAGCTCGAAAAGCGGGAAAATTTGCAAAGGGCGTTAAACCTGCGCATGCGCATCGAGGAGAACCACGAAAGACAAAAACTCGCCGCTGAGCGAAGTAGCGCCGCAGTTTCCCACGACGAGTGGTTGTCTAGGCAACGCTTAAAGGCTACAGTACGGGACGATCATAAATAACCTTTCAACTCTGAAGTTAACTTTCCCTGGGATTTTTGTGTGCGGTGAAATTTATATGAGATGACATGTTATACACCAAATCAGTTTATAGTTTAAATAAATGTGTAACAGTGCTAGCTAAAGTTTTAAGTTTTAAATACTACATGTTTGCTTGTGTTATTTAGGGGAGGAAAAAGGGGGGGGGGTAAATAAAGTGTATTTTGAGTATACGCATCGATTTACAAAAATGAACACATTATATATTATATTTAATCATAACCTCTTTCGAGAAATAAAGACTAGCCATGAAGGGAACTGAACCCGTGCACAGTGAGTAGAAACTCGGTACGTCCTCAGACGTTTCTGACCATCTGTCGGTGTTTCATCAGTTAGTAATAAAACAACCCCGTAAAAAACAAAGTTTTTGACTATAAATCCCTTATATGTGAGACAGAACTTTAAGTATTCAGTATGTTCTAAAGCGTAAAAATACTGATACCGATACCGAGTGCCGATACCCAGTACCGATACCGAGTGCCGATACCCAGTACTGATACCGAGTGCCGATACCCAGTACCGATACCCAGTACCGATACCCAGTACCGATACCTAGTACCGATACCTAGTATCGATACCGATTGATTTCCGTCGCGACAAACATTTAAAGCCTGAAACTGAGTGAACTCCTCCTGGTGTTAAACACGAGATGTGGTCATCGATGGCTGGGGTGAAGTCAAGTGACCCATAAAATGTAAACAATAGCGAACGCTGCATATTCATATAGTTTATAGAGATAAACTAAAAATGCATGAATTTAATAACTGTACATTCGATCGATCTGAAATTTTGATAGGATGCTTTGTTAGGTGACACGAGTCTATGTTCAAAATTTTAGCTCGATGGCATCGCGGGAAGTGTGTTATTTTATACTTTTGTTTTTCCGCCCGCCTGTCCGACCACGAAAGACAAGATTTCGAAGTTAATATAAGGGATTTAAAAGAGTGCGAGTGGTGGTGCGGAAAGAAGTCTTCCCTCAACATCACCAAACGAGGCCCAGATCTCAGTTAATTTCTTCGAGGAAATACCTGCGCCACGAGAAGACTGCGTGAAGTACGTGTTGCGTCATTACTTTCAAGTCACATGTTTTAAAATTATAACGCTAGAATATATAATTGTTAAACAGTTCATATTAAATGTATTTGTATTACAACGATTGCTTTTATAACAATCAGCTTACCTATGCCTTGGACGGGCGGGCAGTTTGGTCACCGCCTTCAAGGTAACAACTCATCAGAGGACGGAATGACTTTTTAAAAAAAATACTGCCTTGTAATGATTGTACTTCCACTCTCTTCTTATAATCTTGCATATTTTAATAAAAACAAATAATGTATTATTGGAAATGAGAGCTAGCGCATCGAATTATTTTCTGTATTTTTATTGTCTTTTAGTTTATAATATTTATAATGTTAATCTAATGACGTCATTCGTTACTACTGGATGACGAATTAGCTCCGCCATTTGGTCAATCGAGTTACAACTCTACTAATGTCACTCGCATGAAAGCCAGGAATCTTCATTATGGCTATTTGCCATGGTATGTGTTTCTCATAGACCATGTAAGTGTAAGCTGCAGGGGAAAAGTATGAAGCAACATATGCCTGTAGACTTCACTAAAGCTATTGATCTTAGCAAAACAAGCGGCCTTTTCCAGGTGCTAAATAACAAAAAGGCTGCCTTACACGTCTGCTTAACATCATCAAACAGTTCCACGATAACATTCAGGGCACAGTGTGCTATAACACAGTGTGATATAACACAGTGTGCTATAACGGTGCCACCTCAGAAACATTTTCAGAAAGCAGTGGAGAATAACATTGTATTCAGGAGGGACAAAAATCTGCGAGACCTATTGGTTCGTAGCCGTCTGCTTATTCCGTCCTCCCATCTGGGCACTAAGCCATGTGGTCGTAATCGCTGCAAGACATGTCCCTTTGTTACCCAGACGGACCAGATTGTCTTCCCTAAGGGGACATTCAAGATTAGGAATGGCTATCTTTGTACTAGCCGCAATGTGGTCTACACCATTGTGTGTAAGCGCTGTCCTTTGAAGTACATTGGTGAAACGGGGAGGTTACTCTCTTACCGTATCGCGGAACATGTACGGGCCATTAAACAAGACAAACAGTGTCCTGTCTCCCGACACTTCAATGGACTGGACCACATGGGCGTCGATGACATGTCTGTCACCGCCTTGGTTTCTTGTACAAACACACCCGGCCGGGTCAGTCTGGAGAATAGACTAATCCATGAATATGGGACTCTTACACCACATGGGATCAACGTTGTGTTCGCACTGACAAGCTGATTGATTGGCCACACCCACCCTTTCCTTTCCTATTTAAGCTCTTACTTTTCTCTCCTTGTTTTATCTTTACTGGACTACTTGGATTTCACCGCAGCTAAGTGTTTTTTTCTATTATTTCGTTTTATTCGTTTCATTTGTGTACTATTTGTCCGTTGAAGAAGGCTCTTTGCCGAAACGTTCGCTGTTGTGTTACGTCCTGTCAGGCCTACTAATACCCTGTTTTTATTTTATGCATTTACCGGAGAATAACAGGGCTGTGTGCTGGCACCAACTTTATTATTTGAAATACTCTTCTCCATCCTACTCCGGGATGGCTTTTTATAAAATTGTGATCTTTCGTACTGAAATTGTTTGTTACGTTTGGGGCGCCAGTGTCAAGGGGCGTCTGAAACTCCACTGGTGACACCACACAAAACATTTTGACTCTCATATATAACCTTGACAGACGCCATGTTGTGGAAGAGAAAGGTCACTGTGCCATTCAGACGTTAGCATGTCACGATGACCTGTACCGACACACCTTTTGGTCTGACCTGCGTGCCATCCTATAATCGGGACGCGGTGGTCGAGTGGCAGCGCACTGGACTGTCGTACCGATAGTCACGGGTTCGAATCCGTGTGAAGGCAAGGGTTTGTTCCCGGGGCCTAGGGCGTCCCTGAGTCACCCCGCTCCGAATGGGTACCTAACACTACATGTAGTTAGGCGGCTGGGTAATGCGTGGAACCCACAAAGCCGTGGCCTGTGAACGCTGCATCACTTGCCAACAGATCATCTGTCATGGTCTGTGGACGCAACTATCTTCTGCATAGAAGGAGCGTCTGTATAGATAAGATAAGATAAGAATCGCCTCAAATTTCCAAGCTCACAATCCTAAATATCTCGGCTCGGTACATGTAAATAATTGTATGCAAAATGTTGACTGTTTTATGTCGACCAAAGCGAGACAACCAGCTGAATATTATGTCATCAAAGTGATGTCCCTTTTTGTGCTTGCCCTTCTAAAGATTATAAAACATTAGATGCTCCTAAAGTTGAACTTCTCCTCTGGGAATGTCACGTGTTTCAATTCTGCCCCTCCAACATCTTTTCAATAAAAGCTAAGACAGTTGTTTTGAGCATGTCTTATTGGTTCCTTTAAACGGAACAACTCACGGGGGCAGTGGCGTTACTAGGGTTGGTGCTACCCCTTGTGATGTGTCACCTAGTACGGTCCACACCCCTTAGAGACGCCTTTGCTTGGAAGTGATAATTCATTCGCATTAGCGAGCCCCTTGGACAGTTTTATAGGTTAGTGATGATGTTTGAACTGTGCCCCTGAGCAGAGGCGTCACTAGGGGTGCGGACCGCACCGGGTGACACCACCACAAGGGGGGGGGACATCAAATTGTAAAATTATCTATGTTCCCGTTATTTGGTACCTGCAGACTCGCGGGAGATCTATGGGGTAAATCGTTAGAAGGTGAAGCTATGAGATACCGCACTGTGTGACACCAACCCTAGTGACGCCTCTGCCCCTGTGGCAGTACGATAGAGATGTTTGCCAGCATGACATCATGAAACGATCGTCAACATTGCGTCTGTCAATGGTGTGATAATCCCTGTGGCCCATGCGTGGTGTTAGTAAGTTGTGTTCAGCAGAATGATTGGATGGTTCAACAAGACGTGAGACTCTTTTTGACGATGGGTGGGAGTCAATGGTATGAGAATCAGAGGCGTCACCCAGTGCGGTAGGTCATGGTATCACCTCGCACAACATACCCCATTGACCTTCTCCGAGTCTGCCGGTGACAAATAACGGGAACATACAGAATTTTACCCCTTGGTGTCACCCCTTGTGACGGTCGGCCCTCCCCTAGTGACGCCTCTGATGAGAAGTCCTGTTGTGTGTAGTGTTGGGATCAAGGAAATGAGAGCGAGTTTGAGTGAACAATGTGTGAGATTGCTGTAGCCATAGGCGGAAAGATACACATAGTGTGTCACAACAAAGGCTATGACTATGAGAGAGAGACAATGTGTAATGTGTACATCGAGGAATGATTACCAATGTAACGTGCTGGTGTTACCTGCGACAGGATTATTATTTGACTTGGATTTTCAAAGATTTTACTATGTGACATCTGGTATTTCATGATTGTATTTTGTGGTTTTTTGCTAATATTGGTCATTTCAGGATTCTGTTATTGGACCCCAGGATTAATCAGGATTATGTGCTTCGAGATTACTGGACGTTCAGACCATGACAAAGTACCGGAGCGTGTACCAGTTAAACAAACTTTGATTGACAGTAGTAGTTTAGTTCCAGTCGCAATGAGTCTGCTCTAGACTCAACGACGTCATTGAATTTTCAGTATGACGTCATTAAATGTTTAACATGACGTCATTAAATTAAAATTATGATGACACGTTATTGAATGTTGGCCAGGGGGATGTCTTTCGTGTTCAACACATGGCGTCATTGAATTTTCAATAGGACGTCATTAAAATATATCATGAAATGGCATCGTTGATTGTTCTAAAACATGACGTCATTGAATGTTCATAAAACTTTCCCATACGGTTTCCTGTCACATTTTAGATGGGCACCCATGGTTGAAGCGGTTTAATAACAACACTCTACTGCTGTACTGTTAAGGGGATCTCACTCTGCCACAACAATCGTGCACCGTCATTTTTACTTGAGCCAATATTATTCTCATACAAGTAAGAACATACACACACTTTCTTGTTATATTAATATTTACTTTTCATTGCAAACATCAAATGTTGAAAATATTCTTGTTAAAACAATTACATACAAATAAAGCGTGGAACCAAACAAAAATATCTGGGAATAAATGATTTAGGATTGTTTTATCCTTTTAAAAAATTCTTGAGGCGATTTTAAAAAAAATGTTTATAGAGATAAGTCTGTAAAGACAAGTCGTCAATATAATAATGCTTGGATTTTAGAGTGTGTACAGTAATAAATAATTACATCAGAGTTATAAAAACGTCAAAATTGACGTCAAATGTTCACCGTAAAATGTTCACCGGACTGAAGAAGAGGTAACCTGAGTCTCTGAGGTAATACCCTTGGAATTATCTCGTTTTACACCAGTCTCTGAAACATAACTTGTAGAATTCATTCATTTTACACTGGTTTCTGAAACATACATAACTTGTAGAATTCGTTCATTCCATTTACTTTCCTGGTGAAAGTTTCATCCTTATATATTATGCATGTCCGGTTATTAGCTTACATATTCTTGTCATTCCATCTCTATGTCAGACACACTCTCACTCTCTTTAAAACAATTGATTACTTTAAAATCAAATTATGAGAAAAAAAATTAAGACTGTTTAACCTTATATTTCTTAGAAAAAAACGTTCAATCCACATGTATCACTACATATCACAGTCAAATTATTTACTTTTTAAAACTCAAATCAAAGGTTTACATTTATACGATTTTTTTTTAAAAATGGAATGATTTAAAAGAACATCTGTTTCTTCATCTTGTCGGGGGGGGAAAAAACGAAGAAAAAAAAAGAAAAAAAACAATTGAGAACTGTCTTTTAAGAAATATTCTCACAGAAAATACAGACATAACTTACTGAATTATTGTTCCTACTGAAAACCTAATCCTCTATTAATAGATGACCGCCATGTATAAGGCTTAATACATGAACTTTAAAGGGTGGTTATTTGGTTAAATTTCACCACTCCAATCAAAACCATTATTGTTATGAGATGTTAAAAATTCAGATAAGTCATTTAGAAAGAATCAGAATAATTTAAAAATTTACCAGCTCGTTTTTCAATCAACTAATTACCTGCTGACTAGTCTTTATTTACGAGAACGATATTTAAAGCCGATGTCAAGGGCAAACAGGTTGGTTATGACGCAGGACATCTGTGAGCAGCTGTCAGGGCAAGCTTCGCAGCACAATTTGGGGCAGCTGTGACCTCGTCTGCAAGTTTTCTTGCATTTCTCTTGGCACTTCTTGGGATAAAAGAAACCCAGATTTCTTCTGGGAACGCACTTGCACACGTGGCCGCAATCCAAGATCTCTCGACAGGGCAGACAATTCTCACTGCAGTTGGAGAGACACTCATGGCCTCTCTCGCACAAGTTCATGCAAGGTTCATCACAGCCTTTAAATCCAAGAGAATAAAGCAGGTGACTTGTCAAGAGTATGTCGGTCGGTAAAAACGGCTGCTTGCATTGATGACCGCACAGCAAGGTTTGATTGCATTTTGATGGACAGGCGAAACAACATGTCGAAGGGCAAGGGTGGTGGTTTTGACAGCGGTAACCGCAGGGCTCACGACAGAGTTTCACAGCTGACGACGTCACTTCGGACGAAGGCGTCCCCTGACAACGGTGGCCGCACGGAAGTTTGGTGCTGCACCGTGAGCACGGATCTCCACATTTGTTGGTGCAGCTGTAACCGCACGCGCATTTTTTCAAACAACTCTGAGTGCATCTTTGAACATAGCCACACGTCCCGGTGACAACGTGGCCGCATTTCAACTTCTTCCAGACGATGACCTCACACGGGGGACACTTTTCTGAGCACGCGGCCGGGCATTGATGCCCATTGGGGCACAGGGTTTTACACCTCTGTTGACAAGTCAATGACTTCGTGTTATTACAAGCGGTCACAGCTTCGTGGCCACACGGCAGTGTCCGGTTGCCCCGAAGGGTGCAAGGCTGGCACCGCTCGTAGCATTTGAGGGCACAAGGATGACCTGACGGGCATGTCTTTAGACATGGTTGAGTGCACACAAGATGGTACTGCAGGTACCCACACTTAGCCTCAACAGAATGCCCACATGTCAGGGGTTTGGTGATGAGCTGGGCACATGGTGGGCATTCTTCACTGCACTTTCCTGGACATTTGTGGCCATTCGGGCACGTCTTTAAACACTGTTGATTGCAGACGATATTGTCGTGCCCATCCGGGTGACAACGTTTAGAGCACAGGTGACCACAGGGAAGACGGATCTTGCATGCCTTTGTGCATGGTTGACACGGAACATTGCATTTGAGACCGCACAAGTGACCAGATGGACATGCTTTTAAGCACGGCTGATTGCAGTCGATCTTGTCATGGCCATCCACGTGACAACGTTTAGCGCACAGGTGACCACAGGGAAGAGGGATCTTGCACATCTTTTTGCATGGTTGACACGGTTCACTGCATTTGAGGCAGCACGAATGCCCAGATGGACATTTTTTCAAACAAGGTTGGTTGCAGACGATCTTGTCATGGCCATCCGTGTGACATTGTTTAGAAGAAAGATGGCCACATGGCAGGCGAAGCTTGCAGGGCTGGCACCGCTCGTAACATCTCAGGGCGCACGGATGACCTGACGGACATTTCTTTAGACACGGTTGAGTGCACACAAGATGGTACAACGGGTACCCACACTTAGTCTCAACAGAATGCCCACATGTCAGGGGCTTGGTGATGAGCTGGGCACAGGGTGGGCATTCTTCACTGCACTTTCCTGGACATTTGTGGCCATTCGGGCACGTCTTTAAACACGGTTGATTGCACACGATACTGTCGTGTCCATCCGTGTGACAACGTTTAGAGCACAGGTGACCACAGGAAAGACGGATCTTGCATGCCTTTGTGCATGGTTGACACGGAACATTGCATTTGAGACCGCACAAGTGACCAGATGGACATGCTTTTAAGCACGGCTGATTGCAGTCGATCTTGTCATGGCCATCCACGTGACAACGTTTGGCGCACAGGTGACCACAGGGAAGAGGGATCTTGCACATCTTTTTGCATGGTTGACACGGTTCACTGCATTTGAGGCAGCACGAATGCCCAGATGGACATTTTTTCAAACAAGGTTGGTTGCAGACGAACTTGTCATGGCCATCCGTGTGACATTGTTTAGAACAAAGATGGCCACATGGCAGGCGAAGCTTGCAGGGCTTTTTGCAAGGCTGGCAGGGCTGGTTACATTTAAGGCCACATAAATGACCTGATGGGCATTTCCTTAAACAGGGCTTGGTGCACACAACATCACTAGGACAACCACACTTATCTTTGGACGAATGCCCGCATGCAAGTGGTTTTTTAACAACTACAGCACAAGGTGGGCATTTGCAGCTGCACTTTCCGGTACAGGTGTGTCCCTTGGGGCACTTCTTCAAACACGCCTGTTCACAGACAAGGATATCGTGTCCACCCGTATGACATTGTTTCAAACACAGGTGACCACATGAGAGTAAAAATTTGCACACTGCGGTGCATGGCTTACAAGATACATTGCACTGAAGGCCACATGGGTGACCAAATGGACATTTCTTTAAACACGGCTCGGTGCATATGACATCACACGGATAGCCACATTTAGTTTTCATGACATGACCACAGGGCAGGTTCTTTGTAGTGATGATAGAACAAGGTGGACATTCCTCCCCGCAGGTTCCTGTACAGGTGTGGCCATTGGGGCACTTTTTCAAACACGCCTGACCGCAAACAAGATTGTGACCACCCAGGTGGCATGTTTTCAAACAAAGGTGACCACAGGAGAGAAGGTCTTTGCATACCTGACCACATCCACGTTGTCTGAGAACTTTTTCGAAATCTCCAATCCCCACAATCTCAGTGACGTGTCTTTGATTCGGACACCGCAATCTCAGGACATTGCCGATACAGCCTTGCCTCTCAGCCATCTGGTCAATCTTATACCACAGGTCACTGTGCCTCACCAACAGATCAATATCTCCAATCACGTACATTCCGTACTGAGCCCGTGACAAGGCCACACACACGCGGTTGTCTGTGCTCAGAAAGCCGACGTTTTCCTTCGCGTTACTCCGCACCAAAGAAAGGAGAATGATTTTATTCTGCTCCCCCTGGAAGTTGTCCACAGTCGAGACCTGAACACTCTGAAGTAACGGTTTTTTGGAATTGTTGATAAGTTCCTGTATCAACGTCACCTGGCCGGAGTACGCGCCCAGAATAGTTATCTGATCGGGTCGATGTCCCTGCATTAGGAGATACTCGCAAAGTTTGATGAGGTACCTCGCCTCGAAGTTGTTTAACTTGCTGGCGCTGTTTTTCACATTGTTTTCCGGTTGGATGTGTTTGATGAAGAACACGTTGTTGTCCATGCCGCTCACAGACGGCCTTCCTTTGACGGACTCACTGTCTTTCAGGTCTGGGTAAATGAGCCTCACGAAGACTGAGATCTCTGGACGCATGCGATGTTGTTCCACGAGCTGAATGCACGTGAATTTGTTGTTGACGAGTCTTTCAAACATGGACACCTCGAGACCGAAGTCCTGAGCAAGTTGGTAGACTTGTGTCCTTGGTCTCAACTGCTGGTGGTCTCCGATGAGGATCAGGTGCTGGCAGTGTTCATTTAACGCCGTGATGATGTGAGCTTCCAGAACCTCAGCAGCCTCCTCCACCACGATGATGCGTGGACCGATGGTACGGAGCAGCTTCCGGTTCCTGGCGGCGCCGGTCGTTGTCATGCCGACCACCTTGGCGTTTTTCAAAACGGCGAGATCTTTCATTGCTCTTATCTCACGTTTCTGCTCCAGGAGTAAATTGTACTCGTCGGTCAGCTCCCGGATCTTTGCTGATATGGAGGCCATCAGCCTGTTGAACCACGACTTGTACAGTCTGTACCTGTTGTTGCTGTTTAAGGCCCAGACATCCGCGACTTTGCCCTCATCGTCCTCCGTCATTGGCTTAGCCACTTGCAGTTTCTTCACGATTAGTCCCGAGGACAATCCCATGGTGAGATTTTCTTGAGTCTGGACATCTTCGCTTGAAAAGTCGACACCGAGGCTTTTAGCCCTAAGTATAATGTGAACAGCGCTGTACGCTGAGTGCACAGAATCCTCACTATCAGCATCATCATCGTCAGTATCATCCTCAAAACCGTCATCATCATCGTAATCATCATCATCCCAGCTGTCGTAATACTCCTGATCATCATCGTTGTTCACCTCATCGACATTGTTCTCAAACATTTCTTCTTGCAGCTCCTCAATGTTATCCAGAATCTCCTCCACATCACGCCCCAGCAACCAGTCTTTGACACTCTCGTAACCCAAGCCATAGATTGAAGTGAGAACCTCTGGAGACACGTGAGGTTTCAGTCTATCGTCCGACAGGATCTTATCAACACACAGCTCCCATGAGGAGTTCTCAAACTTGTGCGCCCAGTTCCTATACACGGCTGCTTTGAGAGAAAACGGAATGTGCTCGCTGAAATCTAAACACGAGTCATCCTGTCTGGCCCTCTCGTCCATGAGACAGGAAATTAAATGAGCCTCGATCCGACTGATCAGTGACGCCTCAAGGTTGTCTTTGGCCATGTTGAGCCAGGATCTTAGAAGCAGGGTAGGCGAGGCATCTTGGGGGAATCCGCCTAGGAGTTTTTTGAGGTGGAACTCTGTCATGAAATCTTCCAAATCATCCAGATCCGGTATCTCGATTTGAAACATTTTCAATTTTTGTGTCAAATTTTGTAACTCTCGCTCTATTGAGTTTATCTTTCTTTGTACAGATTTTGTGAACCTTGAAATTAAGTTGGAACGTTTCTTGCGAGAAATTTCCCTGAGATTAAAAGGCTCTAAGACCTTGCTGTCACTCCGACCACCGACTCTCACAATACCTTGCTCACAAAACGGCAGCAATCCCTCGAGGAACTGGTCGAGGGCGTGGTTGGTGAAACACACCACGAGAATCGGTTTGTTGTCAGGAACACCCCGGCCTCGGTTTTCAAGAAGAATTCTCATAAGTTTCCAACTGACGTATGTCTTTCCGGTTCCGGGCGGCCCTTGCAGTAAAGTTAGTTCCCTTGTCAGTGCTACTTTTATTGCCGTGTACTGTTCTTTATTTAGACATACTTTAGTCAGGCCAGGCCAGCAGTCATTCGGGAAGATTTGTTGTGGTGACCACTTCACATGTTTCAAATCATCTCCCTTGATGCTGCTTAGATCATAACACGTCGTGTCTGTCAGATACGCTGTTTGTTTTGACTCAGTCACACATTGCACCAGGTAGGACTCCATGGGGAGATGTAAGTCAAACATGTCCTGGAGTCCCTCTAATACGTATCTGTAGGCCACGAAGAAAGACGGTGATTCTACAAGTTTGAGCTTTTCATCTGCTGAAATCCTGTAGACAGCCTCGAAACAGTTTTGAAAGTAAACCCTCACACGGCCATTGGCTACGCCTCTGACCGTATTGAAACCCACCACACCAAACATTATGGTCTTGAAGTTGTCACGGGAGACGCAAACGAGGTTGCCGGTCTTGAAGTACTTTGTGCAATCCCAGTTCATGGCCCTTAGTCTTTTGATATCCAACAACAAAACGTGCTCTATTCCATTCTCCAAGCGGACACTGACAATCCTCACATTGTTGTAAACAATGGATGCTGAGTCTGAAAACTTCGTGTTCCCTTGTCTACAGCGAGCTATGGTCTCACGGAGAGGCCTGAAAAAATCCTCTCGCATCAATCTAAACACGACATCAAAGTAGTGTCTCTTGTCGGAGAAGGCACCAACAATCTGATTCTTGCGGACAAAAGGGCTCACGCCTTCTTCAATGTCTTTTTCTGTGGGGAAAACCCTCAGTTCTTTGAAGTCTCCTTGCGGACTTGAAGGATCTGTGTCTTTCCTTGAGTTTTCCCCAATGGCGGCATTGAATGTGTTGATCATCTTTTCGACTGCCTCCACCCGACAGTTCAACAGTGTGGGCCTCATGCATATGCTCAGTATGAAACCCTTACACACGTCAACTCTTGACGGCAACCGGCGAGCAATCTCTTCGGCGAAGGTTACCGTGACGGCCGCCATCTTAGCTGCCAACGGCTCCTCGCTCTCGCTGAAGTAGCCCAGCAAGTGGAGATCATAAAATCTGGATGAGGCGATGACCTCGAGGATGTGGTTGAAGCTGTGCTCATGGTATTTGACGAACAGCAGCGCCTCCAGTATCACCGCCAGATATTCCATCTCTGCAGACCTGATGGACTCCGAGTTGAGGAAGTCGGCGAGATGCTCCAGATTCAGCATCAAGTGAATCAAAAGGACGTCCGGCTCTTGTGTGAGCCCCGCCCAGTCCTTGAGTTTGGCGGCACGTATTGGTCCATTTCCTTTGGGCTCAGTGATTTGCCGTTTTTTTCGCCTGCGACGCACCCGCTTCTTCTCCTCTCCAGAATTCATTTTCGTGTCACCTATGAAGAAAAAAAAGAATGATTTTAAGAAACATCGATTTAGTGGCTAAATGAAAATGTTTAAATGCTAGAGACATCTAATTTCTCTAACTTTTTTAAAATTATAGACATAGAAAAAAGTTTGATACCCTCCTATAGTTTCCCCACGTTTTGCATAGTCTAAGCGTTTAACCACGATTTTAATAATTTTGTTAAATAACACAAGCAACATTCAAATCTCTTTTAAAAATTAAAATCATGGATAAGGTTAGGACGCAATGATCTTCTGTATAGCAGTAGCGTCTGTAATATATTCGATAAGCCCGCAATTTAAGATACGGCCGGTCCTGCTCTAGCGTCAGGGAGGTAATCTTTATAGGCTTCCTGGTCTGGACTCACACCCCGCTCCCCCCTCACCTCTTTAACCTTAATTCGGCGTCTTTGATCGTAGTCTTTACTTTCAAGGAAAGGTTTCTCAGCATTCCTTCCACCATCAACATTAACACCACCACTGGTGCCGATACCGATATTTTTTTGCCGATATGAGTATTTGTTAAGACACAAACCAGCGGTCATATTTGATGACGTCATTCCTAAATTTATCACTCGTAATTATTTAGCTATTATATAAGGGGACTACCGATATGCATTTTTGCCGATATTACCGATATGTTTTCCCATATGAGTGCCAATATGAGTATTTGTAATGACAAAAACCAGCGGTCTTATTTGATGACGTCATTCTTAAATGTATCACTCCTAATTATTTATATTTTATATTAAGGGTCTACCGATATGCATTTTGGCCGATATTACCGATATTTTTCCCCGATATGAGTGCCAATATGAGTATTAGTTAGGACATAAAATAACAGCAGTCATATTTGATGACGTCATTCTTAAATTTATCACTCGTAATTATTTATATTTTATAATTTAGGGGTCTGCCGATATGCAGTTTTGCCGATATTACCGATTTTTTTGTGTTTGGCCGAAACGAAGTTTCTGATGTATTTACAAATTCCAATTCATGACCTATATAAGACTCATGACAAAACGAAACGTTCTTTATAAAAATGTACAAGCAAAATTAGGAACTCCTTTTGAAACTTTAACTTTAACTCATAATTATTCATTCTAACCAATAGTTTAATGGCTTTTGCACACGGCCACCTTTTATGAATGAAACAATGAGAACAAAGTAATTGTAATAGAGTGAAAATGAGGTTGAAGGATCAATGGTTGCCAATGACAAGTCTGCATACGGTACATTTTGTTATTCCATACGAAACGAAATGTTTTAGACATCTGCGATTATGCGTGCATCTTTGCTATTAGAGCAATTACGTCAACATAATGTTTACATGTTATCCATTTATTAGAGAAATTACGGTATACTTGGTATCGGCACTAGTTACACTGTATTTCCGAATATACGAAAATTGGTCGATACCTAAAGAATATCATAGCACATGGCATACTGTATCGTGGCTGTACATATTAATACTAGGACTCTTTTGGCTATTTCAATACCAGTATCGGGGTCGATATATTAATTATATTAATTTGTCGAGATATTGTAAATCTAACTGATTGGGTTTTTTCGTTTTTTTTTGTTGTATTTTTTTTTGGACGTAAAAAAAATATCGGTGACGTCAATATTGGGATCTTTACATGCTACCGATACCGATATTGCCGATATCCAGATATCGGTGCCGATATATATCGGTAGACCCCTAGGTATCACCCCCTCACGCCTTACACCATAGACTTCCTCCGAGTCTGCCAAATAACGGGAACAAACATAATTTTACACTATGGTGTCACCCCTTTTGATGGTGTCACCTGGTGCGTTTCGCACCCCCCCCCCAACCCCTAGTGACGCCTCTGCGGAGCATGTCAACCCATGGATCTGATTTCAGCACCTCTCAACATTTTTTTTCTACGAAGCTTTTAAATAAAATACATATGCTAATGAAATGTTTGTCACATTCCACCTCTATACCTTAGTTTCAAAGTTATCTATATCGACGGATTACCTTTTTCATATGAAACTTATGGCCAAATGTGCGTTGCATGCTCAGCGCACCATTCGGTGATACTAGGGACCGTCCATAAATGACGTCACGCACCTAGAGGGCGAAGTGGTCACACATTTGTAACGATGTGTGACGAAGGCGGGGGGGGGTGTTTAAGAACTGTGATGTCACATAAAAAACGCGATACTTTAAATAAAAGCTCCACTTAATTATTTGATTGCTTACAATTTATTTTATGACTTTCTACGTGGCTTCACGCCCGTTACGATACTAGAGTGAAGACTTTTACTAAATACATACTTAAATGACAAAAGCATGATTTGCAACATGCTGATTTTCAAATAGAATTAAAAAACCCGCAAAAACAAAGTTCTTGACTATAAATCCCTTATATATGTAACATAACTCAATATCCAACATGTGGAAGAAAGTCAGCAGCCGCGAGCCTAGTGCTCTTCATGGGTCTTCCTGGAAGACCCTCTCAGCTATCTTATCTGGCCCAAGGGGAGGTAACAGCTGAGAACCTCTTGCTAATCCGTAATGCCGCTCCTGGCCCTAAACCGGCTCCGCTCAATGGCGTTGCTAGTAAAATGAAGGGGACGAAACTAAAAGAATTTATTATGTTCAATATAATACGCACCGCGAGACAGACTAGCATAAACATATACAGATTGGGAATATATTATTTGTAAAACGCACCGCACCGCGCGACAGAAAAATATTAAAAAGTTTGTTCAATATAATACGCACCGAGCGACCATCTAGCACAAAAATGTACATGTTACGTAACTAAGGGTCGTTCATAAATGACGTCACGCACCTCGGCGGGGTGAGAGGGGTGTCACACATTTGCAACCATATGTGACGTGGGGGGTGGTTGTTTAAGAACAGTGACGTCACATCAAAACGCGCTACTTTAAATAAAAGTTCCACTTAAATATTTGATTGCTTACAATTAATCTCATAACGTTTTACATTCCTTCACACGTGTTACGATACGTAAGCGCTGCCTTACACCATACACTAACTAAATAGATACATGACAAAACGTGTTCATTTTCAAATAGAAAAAAAGCCTTTAATGGGAGGGGGCGGGGCAAAGCTTTTTGACGTCATATTGGCGATAGGGGTCTAACTTTTTGTGACGGGCGGGGGGAGGTGAAGAATCGGCCAAAATCACATGACGCCATTTATGGTTGGCCGCTTAAAACCAGATGGCCGAACTTAAATCATCGTATACAAAATTATCCCTAACATTTAGTTATAGGCATATTTTCAATCCGTTTACGAAGGCTTAAAATTCTTCTTACGAAATATATGGCAGTATTTGTCCGCTGCAAACCGCGACCACGTTCCTAGTATATATAAAGTCTTAGACACAATGGTGAGTAAAAAAATACAAATGTATAACAAATTAATTCAATAATTATGAAAGGTAGATGACCAGGCTTCAATTAGGAAAGGTGTTTATAAATTTTTCCTTGCATCGCTTCTCGCGTCAGTGGGCCTGGAAATTAAGGCTCTCTGATAGGGTCGTGCTGCGCCACTTTGGGAACCACTTAACTAGGAGCACTAGACAATCGGGAAACCCCCTAGGACTATTATTAACTGCACGTCACATGCCTTCTCATTATCTTTCATTTTCATTGTTATGGAAATGGTTCATGTCAAAAGGGAGACAATTCATTAGCTGACTAAAACCGTTCGGTTGAATTACTTCGCTCTTTCTAATAAAATAAAGCTCTCATTAACTTTTTCATTGTCTTGTCATGCCCATGCCAAATAACTTATTATAATATTTATAACCGTATAAAGGCATGTGGTATGTATGTGTGAAAGTGTGCAGAGTATAATTGTCTTTACTATTAAAATACAACTAGGATTTTATTTGATTATCACAAAATGTAGGTAATTAAATCTAATCCTATATCTATATCTGTTACAGACTCAGACGCTCCTTCTATAAAGAAGATTAAAACACATGACAATGAATTTGAATGAAACAAGCATCATCGCATAAAAATATAATATATATTATATATACTTAATTTACGAAAATTCCATCAAATTCGTGATAATGTATTTAGTCATTTAGTCTCATATTCATATTAATAATATTATTACTATTAAGTTATTGTCAGTTCTTTAGTACAAATTTTATCCATTATCATTATCAGTTTTAATTTTCCGTCTTGTGGCATTTTTCAAATAATTTTCATAAACTTTATTATTTATTTGGCTTGTCAATGATTCATTAATTAAATTAATTCATTGAAATCATTGTTCATATTATAAACATGGTGAACCTATAAATTATAAACATGACTCAATGACATAATTGATTTATTTGTTCAAATATTTACTTGAAGTGTGTGTTTGTGTGTAAAGAAACAACACAACAACCCCAAATAAATTGTGTCCTAGTACTGGCAGGTCTACTGACACTGATACCATCCTGATGACTAACTTAACTAACTATATTATATTGTATGACACATGGTCAATGGTTAGTTTTGTTATGACTGACATGACTATGACCAGCCGGCCACCTGTGCAGCCACTGATAGTGATAGCGTAGAGAATTAGAAAAAGTTAATAATTTTAGCTTTTTATTTTAACTTCTCGTGTTGAATGATTGAATGGTGTAGTCTTGTACTTGTAGTCTAGTCCTTAGTCTATTTATAATTTATACTCTTAACTCTTAATCGTAGCAGATGAAGATGTTAGTATAAATATTGTCTTAACTTATGTTTAAAAATTAAATCTCTTCTTACCTCACGGCATACAGTCCAAACTGAAGGGGAACACGAACTGAAGGGGGAACACGAACTGAAGGTGGAACACGAACTGAATGACACTGTGTGCCGCCCGGTGAGTCCAAACCACATACACACAACGTTTCGTCGTTTCGTCAGCACACCGTGTTGTTCCCAGACAAAGTAGGTCAGCACATGGCCCCACTGCTGGGCGTTTAACGCTCTATGATGTAACGAATCCACTTACGTGAAACGTCTCAAGTTGTGGGAAATGGTGATAGACAGACAGACAGACCCCTCTTTGTTTGAAATGTGGCCTTATCTCAATTCTCAGGCCCTACAATGCTGACTCAAGTGTGTCTTGGCTTTTAACAACATTCAGATTTCAGATCTAGTCGCCTGAGATTTATCGATGACGTAGAAATCGCGGAAATAAAGATCACGTGACAATCTTTTCCAAGAATAAACTTCAAACATGTTTCATGTCTGGGGCAAAATGAAAATAGAGCGTAGCCATATGAAAGGGGGGGGGGCTCAATTAATTACTGTATCAGTGAGGTATTGTCTTAGTCTTAACAAAATTAACATGTGGCTAAAATCTTCATTAATAAACTTTTTCGTATTATACTTTTTGCATTTTTAGAGTGCGTGTTATTATTGTTATAAGATTTAATTTCGTAATTCAGTAGTAGAAATTCCAAGAAACCAATAATTGAAAAGAAATGGCTTGGACACGAATGGTTAGTTTCTTACACCGAACAATGTGTTTCATATTGTCAGCGACGTAGAAAGGGGAAGCGAAAATACATGCTCTTGACATTTAGGGAATAGGTTAAGAAGTCTACCACATTACGAGTGGCTCAAGCTACGCCACTGAATTAATTCAGTTATGTTATACTTATTTAATTTCCGGCTTTAGGCATAACACAGGCAAACTAGGCAGGCGCCTATGGCCTCCGATTAGTCTCATCATTAGTGGGGGCCTCGCACAAGAATCTTTCCATGTTTATTTATTATTTTTCTATTACATTTAGGGCCTCCAATTCCCTTAACCCGGCCCTGTTTTGATACCTTAACATTTTTAAAAATGTATTACTATTACTTTCCATTTACTATACTTTTACTATTAATATTATTAATTTTAATTATAACAATTATTATTATCATGCTCATTATTATGATATTAGATTGCACTGGGGCGCCGTGGCGCCTACGGCGCTCACTTTTTAAAGTACGACGCCAACTTTTTTCAAAAACCCAACTAACTAAATACGAAATATTAAACTTCCCGAAATGTACACAAAGTATTTTATAATTTTTAAAATATGAGCTAAAACAATGACGTCATATAATATTTTTTTTTACGGCGAGTCTTTAACTTTAATTTATAATTATTTTTCGCATCTTATTATGCACACCATGTATTACAATATCCGCTCAAACAATGACGTCATAACGTTACGGAGCCTTCGTTCCTGTGACTTGGGATATTATATTGTTTATTATTTCGTTTTCATTTTGGTAAGGTGATAACCTTATCATTTTTTACAATTAATTTATTAAGGGGCCGTCCATAAATGACGTCAGGCGATTTTGGCTTATTTTTACCCCCCCCCCTCCCCCTCGTCATACTTCGTCACACAAATTTAGACTAGCCCTCAAATATGACGTCACAAAGCTTTGAAACCCCCCACCCCTAAAAGCCGTATATTCTAATTGAAAATTAGCATGTTGCAAATTATTTTTTTTTCATTTAAATATGTATTTAGTGTAAGTCTGCACTCTAATATCGTAACACGCGTGAAGCCATTGAAAACTTCATTAAACGTTCCAATAAACGTTTCAATAAAAGTTCCACTTAAATATTTCATTGCTAAGTTGAGCATTTTTGGTGTGACGTCCTAGTTCTTAAACACCCACTCCCCCTCGTCACACATCGTTAAAAATCTGTGACCCCCTCGCCCCTCCCCCTCTAGGTGCGTGACGTCATTTATGGACGGCCCCTAGTGACAAAAAAAATGATTTGAAACATGTTCATTTTTAAATAGAAAATACGGTTTTACGGCGGGGGGGGAACAACGCTTTGTGACGTCATATAGGAGGGGGGGTCTAACATTTTGTGACGACGTGTGGGGAGAGGGTGAAAAATAAAATCGGTCAAAATCGCGTTACGTCATTTAAGTACGGCCCTTTCTTACTTTCATTTGTTTTTATAACAGCAATAAATAACATCTAAAAATTTATAGGAAAAAACGTTGATAATGTATTATTATTTATATTTCATTATTCACACTCACACGATGTTCTATAGCAGTGGTCGGCCAACAGGGATAAATTACCCCATTTGGGGTAAACATTGAATTTATGGGGGTAATACAGTCTCACTGGGGGCAATGTAAAGTCCGCTAAAATCGACTAGAATCCTCTAGATCAGTGTTTCTCAAATAGTGGGACGCGTTCCCCGCAAGGCTCCATAAAGGGGGCCTCGTTTGACCGTTATGCAGAGGTGTACTTATAACAATTTTATAGACAAATGATACTATTTAAAGTCACGCCGAGGGGGGGGGGCGAAATGTTTTATTTCTTCCTAAGGGGGGGGGGCATAACAGAAAATAATTGAGAAACACTGCTCTAGATATACTTAAAATCCTTCAAGTGTTTTTTTTTATATTTCAAAAGGCACGGTTTATTACTATGATGTTACTGATAGTCATACGTCAAATAGTAGTAATTTACTACGAAATTGCTATCTCGGTGTAATCTGAGTTTAACCGTTGTTTTCGGTTTTGATTGATATAAATCTTGTTTGGATTCCGTTTTTATTTTATTTTATTATTTCAGCCAGAGAAAAGATCGCAGTATTCAGATTTAAGCGTTTATTTGTCTTGTACTTGGAAGATTGTGGAAATATAACTTTTGACGACATCAAGGATATAGTTATCAGACATCATACCAAGTTCAAAGAGCGGTTGACTGTTTACTTTCCAGTTATTGATTCGCATAAATTCAGTTGGATTGTAGATCCCTTTCATTGCAGTTGTATGATTTTGTACCAGATGAGCCCCAACAGGTGGCAGAGCGAATTCTTGAACTTCAATCCAATAATAAGGCACGTATTTAATTTGCAAACATTTGCAAAGAGCTGACACATTTTTGGATGACAATGCTGCAATGGCTTTGAACATTGCACATGAGGAGGCCGTCAAAACGTCGTTGCCTTTTGAGCGTACCTTTGTGAACAAGGATTTTCCACACTTGTGAACATAAAAACAAAGCTGCGAAAATCGATTGGATCCCAAGACAGCATCCAAGTTGCCCTGACATCAAAACGCCGCATATTTGGTGTAATTGTGTCAAAAATGAAACAACATAATTTCTCAATTCTCAAAGAACTGAACTATAATACTATAAAGAGATTTAAGAAGAAACCTCTGTGTTTTTTAAATAAAAATTGATGATACTAAAATTTATATTAAATTTATAATGTGAGTTAATTTTTAAATGTAGAATATCTGTTTCTCTGACTTTATTGCATTATATAAACTTATCATTATATCTAGAATGGCCAGGGCCGTTGGACATATAAACGTTATAATAATTATATTAGACTGTAAACTTTTATAATTGTCTCAAATAAATTCCCCTGAAATATGGATTCTCCGTGTCGTTTTCAGTTTTTTAAAATCTTCGCATTTTCCTTTTCAGGTCATTTTTAGACACTTGTCAAGCTTTTAAAACTCAACCAGATGCGTTCTCGGCTGGGGCTTAGCCCCAGACCCGTTTGGGGGTGGGGGGAGGTGCTTACGACGTTCCCCCAAACGCCCGAGTAGGGTGGGCGGGACCTCGAGCACTCGGGGGGGGGGTAACGTCAACATAAAATGTTATATTTTGGGGTAAGGGGCAAAAAAGTTAACCGACTCCTGTTCTAAAGAGTGGTTACGAAGTACTGACCCAGATAACATCAGTAATTAGTACCAGCACATTAAGAACATACATGTAACAAGAAACCAGCAGTACTTGTTACCAGCACACTAAGAACACACATGTAACAGATACCAGCAGTACTTAGTACCAGCATACTAAGAACACACATGTAACAAGATACCAGCAGTACTTAGTACCAGCATACTAAGAACATACATGTAACAAGATACCAGCAGTACTTAGTAGTACCAGCACACTAAGAACACACATGTAACAGATACCAGCAGTACTTAGTAGTACCAGCACACTAAGAACACACATGTAACAAGATACCAGCAGTACTTAGTAGTACCAGCACACTAAGAACACACATGTAACAAGATACCAGCAGCACTTAGTACCAGCACACTAAGAACACACATGTAACAAGATACCAGCAGTACTTAGTACCAGCATACTAAGAACACACCGGTATCAAGCTTGTACACGGCTAATTCCCCCTCCCCAACAATCCAATCCTCTTTGTTCATATGGGAATAAATTTAGCTTCAGTCTTCAATAGAGATCTACACAAAGGGAGGTCAGTTGTATAGGTTAGTATAGGACACGCTGTAAACTAAGGGCGGTCAATTGTATAGAACCACCTTCCAGACACAAAGGGAGGTAAGTTGTATGGATTCCTTCTATACACAAAGGGGTGTTTGTTGTACATGGGACAATGTGCACACATCTGGAGGGGATATGATTGTATTCAACACGTCTATCCTGGAGAATTTATAAGAAAATAATAAATTATAATATATTAATTTAGGTCTAAGGCCATTTTAGAGTCAATCAAATGCTCTCTTAATTGTGTCCCTTTTTTTATTGAATGACCTTCCATATATTTTGCATTTATGAAATCTATGTTGTTTGCAAAATATTACATTTTACCTTATTAAAACATTTTCAGTAATATTTTATACCCAGATTAATTACTAGATAATGTACGTATTTCTAAAGTCAGGTAAAAATCTATTACCAGATACGATGATATCAAACCCTCAAGTTTTATGACTATTCTCTAATTAATGTTTAATTGGTTCTGCCGAAGAAGAAGGCGTTTCGCCGAAACGTTGCATTCATTGTTCTCTCTTTGTGTTCAAACTTTAACTTAACTTGTTTGATTCTTTAGCCTTAAATGTACAATCTAAAATTTCGTACCTTAAAAAAATATTTTTCCTCTTAATTAAACAAAGGGGGCCATCCATAAATAACGACACGCACCTAGGGCGTCACATTTGTGACGATGTGTGACGAGGCAGGTGGGGGTTGTTTAAGAACTGTGACGTCACATCAAAACGCGCAACTTTAAATTAAGGTTCCGCTTAAATATTTGATTGCTTTCAATTTATTTAATTAATGGCGTTTTACATGGTTTCACGCGTGTTACGATATTAGAGTTAGAGTGAAGCCTTAAACTTAAGACAACATGGTGCTTTGAAACATGCTTATTTTATTTTCAAATAGAAAATACGGCTTTTATGCGCACTCAAAGCTTTGTGACGTCAAAAATATTGGAGTGTGGGTCTAAATTTTTGTGACGACGTGTGATTAGGGGGCGGAGGGGGTGAAAAAACTGCCAAAATTGCATGACGTCATTTATGGACGGCCCCTACATTCATTGTCACTCTCGTTAACAACACTACACGATTGATGTCCTGAGGAGCGTCGAAAGTGTGGGGGTGGGGGGAAGGGGGCCTGGAGCACTGATGGAGAATTCATGCATTTATAAGCGGCGTGAGAGAGGACGGGGGAAAGTTCCGCCCATGGAAGGCTTTTTTATGTTTTATGGACGCCCATGGCAGGCTTTTTTATGTTTTACGGACGCCCATGGCAGGCTTTTTATGTTTTATGGACGCCCATGGCAGGCTTTTTTATGTTTTATGGACGCCCATGGCAGGCTTTTTTATGTTTTACGGACGGTCGCCTTCGTCGGCAAACAGCGGAATATTTGTTTGCAAATACACCCGATATCTTTTTCGTACCCATATGACACTGACCCTTTCTCCGCCCCTGGCTATGCATCCCATCTGGCTACGCCACACCTGGCGACGCAACACCTGGCTACGCCACACCTAGCTTGGTAGCACATGGCTTACCGCAGCCCACTCATCAAAAATCTCCGATCTTAATCTCCTCACGTGACTTGATTACGTCTTATCTCTTATCACGCCGGTATGTGACGTCACGTTGTGTCTGACAAGTTTTAAGTGTTCACTGAACACACACTGAGAAAGGAATCCGCGCTGAGCGAAAGTGAAACAAAACTGATATCCCTGCGGACAATTCTATGAAAGATAAAAAGTCCATACCGAATATTGAAAGGCGGTACTTTGAACGAACGGAGATTTGATAAAACAAAGACTTTGAAAGACAGAAAAGTTTCTAGATATTTAATGTTTCAATATTTTTTTTCATTCTCGAAACTCAAGAGAGAAATTGAGATGTCTTGTTACTTGTTGGGTATCTCCTATAGTAAAAAAAAACATGAACATTGAGTTAGTCTGCTCTTAATGCCCTAAATAATGTGTATCTTAAAATGGGTTTAGCCTTTGCTAAGGGCGAGTTATCGTGTACGTCCTCTCTAACTTATCTTGAACTGGTGAAAGCCTCTAGTAAGAGCTATATTGTAGAATAGCGTAATTAGTAGTCAAAGGATCATTTCCTTTTCAAAGAAATACTTTTGTGGTTAAAGTGTTAAGAAATTGTGATTTTGAAAGAAAAAAAATTAGATTATTTTATTTTTTAAAGAACGAAAAATAACGAAATTAAATTAGTATCCCAAATCCCTATATGTTGCCGATCTCTTTCTTTGCCATTGGGCACTCGTAATCAAATCAAAGACAGCGAAAGATTGATTCTATAAATATCGATAATTATACAGATTGTGAGAATTAATGGTTTTTAACCGATATTATACAAAGTAAGTTCTAATTTATCTTAACTTTATGATAACTTGTAAGTCTGTGGTGATTTATGCAGTGGCGTCACTAGGGGGGTGCGGTGGGGGCGGGCCGCCCCGGGTGACACCCATCAGGGGGTGACACCCAAGCCAAAAATTTACTGTGTACTATTTTAATTCAGAAAAAAAGAAGACACATTTTTTTCATCTAGAAAGAAATTGAGAAATACATTGAAATACGTTTAAACCGAAAACTTATTAATAAAATAAAATATCAGTTAACAGGCAATAATAAAACGTCTCCACAAACTACCATAAAACTAATTAGGACAAAAAATGAAAGAATTTAAAAAAAACGTAAAAAACCAAGTTTTTGACTAAATCCTTTATGTACGAGACGTAACTAAAAGAATGTTCATTATAATACGCAGCGCAAGACCATCCAAAAATACAAAATTGTAGTTGTGTCGTAAAACTGTTTAATATAATGCGCACCGATCAGGAATATGTTTATAAAAAGTGTTGTCAATAAAATACGCACCTTATTGCGCGACAGAAAGGTTGTTCAATATAATACGCACCGCGACGCTCTATCTCAAAAAATAACATGATACATAGGAATAAATAAAATAATCTAAAAAATCAATAATTTAATTACGGTACATGCGATCGATCTGAAATTTTGATACATTGTTTTTATCATTGGTACGAAACTGCCTGCTAAATTTCAGCTCGCTAGCTTACGAGGAAGTGGGTTAAAAATCGATCAAAGTTTTGGCGACAAGCACAGGCGCAACCAGACACCACGAGTTAATATAAAGGATTTAAAAAGCTGCACAATTTAAAAAAAGGCTGGACATGAAAGAAGCGGTGTCTTTTGTTTTAGAAGAAAATCCAACATACTTGGCTTTGACATACCGACACACGGAGTCAGCCTGTGAGACCAATCCCAACTCACTACTTCCTCCACGACAGTTGAGGGGGGTGGGGCATAAGTTTTTTCTTCAAAAAATAAATAGATAGGTTTTCTTTGTTTTGTTTTTTTATTTATAGGAAAATAAGGTATTTAACGTGTTTGAGTTATTATTTTGTTAAATTTATAATTATTAAACATGCATATCTATGTTAATGTAATGTACTCTAAGAAACATGATTTTCGTATTTTTCTTGAGTATAGGTACTTTTTAAAATAACCTTTAACACTAAATTAATTTCACATAAAAACATTTCAGTCTTTTCGATTTCGTATGAAACGATTTTCACTGATAGATCGCGTGATGCGTACGTTCGGCAGCCGAAGTAAAGTTGATTTTGAACGACGCGATCAGAACCGCACCTGCAGCGACAAATTTTTAACGTTGAAAACCATCTAGTCTGAACATTATAAAGCATATTACTGAATATATAATCTATTAAATTCAAGTATTTTGTCTACAATTCATGATTCCACATTCTTGGAGCAGCAAAGGTAAGCCAGTTGAATCCTTTATTTAATTTTGTTAAAACAGGGAAAGATAGTGAGAATTTTCTCGAATTATTTTTGAGTCAAAATGCCACATTATAGTATACCTTTTCCTGGTTAAATAATTCTTTAATAATGATTGACTAATTTTGAAAGAAAGTTACAAAAGTAAGCCAAATGACACTTAAATTTTGGAACACGTTCAAAAGTTAGACGAATTTTAGAAAATTTAATGTTCTTTTAAAGTATGACAGACAAGACTTAAACTTTAAAAAATGGCATTCAATTAATTAATTAACTTTTTTCAATTTAAGGCTTGTTTGACATTCGCCCCCTAGAATAACAATGTTCTAAGTTGAGTTTTTGACAAAAATGAGTTATTGCCGCTGGGATATTGTCCATGTTTCAATCTATCATAGCACAAATTGTGAAAGGTGTATCGTGAGACAATTTTGTAGGTGGTACAAAATAACAAGGTCCTAACTCAATAAAGGTCTATCAAACATCACATAGAACATTATTCTAGGGGAGCGAATGTTGGGAACATTGTCCTTCTTTAAATAATAAATTTTGGCACATGTATGTCATTAAAGAGCGCACGATGAAAGTGAATGAAATTTTTAAAAACACAAACGAATCGTGTAATGAAAACAATAGATTTGAGCTTTATTATTAAACAAATACAAAGCTTAACGTTACACCTTTCACAATTTGTGCTATGATAGATTGAAACATGGACAATATTACAGCGCTTTTAAAATCAGAACAACTTGGAATTTCAGTAGAGAACAGAACCCAGGTTGAAGAAAAGGGTGACAGGTGAGAAAACAAGAGATGCTGGACTAACTCTGCAAGAAGAAAACACAAGGTCGATGTTTGAGTGTATTGATCGTTTCCATTCTGAACTCCAGATCAGATCAAGTGCAATCAAGGAAGTAGCAACCATGTTTGAGGCTGTTCAAGCCAAAAGCTTGATATCTGCCACTGAAGAAGAATTACTAAAGTCCATTCCAAGGTTGTCCACTTTCTATGATGAGTTGTCAGAGGAAGAGCTTTTATTAGAAATACCAAGGCTGAGAAGGCACCTGAAGGCAGCAGAGATCGATCTCAAAGATGCTGAAGACTGGTCCGTACTTTACGTTTTGAAATTTGTAGCTAAATGGGACTTCATAGAATCTCTCCCCTATCTCACATTGAGTTTACGATTATTTGTTACAATCTGTGTGTCTGTGGCTTCATGTGAAAGAAGTTTTTCAAAGCTAAATCTTTTAAAGAATTATTTGCGATCTACAATGGGGCAGTCAAGGCTTTCTGATCTTGCCATGTTATCCATTGAAAGTGATTCGGCACAAGAAATAGATTTCGATGACGTAATAAACAAGTTTTCAGTTTTAAAGGTCAGAAAATCTAAATTCTGATTTTTAAAATATATTTAATGACATTGTATTTTGAATTATTACATAATATTCTGATAGTTGCTGATTTTGCAAACCCAAAACAGAACAGTTACAACCTTACCTCATTTGAAGTTGTACTGTAATGGTTGTAATATTCTAATTTTGGTAATGTAATATAATTGTTGTAAATTTTAATTGAAAGCAATGTAGATGCAAGTTTGTGAAATTTGAAAATATTACAGTTATTTAACCGTATTACTTAAAATTAATAATTTTATGTTAAAGTTAAAATAAAAATTTAAAATTAACTTTTTTCTATTTAGTTCTTAAATGTTACAATATTTTACCTATCGACTTTAAATTCAACTTTTCTCCTAATGCCTTTGTAACAAACATTTGATCTATATTTTCAAACGTTACTAAAGAATCTGTGTGTTCTCGGTATTTGGCAGACTCGAGGAGATTTATGGGGCAAGTCGTGAGGGGGTGGGGGTGACACCAAGAGCTACCGCCCCGGTTGACACCAACCCTAGTGACGCCTCTGGATTTATGATGACTAAATAATTTGGTAATAAAAATTATTTTTTAAAAAAATAACTCCAGAAAGTACAAAACGCTGCTGCGTGAATTGTATTGAGGATGAGAAAGTCACACCACATGAAACAGGCACCTTGGGATCTACACTGGTTTTCTGTGGTTAAAAGTATAGACCATAAGATTCTGTCACTATCTCACGACTGTATGAACTGATGAGTGCCGCAGTATTTGAAGTACCGTAACTAACATCGCAACATTTGTGTCTTAAGGGGCTGGCATCTTCTACTCAGTCCCTCTTGAAAGTTCCCGGTGCGGATGGACACAGGAGGAAATCCTTTGGCATGCGCTCTTTTGAATCTGCGGCACCAAAATTATAGAACACACATCCGAAATTTTTGAAAGACTGTAAAAACAAACATAAATTTAAGAACAATAATTTGGGGAATATTGATATTTGATAGAGCGTTTAAACCTCAAAGCGCATCGAGCACGCCGGTCTAGCATGGACAGTGTTAGCAAATCGAGCACGCTGGTCTAGCATGGATAGTGTTAGCACATCGAGCATGCCGGTCTAGCATGGATAGTGTTAGCACATCCCGCACGCCGGTCTAGCATGGATAGTGTTAGCGCTACAGACGAAAGCATTCATTCATAAATATCAGACTAGAATAAACATTAAAATACTATACTTTGTAATATCAACAAATTTACATGTTGGAACGGTAAAAAAAAATTTTAAAAATAATATTTAATGGTTCATGCAATTTTTTATTCACATGAAATTTATAAATAATTATAGATAATAGTAATAATAGACAACTCTAAAAATCTAACTTAATTAAACGATAAATATCATTTTATAATCGTTATTAACTCATTTATTGGCTATCTAGTAATATGGAAACAAAACGGGTTAAATAATATTCTCAGTCAGGAAAACCCAAAGAATTATTTATAATAATTTATATTGCTTAGTATCAGGTCAACATGGTTGATATAATCGGCGAAGACGTGGACAAAACTGGTATTAATATACATGTCACCATGGGCTATACCAACAAAACAAAAATGGACCGTGTATTTTAAACATACCAATATAATAAAAATAGAATTTAATAAATACCGTTGGCACACCCCTCAGATTTGGTCTTATAATTAAATATAAATAATTTGCAATGTCACGTCTGTAGTGTCTGTCCGAGACGCTACTAATTTTAGAAAGCAGCGCACCAAATTACTGCACCAATGTATCAAAGGGTGTGCAAATTAAAGATGCGCTGTAAAAAAATATTACATGACGTCATTGTTTTAGCTCATATTTTAATTTTGGAAAAGGGAACAGTGTAAAAAGAGGATTTGATTTGATGATGGTTATCTAATTATAAAATCAAAAGAAAAATTATTATAAAATACTTTGTGTACATTTCAGAAAGTTTAATATTTCGTATGTATCAAACAAGGACAAGTTAGTTGGGCTTTTGAAAAAGGTCGGCGCTGTAGGCGAACTAAAAAAAGTGCATTTTTAAAAAATAAATAGAATTCACCTGAAAACCTTCGTCATTTTTGACGGGTGATACGCTAGTATTATAATATTGTTCATGTGTATTGAAGTTTTTTTAAAATCACGCACACACAAAAAGGATTATTAAATACTGGGTGAGAGATTATTAATGGAAACACTCCAATAACAATGGTAGGTTCATGAATGAAATAAATGTTCGTTCATCACTTTGAAATAATATTATGTACATATTTGTAATGGGAATGATTTATTTGAAATGAAATGTAAAATGATATTTAAGAATACATTAAAGATGACATTTGGTTCTTTTCCTGCGTAATCAGGTTGTATGTATAGCAACAAAAAATCCTGGATTAGTCTGGAGATGGTAATGTTGGCTTGTTCAAAAAGCTAGAGCTGGTAATGTTAAATTGTTCAAACAGCTGGTGATGGTAATGTTGAATTGTTCAAACAGCTGGAGATGGTAATGTTGAATTGTTCCAACAGCTGGAGATGGTAATGTTGAATTGTTCAAACAGCTGGAGATGGTAATGTTGAATTGTTCACACAGTTTATAACCTTGATGTACAAGAACAGCCAAGAGATGGGTCAATGTTGTCAGTCATCAAGTTGAATATTTCGTTACACCGCCTCAGGTAGAAAAGTGGGGAGAGGGGCGTTTATTTCAGACCATCTTTTTGTGCCCTTGGAGTTTTGACGCCTGCTGGGTCGGTTATTAGGTCAAGGTCACACAACAACTGGAGAAAAAAATACCCAAAAGTTATCAGCACGTTATGGGAATCACTTTCCTTAAGTTACTTTTGGGGAAAGTAATAATCTATATGTATTGTGTGGTGGTGTGTGTGTATTGTGTGGTGGTGTGTGTGTATTGTGTGGTGGTGTGTGTGTATTGTGTGGTGGTGTGTGTATTGTGTGGTGGTGTGTGTATTGTGTGGTGGTGTGTGTGTGTATTGTGTGGTGGTGTGTGTGTATTGTGTGGTGGTGTGTGTATTGTGTGTTGGTGTGTGCATTGTGTGGTGGTGTGTGCATTGTGTGGTGGTGTGTGTGCATTGTGTGGTGGTGTGTGTGGTGGTGTGTGTGCATTGTGTGGTGGTGTGTGTATTGTGTGGTTGTATTGTTTGGTGGTGTGTGTATTGTGTGGTGGTCCAGTGGTGGTGTGTGTATTGTGTTGAGGTGGTGTGTGTATTGTGTGATAATGTTTGCATTGTGTGGTGGTGTGTGCATTGTGTGGTGTTGTGTGCATTGTGTGGTGGTGTGTGTATTCTGTGGTGGTGTGCATTGTGTGGTGGTGTGTGCATTGTGTGGTGGTGTGTGCATTGTGTGGTGGTGTGAATTGTGTGGTGTTGTGTGCGTTGTGTGGTGGTGTGTGCGTTGTGTGGTGGTGTGTGCGTTGTGTGGTGGTGTGTGCGTTGTGTGGTGTTGTGTGCGTTGTATCTTATCTTATCTGTTTACAGACGCTCCTTCTATACAGAATTTTATTGCGTCCTACGCTTATCTATGGTTTGTGTTTAGTCCTGCATTTTTATTAGAGATTTAAATGTTGATAAAGTGTTGGTTTTCCTGGATTCTTCAGGCAACCCATTCCACGCCCGAATTCCGGACGGGAAGAAGGAAAACTTGTATGTGTTTGTTCTTGCATATGGAATAAGAAAGGTGTTTTTATCCTTATGTCTATCTGAGGGTTGTATTAAGTTATCTTTGTGTTGTATTTCTAAATTAGAATTAATTGCTTTATGCATGATTACTACTTTGCTCTTGGTTCTTCTATCCTCTAGTGTTTCAAGGTTTAATGATTTAACTAATGGTGTTATTCTTGTCAGTTTCGAATATTCTCCAGTAATGAATCTGGCAGCTCTTTTTTGAATTTGTTCTAGTTTATCAATGTTTTCTTTGTGTGGTGGTGTGTGCGTTGTGTGGTGTTGTGTGCGTTGGTTGGTGGTGTGTGCGTTGTGTGGTGGTGTGTGCGTTGTGTGGTGGTGTGTGCGTTGTGTGCGTTGTGTGATGGTGTGTGCGTTGTGTGGTGGTGTGTGCATTGTGTGGTGGTGTGTGCATTGTGTGGTGGTGTGTGCATTGTGTGGTGGTGTGTGCGTTGTGTGGTGGTGTGTGCATTGTGTGGTGGTGTGTGCATTGTGTGGTGGTGTGTGCGTTGTGTGGTGGTGTGTGCATTGTGTGGTGGTGTGTGCATTGTGTGGTGGTGTGTGCGTTGTGTGGTGGTGTGTGCGTTGTGTGGTGGTGTGTGCATTGTGTGGTGGTGTGTGCATTGTGTGGTGGTGTGTGCATTGTGTGGTGGTGTGTGCATTGTGTGGTGGTGTGTGCATTGTGTGGTGGTGTGTGCATTGTGTGGTGGTGTGTGCATTGTGTGGTGGTGTGTGCGTTGTGTGGTGGTGTGTGCATTGTGTGGTGGTGTGTGCATTGTGTGGTGGTGTGTGCGTTGTGTGGTGGTGTGTGCATTGTGTGGTGGTGTGTGCATTGTGTGGTGGTGTGTGCATTGTGTGGTGGTGTGTGCATTGTGTGGTGGTGTGTGCATTGTGTGGTGGTGTGTGCATTGTGTGGTGGTGTGTGCATTGTGTGGTGGTGTGTGCATTGTGTGGTGGTGTGTGCATTGTGTGGTGGTGTGTGCATTGTGTGGTATTGTGTGTATTGTATGGTGAAGTTAACTGAACACATTGCACTCTGTGGTCCAAATAAGCCGATAACACTGTGTAACACTATTTTGTTCAACATAAAAATTGTTTAACTGATCTGCGTATTTGTAATCAGACTTCATAGTGTTTTTTAATTAATTTTTTTTAATAAATAAATCATGGGAATCACTTTTAAATTATCTAAAATAGGGTCAGAAAAATGTATAAGCTGATAGATGTGTATAAGTTTGTTGTGGTACAACAATGTGTGTCTATTGACATGTGTGTAGTCAAAGACAGGTTTGTAATTATAGACAGGCGTAGTGATCGGCAGACACGTGGTGATAGAAAGGTCTGTAGTGATAGACAGACATGTGGTTATAGACAGGTTCGTGGTTATAGACAGGTTCCTGGTTATAGACAAGAATATATGTACCCAATGAAAGATATGGAGGCTCTGATGAACCCAATGAAAGATATGGAGGCTCTGATGCACCCAATGAAAGATATGGAGGCTTTGATGCACCCAATGAAAGATATGGAGGCTCTGATGCACCCAATGAAAGATATGGAGGCTTTGATGCACCCAATGAAAGATATGGAGGCTCTAATGCACCCAATGAAAGATATGGAGGCTTTGATGCACCCAATGAAAGATATGGAGGCTCTGATGCACCCAATGAAAGATATGGAGGCTTTGATGCACCCAATGAAAGATATGGAGGCTCTAATGCACCCAATGAAAGATATGGAGGCTCTGATGAACCCAATGAAAGATATGGAGGCTCTGATGCACCCAATGAAAGATATGGAGGCTCTGATGAACCCAATGAAAGATATGGAGGCTCTGATTGAACCCAATGAAAGATATGGAGGCTCTGATTGAACCCAATGAAAGATATGGAGGCTCTGATGAACCCAATGAAAGATATGGAGGCTCTGATGCACCCAATGAAAGATATGGAGGCTCTGATGAACCCAATGAAAGATATGGAGGCTCTGATGAACCCAATGAAAGATATGGAGGCTCTGATGCACCCAATGAAAGATATGGAGGCTCTGATGCACCCAATGAAAGATATGGAGGCTCTGATTGAACCCAATGAAAGATATGGAGGCTCTGATGAACCCAATGAAAGATATGGAGGCTCTGATGAACCCAATGAAAGATATGGAGGCTCTGATGAACCCAATGAAAGATATGGAGGCTCTGATGCACCCAATGAAAGATATGGAGGCTCTGATGCACCCAATGAAAGATATGGAGGCTCTGATGAACCCAATGAAAGATATGGAGGCTCTGATGAACCCAATGAAAGATATGGAGGCTCTGATGCACCCAATGAAAGATATGGAGGCTCTGATTGAACCCAATGAAAGATATGGAGGCTCTGATGAACCCAATGAAAGATATGGAGGCTCTGATTGAACCCAATGAAAGATATGGAGGCTCTGATGAACCCAATGAAAGATATGGAGGCTCTGATGCACCCAATGAAAGATATGGAGGCTCTGATGCACCCAATGAAAGATATGGAGGCTCTGATGAACCCAATGAAAGATATGGAGGCTCTAATGCACCCAATGAAAGATATGGAGGCTCGGCTCTGATGCACCCAATGAAAGATATGGAGGCTCTGATGCACCCAATGAAAGATATGGAGGCTCTGATGCACCCAATGAAAGATATGGAGGCTCTGATGCACCCAATGAAAGATATGGTGGCTCTGATTGAACCCAATGAAAGATATGGAGGCTCTGATGAACCCTAATGAAAGATATGGAGGCTTTGATGCACCCAATGAAAGATATGGTGGCTCTGATTGAACCCAATGAAAGATATGGAGGCTCTGATGAACCTAATGAAAGATATGGAACTTAATCACAAGAACGTTTACCTTGTCATAGGGAGCCGTCAAGACTTTGATTGCCTGGTTGTAGACGCTGATGACCTGTCGACTTTCAGGCAAGGCGGCCAGCGAGCACGTCGTGAGAAACTTGCTCAGGGACAGAATCACACCAGTTGCCTCTTCAAGACTTTTCTGTTCCGGTTTTGCTTTGTTAAGCCGCTGCTTGCACGCATCGACCTGACCTTGCAAGTTCGCCGGCACTGTGAGGTTGTGGGCCAGACTCAAGTCCTGAAATTTCGTTATTGCTGCCAGCTTCAGACATCTCAGTATTTCAAGTTTGACCTCGTCAATAAGCCCCTCCATTTCCAGGAAATGTGTCTTCACAAGTTTCGCTTTTAACGTATTCAAAGCTGGTAAAACGTTGTTACTTCCGTCCCCTTGTAGGAAAACAATCTCAGTCATTACGAAAACAGATTTTAACTTGAATGAAAGCGACAACAATTCTTCTCTGCAACAGATGTCCCCGCTGCACACTTCCATGAAGTCTTCCACAAACGGTAACTTTCTCAAAGAGTTTGCGGACTGAATAAGTTTGTCCTTGTCTCCTGGTGTTATCTTCTGGTCCGTGTCAAATTCAGCGATGAGCGCCGCCCTGCGAGCTCTCCTCTCGGCATTAACGTTGTCGTATCGCAGACAGTTCATGATGGGCTTCCTACAAGCCGGGCAGGGGATGAAACTTGTTCCTCCGGGTTGGAACTCGGCCACATAGGCGTCTAATTGGTCCAGGTAAAAGATGTGCGAGCAGGAAGGGATCTTTATGATGAAATTCTGTTTGACGGGGTTCTCTTGTTCGGCCCTGTCGTCTTTATTGTTTTGACCCAGCGAGCTGGCGAGATCAGTCTTGTTGGATTTTTTCGAGCGGGCTTTGATAGGAGTGATTTTTTCGCAAATGGAGCACACGCAAAGCTCACTGCAAATACCCGAACAAGGATGAACACAACATCGGGTCTTCCCTTTGTTGGGAGTTGAAAATAATCTGAAAATTCGCCGAGAACACGGCTTTTCACAAGGCTTAGCTTCCCATTTCCCAGAACACTGCTTGAGGATTAGCCCGTGCTGACATTTCTGCACGCAGATTTCTTTGCAAGGGACACATCGCTGTGAGCATGTTTTCTTAAGACTGCTGCAAGATGCGTGTTTACAGTAATGGGGACAAATCTCTGTGCATGGTAAACATGGCGCATCACATTTGGCTTTACAGCCATGCCCGCACGGAAGGCGCAGATGACAATTTACGTTGCAGGCCAAATGGACCGTGTCCGTCCGACAACTGGAACAAACTCCTGGACACTTGTGTCCACATGATAGCGGTTGCTGACAAGGCTGTTTGCAATCAGGATGGCCAGTGTCTGAGCGACAACTGGAACAAACCCCTGAACACTTGTGTCCACATGATAGCGGCTGCTGACAAAGCTGTTTGCAATCTGGGTGGCCATTGACTGGGCGACAACTGGAGCATTTTCCCGAGCATCCGTGACCACAAGGAAGAATCTGTGCACAGCCTTCCATGCAGACTTGATGTTCCGAGTCCCCACTGCATTTATAGCAATTCCCTTGACATCTGTGACCACACTGTAAAGTCTGCGTGCACATTTCATCACATGCCTGGTGTCCAGCCTCATGTTGACATTCAGAGCAAGTTCCTTTACATGTGTGTCCACAGGGGAGAACTTCCTGGCATGGTTCCTTGCAAGCCACGTGGCCGGCTTCGGCAGCACAGCTGGAGCAAGTCCCCACGCATGAATGACCACAGGATAGCACAGATTCACATGGTTTATTACACGATGGGTTCATCGAAATTTGATAGCAGGAAAGGTAACTCTTGTCTCCACAAGCCCAGGTGTGTTCAACCATGACAGCACACTCTGGATGAGAACCTTCTTTTTGGCAGCGGCCGCAAGTTCCAGAACATTGATGTCCACACGATAACACGTCTGGACATGGCTGTGAGCACGTGATTGAATCAGGAGACACATGACAGGAAACTTTCTCTGAGTGACCACAACTTGGGACTGATTTTAACACCAGCTCCTGACACTGACCATCAGTTTGAAAGCATTTGTAGGTCACACTATGTCCTTCTGGGCAGATCATTGAACATATCTTTGAACACGGTCGTCTGATGTGCTCTCGGTCATCTATGTGACAGAGCCGATCACAAGTGTGGCCACAATTCAATCTGTACTTGCAGGACTGACCACACCCTCCATCCGGGTGCGTGTTGAAATCTTGAGGCCTGGTCATCGACCGCGTGGCCTCCGGATGGTTCTGACAGACTACTGGCAGCCCCTCTCCAATAATCTTTTCTTTCGTGGCCGTTGCGACAATCCTCGTCCACAGTTTGCTTTGGGAGGCCAGTAGGTCAAAGTTCCCGATGACGTAGAGACCTTTCTTGGCCCTGGACAGAGCTACACAAACCCTGTTGTCCACCTTCAGGAAGCCCACATTCTTCTCCTCATTGCTCCTCACGAGAGACAGAAGGATGATGTCGTTCTCTTCTCCTTGAAAATCATCAACGGCCGAAATCCTGACGAGGCGGACGGCCGAGTTGTGGGACAGTTTTCTGATGGCATGGACCTGACCCGAGTAGGTTGCCAGAATTGTGATGTCTTTAGCGCCATATCCTTGCTTGAACAAATACTCACAGAGTTCAATGATGTACGCGGCTTCGTGGCCGTTGGCCTTACTGCATCCTTCTACCACCGCCGTCTCCACTTCGTTGTGATTGATCAAAAATACGTTCTTCCCCACCCCTTTGATACTCTCATACTCTTTGACCGAAGGATCGTCCTCCAGGTGTGGGTAGATGTGCCGCATCAGCAATGATATCTCTGGTCTCATCCTTCGCTGGGCTTTCAGCACCACATGCGGGAAATCATTTTTGATGAACCTCTCAAACAACGAGATCTCCAGGCCGTAGTTTTTAGCCAGGTCGTAGACTGTGGGCTTTGGGGACGCAGCTGCTGGTGGTCCCCGATGAGTATCAAGTGTTGACAGTTCTCGCTGAGGGCCGTCACGATGTGGGACTCGAGCACCTCGGCCGCTTCCTCCACCACAACGATCTTGCAGCCCAGGGCTCTCAGCACGGCCCTGTGTTTGGCGGCCCCCGTTGTCGTCATGCCGATCACATTCGCCTCGCCGAGGATAGCTATCATCTCTTCGCGGTCGATCTCCTGAACTTTTTTGAAGACCGTGTTGTAGCGCTCCACTTCGCATTCCATTTCATCGGTCAGTTGCCGCTTGTATCGCGATGACCACAGGTTGTACAAGGCGAATCTCCTGTCCACGGTCAAGCTCCAGACATCCTCGACCTTCACTTCTTCTTCTTCAGTCATCGGCTCTCTGTTCAACATCCTAAAAAGCTTCTGCAGACTCAGAGGCTTTCTTCTGCTCACCGTCACAAAACCTTCGTCGTCCGCAGCATCTCTGTCTAGGTCGAGCTGCACTGCTTTGTGTAATGTAGGAAAGAAGCTGTTCCTGGTCACAATGCCAGGCCGTCTGTCTGCAGCAGGGCTGACGTCATCATCATCAACATCTTCTGTATCAACGTCATCACTTGTTTCTGAATCAAGGGAGGACCATTCATCCTCTTCGCTGTCACTCTGTCTGTAAAAGTCATAGATTCCCTTTTCTACATCTTCGAGGGCATTCTTTAAGGTTTCTAGCTCATCCATTTGGCTCTCCAGGTTGCCAGATAATCCCAAAGTCCAGAATTTTATTTTGCTCCCAACTGGAAAACTTGCCTCATCAAGAATACATTGGATACTTGTGAGCATCTGTTTGGGTAAGAACGTGATAACCTGCTCATCGGGCAACATTTCCTGATGGGACCTGGCTTCCATGTCCTTATATTTTGCCACCAACTTATCAGTTTCTGGATGACGACCCTCGTTCAAAGCAACAGCTATCCTCTGATCTATTTCCTCTCTGACCCATCGAACATAGAGTTGGTAGACACTTGCCCTCTCTATGATACCCATATCCGTAACGGGAGCATTGTCTTCAGATACAAACGGCCACTTCAGTACAAGTTTGCTCAAGTTCCCTTCTGTGCTTCTCAGCAAAACATCTTCTGGAGACCCGACTGGCGCGTTCAACCAAGCTTTCATGACCTCCTTCCCTTTAATGAGAGGCGATTCTCTTTGAAGGCTTTTAAAATGTGCCTCCCTCATAAATCCTTTAAACATGACTTCATTTTGAACTTGCAGTTCCAAAGCATCCATGGCGCCATCTAAATCATTCAACTTCTTTCCGATTTCTTTCATTTCCTGAAAACTTTCATACTTTGATGTTCTGACAGAAATGGAGTTATTTTCTTTGTTCTTTCTTGAAGAGTTTCTCAGTGCCGTATAATGAAATGGCTTCAGCACGTCCGACCTGCTGCTACCACCAACACGGACGATTCCGCGTTTACAGAACTGCAGGACGCCTTCCAAGAACTGGTCTAGAGCGTGGTTGGTGTAACAGACTACCAAAATAGGACCGCGCTTGTCCCCTGGAGATATGGTTTCCCTATTGGTCAGCAAGGTCTCCATGACCTTTAACCCCACGTATGTTTTCCCCGTGCCTGGGTGGGTCCCTGAATAAGAGCCATTTCTTTGGTCAGCGCCAACATGGCTGCCTCCCTCTGTGACTGATTGAGAAGCATCGAACTTGCTGGCGGCCATTTCTCGGTGGTGAGAACCGGAACTGAAGAATCGCTCTCCTTGTCTACCATCATGCATTTCAGATCATAACAAGGGACACTACGCGAATGGAGTAAATATCGAGGTGGTTTTAAATCTTTTTTACACTCAATGATATAATCTTGTAGGGGAAGTTTTGAGATCTCTTGGAGGCCCATCAGAACCTGCATGTAGGGCTCAAAGAATGTAACCGCCTCCGCAACTTCGTACACGGCGTCCATCTTGTTGTTGAAAACGATGTCTTGACCACTTTGTATCTTAACAGCGATCTGACCATCGTCCATCATCGCTTCATCACGAAAACTGACGGTGGCGAACACAACCGTTTGGAAATTGTCGTTTGGACAAACCCAGCAGCGAGCCAAACATGAACCTCTTCCCGTGTTTCCAGTCTGAAGATTTCAGCTTCGGTATCATCAACACGTGATTGTATCCACTCTGGAAAATTGTCCCGGCGATCGTGACGTCCTTGTACAGCCAAAGATTCAAATCTGTGCTCTTCAGGTTTTTGTTTCCCTTGTTGGCCCTTAGCATGTTGATGCCTTGGCGTAGAGGAATCAGGAAGTCTTGCCTCATTAGCCGATACTGTATGTCAAGGTAGTGCTCGATATCCTGGTAACAGGTGTCGACACAGACGGCCCGAATGAACGGGTTGCAGTTTTCTTGCAAATCGTATGGCGTCGGTAAAACTGCCAAGTACCGGAAGTTTTCTGGGGGCGTTTCATCCACACGCCTCCGGACATATTTTCCACTCGTTCTTTTCGGAGCATACTTTTCATTTTCGCCGTGCACATGTTTTGCCATTTTATTTAACTCTTGAACTTTAATCAGAATTTGACTCAGTTCTTCTGAAAGGTCACCTTGGCGAAGAGAGTTCTCGGTCTGAGCTACGGCCACCACAACTTTGAAGGCTTGGTCCGGCAGATGGACCAGCACGCTGGACATGATGTCAATCATGGACAAGACGAAGTTCTTTGTTTGCTCTATCAACTTCCTTTCCTGGAATTCATTCAGACATTTAATGGAAAACTCGTTCAGGAATTTAGTTTGACACAAAACTTCTAGGACGTTCTTAACAGACTCCTGTTGATGACTCGCCTTGACCGCATGTGTGATGGACTGGACCAGGAGGAGAAGCAAGTCCTGGTCGATTCTTTCCTGGCCTAGAAACTCCTTAATCTTATGCTTTTGGGAGGACATAAATAACACCAGCTGACCAGGATCCTCAAAACTGGCCCACTCCTTGAGTCTGCCGTACCCTAATGCTCTTTGGGGCAGATTCCTGGAATCATTAGACACTCGTGGCAGTCTGATCACTTTACGCTCCATTTGTTGTTGTTGTGGTTTAGTTTTTTGCGGCTGTTGCTTCTCTTCTTGCATTTTGTTATGTGTCTCCTGCTGGTGTTGCATTGCGTGTGTTCGCTAACCACAATCTGATGTTTGTATCATTTCAACAATAGACATGTCAACACTAGTTTATGTCCTCTGTTGGTAAAAAATAAAATATTTTTAAAAAAAACGTATAACGCATTAAATCAAAGATCACCATTTTATCATACTGATTCATGACATGAAAATTAACAGATCAATGATTATGTGCCGTATCCTGACTCATGAAATGATCTATCAATGACAAGTTGCCGCCGCCGCTTCGACTTAAATTACTAAAATTAGTAGTAGTACGTGCTGATAAATATTGAGAAGTTTATCTGATCTTATCTGTTTCAGACGCTCCTTCTACACAGAAGATTATTGCGTCCTACGCTTATCTATGGTTTGTGTTTAGTCCTGCATTCTTATTAGAGTTTTAAATGTTGATAAAGTGTTGGCTTTCCTGGTTTCTTCAGGCAACCCATACCACGCCCGTATTCCGGACGGGAAGAACGAAAATTTGTATGAGTTTAATTAACGAACGTCTGATAATGTTGGTAGATTTTCGGTTTTTTATTGGTAAAGTTTTTAATGCCATTTATTAAGAAATAACAACAAGATTGTATTTGTTTAAACTCAATACATTTCAGTCCTTAAATATGTTAACATGATTTTACTCTCCCCTGGGGGCTAAAAATACTAAAGTTATCATCGCTTTGGGGTTTCAAGCAATCAAAAATTATTGTTAAGAAAAAAGCTGATGGCAAAATGCGAGAAACGGTCATATCCCCGATTACACTTTCAGATATTTTTTTTTCAAAAATAATTTTTACCTGGATGTTCCGAAAATTAACTTTTGCTTCCCAATTGTGGTGTAAAGATTTAATAAAAACGCTTTCTGGCACGGCGAAAAAAATAGTTTACAATTAAAGCTACACTTTATAAAACAACACGTCAAAAATTAAACCTAAAAACATAACAAAAAACATGAGCACCGTCTTAGATCTTACCAGTACATGGAATAACATTGCACGCCCTCCAAATTATTTTAAAACAAGTTAATGCGGAAGGCTTGTCGTTTGAGAGGATAACTGTTATTGGAAACGGTCGTGAAACTGTTTAGTGGAAACGATTGCGAAACTGAAACAAAAAACTTGCCTGTACCAGGAATTCCACGTGCCGTCGCGGCTTAACCCATAACTTCAGTCTGCGTTTTTTTGTGTATGATTAAACGACCACCGGCGACTCAAACTAAAACTAATCTGTAGACTACCTGGAATTCCATGTGCCATGCTGGCGTAACCCGTAACTTCAGTCTTTGTTTCTGTGTTTGATACAACGACCCACGGTTTATCTGATATCTCTAATAAATGTTATCTCAAATCAATAAAAGTCATTGTATGAGAAACTACACTAACACCCCTTTCGAGACTAGTATGTTTTAAATTTTAACACTCATAGTCCTAGTATATACTTATTTAATGTTGGAAATATATCATTGCTCCATTCGTTGTATATTCGATAAAACAGTTAATAAAAGTTGAATTCGTGTTCACTGCTTCTTTATTACTTCCTATCTTCCTACACCAAAGTCCAAAACCACTGTCAACACTTACTGTCCTATTTCTATCTTCCTTCCATGCGTCCTAAACCACTGTTATCACTTACTGTCCTATTTCTATCTTCCTAAACTAAAGTCCTAAACCACTGTCAACACTTATGGTCCTACCTGTATCTTCCTACCTAAAGTCCTAAGCAAATGACATAACTTAAAGTAATACCTGTATCGTCCGACCTCACATTTTTGAAGACACGGCCCCAGGCAATCGACAAATAATTGATCGTTTAATTGCAGTTCCTACTTATGTCATACACGAGCTCAGAAACTATTGATCATAAGGGGTGAACTGTCGAACTTAAGGGCACACCTAGCGTACAGAAGGGCAGAACTGTCGAACTTAAGGGCACACCTAGCGTACAGAAGAGCAGAACTGTCGAGCTTGAGGGCACACCTATAGCATGCAGAAGGGCAGAACTGTAGAACTTAAGGGCACACCTAGCGTACAGAAGGGCAGAACTGTCGAGCTTGAGGGCACACCTAGCGTACAGAAGGGCAGAACTGTCGAGCTTAAGGGCACACCTAGCGTACAGAAGGGCAGAACTGTCGTTCTTAGGAGCTGACATGCTGTGATAAAGGACAGCTGAGGTACACAAGCCTCTGTGTAGCAAATATCATGATTAGACTCGGACAACATTGACGTGTTGTTGTTACCACATGTGGTCATACTGTCAGCCTCATTTATCGTGTTGTTGTTACCACATGTGGTCATACTGTCAGCCTCATTTATCGTGTTGTTGTTACCACATGTGGTCATACTGTCACCCTCATTTATCGTGTTGTTGTTATCACATGTGTGTCATACTGTCACCCTCATGTATCGTGTTGTTGTTACCACATGTGGTCATTCTGTCACCCTCATTTATTGTGTTGTTGTTACCACATGTGGTCATTCTGTCACCCTCATTTATTGTGTTGTTGTTATCACATGTGTGTCATTCTGTCACCCTCATGTATCGTGTTGTTGTTACCACATGTGGTCATTCTGTCACCCTCATTTATTGTGTTGTTGTTACCACATGTGGTCATTCTGTCACCCTCATGTATCGTGTTGTTGTTACCACATGTGGTCATTCTGTCACCCTCATTTATTGTGTTGTTGTTACCACATGTGCGTCATACTGTCACCCTCATTTATCGTGTTGTTGTTACCACATGTGGTCATACTGTCACCCTCAGTTATCGTGTTTTTGTTACCACATGTGGTCATACTGTCACCCTCAGTTATCGTGTTGTTGTTACCACATGTGGTCATACTGTCACGCTCATTTAGTGTGTTGTTACCACATGGGTCATACTGTCACCCTCATTTATTGTGCTGTTGTTACCACATGTGGTCATACTGTCACCCTCAGTTATCGTGTTGTTGTTACCACATGTGGTCATACTGTCACCCTCATTTAGTGTGTTGTTACCACATGTGGTCATACTGTCACCCTCATTTATTGTGCTGTTGTTACCACATGTGGTCATACTGTCACCCTCATTTATCGTGTTCTTGTTACCACATGTGGTCATACTGTCACCCTCATTTATCGTGTTGTTGTTACCACATGTGGTCATACTGTCACCCTCATTTATCGTGTTGTTGTTACCACATGTGGTCATACTGTCACCCTCATTTATTGTGCTGTTGTTACCACATGTGGTCATACTGTCACCCTCATTTATCGTGTTGTTGTTACCACATGTGGTCATACTGTCACCCTCATTTATCGTGTTGTTGTTATCACATGTGGTCATACTGTCACCCTCATTTATCGCGTTGTTGTTACCACATGTGGTCATAATGTCACCCTCATTTATCGTGTTGTTACCACATGTGGTCATACTGTCACCCTCATTTATCGTGTTGTTATCATATGTGCGTCATACTGTCACCCTCATTTATCGTGTTGTTATCATATGTGCGTCATACTGTCACCCTCATTTATCGTGTTGTTATCATGTGTGCGTCATACTGTCACAAATCTTCCCTCTAAGGTTTGATTGTTCGTTTGCAAAGTAAAAAAAACAACTCGTGTGCATCAAGCATTTTTTTAATTTATTTTGTTTTCAATAATTTACAAAATTTGCCATCGCGGTTATCCCAAACAGCTGCGTGGCGTCGGTCAGATCTCTACGCAACCGCGCAGCTTAAAGGGAACATTGACTGTCACCCTCATGTATTATGTTGTTTTTACCACACGTGCGACACACTGTCACCCTCATGTATTGTGTTGTAAGCTATACTATTGCCCTTATATTCAAGTCAAATGGATTATTACAGAGCATGTGAAATATTAACAAGAGGGAGATAATCAATTATAAATTTTGTTAAATATTTAAATATTAAAGGCTTATATCCCTTTAATAAAAGTACAAATATTGTTTCTTTTTTCCATAAACTAAACGAAATTATAATTACTAGACGCCCCGCGGCGTAGGTTACGCCGCAGACTTGCTCATGGAGAGTTCAAAGAAAGTGGAGAAAGAACGGACACAAACTACAGCACGAAGAAATCAAAACAACGCGAGTGAACGTCGGTTTGGGGGGGGGGCTGCCAACTCATTGTTGGTTTCGAGACATTTGCTAGCGAAAATCGGTACACCACTAACTTCTATGAAGTCAGCTATAAAACGATAATCGGTTTAAAATCGGAGTTACATAATCGATAATCGGTTTTCAACAAAAGTCAACTAGAAGTTTCCCTGGAGCAGATATCGGCAGTGACCATAATCTGGTGCTGATGACCTTCCATTTCCACCTGAAAAAGATAGCAATACAAGGCAATCCACGATTACGCTTTGACCTTGACAAACTGAAAGACCCAGAAATCGCAGAAGTCTTCAGGGCAACCATTGGAGGAAAATTTGCTCCACTCACCACACTATATGAGTCAGAGACGGACATGGACATAGACCTAGTCACTGACACCTTCAATACCACAATAATTGAAGCAGCAAAAGAAGTACTTGGTAAGAAGCGAGCAATAAAAAGACCATGGGTCTCCTCTAATATTCTGGAACTATGCGATGAAAGAAGAAAACTTAAGAGCGTAAAGAATACTGCAGAAGGAGCACCCAGATACAGAGAAATCAATAAAAAGACGAGGAAAGATATGGTAAAAGCAAAAAAGGAATGGATAGAACAAAAATTCTCAGACATCGATGAAAATTTACTAAGCAACAATTCAAGAAAGGCTTACAAAATTGTTAAAGACTTGACATCCACCAAACAAGGTCGTATCTCAACCATACAAGATAAATCCGCAAAATGTATCACAGAAGAACAAGAAAATCTCAAAAGATGGACCGAATACTGTTCTGAGCTGTACAATGAAGACTCCAAAGGCGATGCATCAGTGCTCAACTGCCCGAAGTCAACTAACACGGACATGCATTCTATTCTCCGCGATGAGGTGGAGCTGGCTGTACAAAAATTGAAGAAGGGGAAATCAGCTGGAGCGGACAACATTCCAGGCGAACTGATTCAGGCAGGAGGTGACCCAGTAATAAACATCCTAACTAACATGTGCAACAAGATCTGGCAGACAGGAAAATGGCCAACTCCCCGGACGCAATCGCTGGTTATCACGCTCCCAAAAAAAAGGATAATCTACAGATGTGTCAGAACTACCGTACAATCAGCCTGATTAGTCACCCCAGCAAAGTCATGTTTATGATCATATTAAACAGACTGAAACCACAAGCAGAGCAAATCATTTCAGAAGAACAGGCGGGCTTCAGAGCAGGAAGAAGCACAACGGAGCAAATCTTTAACCCTGCGAGTGCTCTGTGAAAAACATCTCCAACACCAGAGTGACCTCTATCATGTCTTTATAGACTTTAAAAAAGCGTTCGACAGAGTGTGGCATGCGGCACTGTGGGCAACTATGCACAAATTCAACATTAATGCAAACCTCATTGAAGTGATCAAGAACCTATACAACAGAGCAACCAGTGCAGTACTCTTCAACAGCAAGCTGGGAGATTGGTTCAAGACAACTGTTGGTGTCAGACAAGGATGCTTACTTTCCCCCATCATCTTCAACCTCTTCCTTGAAAGGATTATGACAGATATGCTAGAAGACCATGTCGGAACAGTCAGCATCGGAGGGAGAAGTATAACAACCTACGCTTCGCCGATGACATTGACGGTCTAGCTGGTAGCGAGGACGAACTAAAAGAATTCCTTGCAAAGCTAGAGAAAATAGCAAAGGCGTACGGCATGGAAATCAATGCAGAAAACACCAAGGTCATGGCAAATAGAAAATTCACAAGTGAGATTCGGATAAACGGGCAAAAACTCGAAGAAGTCTCCACCTTCAAATATCTAGGGGCCATAATATCCGACGAAGGCTCAAAGCCAGAAATTCTTGCCAGAGTGGCCCAAACAATGGCAGCATTGAGTAAACTAAAGCACATCTGGCAAAGCAAGAAGCTCTCCCTGAGATCGAAAGATCCGACTAATGCGCTCTCTGGCGATGTCGGTCTTCTTGTATGGTTGTGAGGCTTGGACGCTCACTGCAGACCTCCAAAGAAGAATCAATGCGCTAGAGATGAGATGTTTCAGAAAGATATTGAACATCTCCTACACAGCGCACATCATAAACGAAGCGGTCCGCAACACAATAAGTACTGTTATTGGCCCCTACGAGGACCTTCTCAACTCCATTAAGAAGAGGAAAGTACGATTGTATGGACACGTGACAAGAACTGGAGGTCTCGCAAAAACTATATTGACAAGGCACAGTCCAGGGAAGAAGGAAAAGAGGGCAGACAAAAGAAGAGATGGGAGGACGATATCAAAGAGTGGACCAGCCTGTCATTCAGCGACTCTCAAAGGGCAGCACAGGACCGGGACAAATGGCGTGAGATAGTGAGCAGTTCACGATGGTGCCCCTAACGACCCAACGACGGGTTAAGGGATAGTTCAAGTTCAATCGGTTTTAAAACCACGCAATTAACAACCCTAAATATGACTAACCCTCGCTAGGGTCGGCCAATCACAGTTTATCTTTAAGGGATGGTAGTATTAAATGGGAGGCGGGTAACAACAACTTCAGTGTGCATGTCTTCACGTTTACTCGCTATTTTTTATTTGCTTCGTGTTGCTTTTTGTGTCTGTACTCTCACCCCCCCCCTCCAACCGTTCTTTGCACTTTCTATGATGAGCAAGTCTGCGGCGTATGCTATGCAATAAAGGGGTAAAAGAACGGGCACAAACAGACATTTTTTAAAATTTTTAAAAAAAGTTTTCGTTGGGGCTTGAACCCAGGACTTTCCCCGCATGAGGCGAACGTGATAGCCAGTACACTACGAATCTCACGCTTTCTGTGAAGGAACAATGCAAGTGAAACGCAAGGACCATTGTTGGTCACTCCGCCACTACCTTCGCTTTCCAACCGTTAACTGTGATTAGTTGACCCCAGCGAGGGTCATTCGTCATGCTCGGTTGCACATACTTGCAGCTTGTCTCCCATGGTCCCACGAAGAGAATTATATATAGATAGTACTTTAATTAACTGTCTTTTCTAATTAATTGATATTTAATATATAACTTGATTTGTTTTATGTTTTAATTTTTATTTCTTTTAACAAGATAACAATTTCATTTTCTACAATTTTACATGTTTAAAATATATATTTCACATTTTAATTAAATATGGAAGTATTTGGAAAAGAATGCTATCTTTTAAATGGATAAAATATCCAAAAATGTAAATAACTCATTTAAAAAGGAGTGATTTCTTAATTGATAATTAAACTAATTATACTTTTTTGAAAATTAACAATAATTTTATTACAAATTTTACATACATTTTAACATGAGTAATGTAGAAAAATAAATATCACATTCTTTAAATAATTAAACTGAACATATGGAAAGGGCATAGAAAGAGCATTTTACAATTACTACAAAAAAAATTTAATAAGTGCAAAAGTAGTTACCTGTAATTAAGCTTTTTTGCCTTCTAGGTCGATTTAAAACAAAATCGTTATGTCAGGTAAAGTTCTTATTAGGCATATTTAATTCAACTTTGAGATTGACGATTATATTTATAGAAGGCCTGCTAATACATGTATTACTTACAGTATAACACAATTGTTCTGGCAAACCATGGACGCATTATTAACATGAAACAAATTTTTATTTATTTAAAGCATTTGGTTAATATTTATTTTTCAACGAATTATTTTAAATCATTATAAAACTTACAATAATATAAAATTTAAAAATAAATGACGATTATTAAAGTACATGTATAGACTTTTTTTTTACATTCAACTTCAAGAACCAAAAAATTATACAGAAATCAATATGAAAATTAAAACATTTGGTTCTGGTATAGTTACAGAAATGAAATCCAGAGATAAGTAAAAATTACAATTCGCAATATAAAATATTTTTTCCCACATAATTATTTTGAACAAGTGCAAAAATTATGATTTTAAAGCGATTAATGGTTCTAGTTCTAAAGTTGAGAATAAATCTATTACTAGTTTTGAATGAAATGCGGTCAATATAAAGTATGAATTAAATCTGAGATTGAAAAATAACTTCAAATATTTGAATTATTCAGAGCTGTTTACTAATACTTCAGTGAACTAAAGTGCTCAATTATTGCTTTAAATTTTTTTTTAAAGTAAAAACTTAGTTTTTGACTATAAATCCTTTATATTCGAGACATAACTAAAATAATGTTCATTACCATACGCAGCGAAAAACAATTAAAACAAAATCAAAAATTGTATTTATGTCTCCTAAAACACGTTTAATATAATGCGCACCGATCTGGAATATATTTTTAAAAATTATCGTCAATATAATACGCACCGCACAGTGCCACAGGAAAGTAATAAAAAGGTCGTTCAATATAATACGCACCTCAAAACTATAGCAAAAAAATTAACATACTAAATAGAGATAAATAGAGATAATCTAAACTGCATTAATTTGATTAAAGTACATTCGATCGATCTGAAATTTTGATAGATCATTTTTATCATCGCCGACATACTAGGGAAGTGAGTTAAAAATCGATCCAAAGTTTTTTCGGCATGCAAGCAAGCAGACACCACGATTTCATATAAAGGATTTAAATTAATTTATATAAATCCTTTATTTACGAGACACAACTAAAAGAATGTTCATTATAATACGCAGCGCAAGACAATGCAAAAATACAAAATTTTAGTTATGTCTCGTAAAACACGTTTAATATAATGCGCACCGATCAGGAATATGTTTATAAAAAGTATTGTCAATAAAATACGCACCTTATTGCGTGACAGGAAAGGTTTTTTCAAAATAATACGCACAGCGACACTATAGCAAAAAAAGTTAACATGTTACATAAAGATAAATAAAGATAATCTAAAAATTAATTAATTTAATTACAGTACATGCAGTCGATCTGAAATTTTAATACATCATTTTTATCATCGGCACGAGTCTGCCTGAAAAATTTCAGCTTGATAGCTTACGAGGAAGTGGGTTAAAAATCGATCTAAAGTGTTTTGGGCAAGCAAACAAACATTCAAACAGACACCACGAGTTAATGTAAAGGATTTAAAAAATTAGCGAGTATTTCGAATTAAAATATTAGAATGATGTCTAATAAAAAAATTGCTTTAAAAATATACAATAAAATGCCAGATAAAAGGCATCGAGCCATTTATTCCCAACAGAATATAATAAGACCGTATATAGCCAGTTCGTTCATAAGCCGACCCCCCCCCCACTTTTGGAAGGGTAAAGTATTAAAAGTGTATAACCCGATCGCAAGCCGACCCCCACCAAAAAAAATTAATAATAATAGGGCAGCTTTAAAAAAAATTGTACATATTTTTTTTTAAAGTACAAGCTAAATCGGTCATTATGATTGTTTACTTTGTACTGCCTATCTTTGTCTTTCTGCTCTTTGTTAAGCAAGAGTTACCGGTATTTAAAAAAAAATATTTGGTAAACAGTGACGAAAGCGCGTACATTAAAAACCGTTGTTGAAAACAAAATTTGTAAAACAATTTATTAAAACGTTCACAAAAATAAATAAAATGATTAAATAAGGTAAGTGCTGATTTTTTATATTACATTATAGCTTCTGATAGAGCAGTCGAATCTTGTAGAATGTAGAAAAGGACATTGATAATCTACAATAACAACACCGATATTCAATATCCATGCAGAAATCACCTATGACCCGCTCATAAGCCGACACACACACACACTTTTCCCCTTAGATTTTGTTCAAAAAAGGTCGGCTTGCTGACGAGTATATACGGTAGATTGACTTTTTAAAATTTTATTTATTTACAGTATAACTTTTTGCAATTATAAAAATAGTTATAAGTAACGAGCACATAATGTTTATACATTCGTAAATAAACAAACATTTTTGTCATTGACTTGGTGAAATAAACAGATAAATGTCACAAAAACAATTAATTTATAGGCGACATTTATGGATCAAAATGTCATTGTATAAGTTTATAATTCTAGATAAGGGCATTATATTATGGTAGATCAAAATGACTACTGTTCCTTAGAGATAGAGCCTTGGAGTTTTTATTTTCTCAATCGCCGGGGAATCCGGCTGTTAAAAAAACGTCGTTGTTCCTTATAGATAGAAGGTAATTGTTTCAAACATTTAAACTTAATACTCCCTTTGGATATCATTCTAGCAGTTTTTCCACTTGAGTTTTTTAATCAAATATTTCATGTTTACTTTTAGCACCATGCTGGTGGTCACGATGGTTCTCATGAACTCTAACGTCACGATGGTTCTCATGAACTCTAACCTCCTGAGATATTATTCCAGGAGCCATGGCATGACTCCCCCGCTTCAAGTAAAATATCTCGGCGAATTTTTTTGGAGTTTGTTTATCTCTCTCCGTTATTACTACTGGTGCAATGGGTCTTTCATAACATTTCTTAGAATAAGTATCTCCTGATCTGCTTAGATCTAATCTCACCAATTTGTTTTCAGATTCGTCACTTGCTTTCAGCACATAAAATGACCTAAGATTAAGTTTAACATTTTGGTTTGGTCGATCCGAGGTATTCCCGATGTTACTGTGTCCAGACAGTGAACTCCTTTCAGACGTACTTGTATTTAATCCCGTCTTTGGAAGTTCAACTTTCCTGTCATAGTTTGGTGGTTTACTTTTATCAAGTCCCGATGGTTTACTTCTATCAAGTCCCGATGGTTTACTTCTATCAAGTCCCGATGGTTTACTTATAGCAAGTCCCGATGGTTTACTTATAGCAAGTCCCGATGGTTTACTTCTATCAAGCCCCGATGGCTTACTTCCATCAAGTCCTGATGGCTTACTTCTATCAAGTCCTGATGGCTTACTTCTATCAAGTCCCGATGGCTTACTTCCATCAAGTCCTGATGGCTTACTTCTATCAAGTCCCGGTGGTTTAATTCTATCAAGCCCCGATTGCTTACTTCCATCAAGCCCCGATGGCTTACTTCTATCAAGTCCCGATGGTTTACTTCCATCAAGTCCCGATGGTTTACTTCCATCAAGTCCCGATGGCTTACTTCTATAAAGTCCCGATGGTTTACTTCTATCAAGTCCCGATGGTTTACTTCTATCAAGTCCCGATGGTTTACTTCTATCAAGTCCCGATGGTTTACTTCTATCAAGTCCCGATGGTTTCCTTCTATCAAGTCCCGATTTTTCCAGTTCAGATTCGTGTTCAAGATCTTCTGGTTTTCGTCTATAAAACTCTCCACCTGTTCTATCCGATATGTTGACTTCTAGAGGGTTGATACGTGTGCAGGATTTTTTAAATCTCTCTCGTGAATAAGTCTGAGCTCTTGTTTCAAATGTCTTAATCTCATGCACCCAGACGGACGGAGTGGCAGATGTCTCTTCTCTCAGTCTTCTCCTGGGTGAAACAATTTATTGATTTAGTTCATTCTTGTAATTATAAAACATTTCAATGATCATTTAATAATTCGCCATGATATCCTTTACAAACAAAAGGAAAATAGTGAATTTACATACGGCAATGTGAGCTATTATCAACATTTATAAGAGGAAAAATGGGAGCTATTATCAACATTTATAAGAGGCAATGTGAGCTATTATCAACTTTTATAAGAGGCAATGTGAGCTATTATCAAAATTTATAAGAGGCAATGTAAGCTATTATCAACTTTTATAAGAGGCAATGTGAGCTATTATCAACATTTATAAGAGGCAATGTGAGCTATTATCAACTTTTATAAGAGGCAATGTGAGCTATTATCAACTTTTATAAGAGGCAATGTGAGCTATTATCAACTTTTATAAGAGGCAATGTGAGTTATTATCAACTTTTATAAGAGGCAATGTGAGCTATTATCAACTTTTATAAGAGGCAATGTGAGCTATTATCAACATCTATAAGAGGCAATGTGAGCTATTATCAACTTTTATAAGAGGCAATGTGAGCTATTATCAACTTTTATAAGAGGCAATGTGAGCTATTATCAACTTTTATAAGAGGCAATGTGAGCTATTATCAACATTTATAAGAGGCAATGTGAGCTATTATCAACATTTATAAGAGGCAATGTGAGCTATTATCAACATTTATAAGAGGCAATGTGAGCTATTATCAACATTTATAAGAGGCAATGTGAGCTATTATCAACATTTATAAGAGGCAATGTGAGCTATTATCAACATTTATAAGAGGCAATGTGAGCTATTATCAACATTTATAAGAATAAATTTTAATGAAAACAAAACTTAATTAAGGAACATAAATATTTTCAGACAGTAAAACAAACTCGTGAAAGGTCTATGACAATAACTAATGTCAGTAATGATTGCTGACTGTGACGAAGAAGTAAATTCGTGTCCTGACAGTAACTCATTTCGGTTTTACTAAACTGAGAGAATTGAAACTAAACTAAAACGGGTTTGTAATTGTTCTCAGACGATCAACCAACCGAGCAGAAAGACAGAGACGCAGAGTTGACATGAACCCAACTGTCAACACACATCATACTTACCCGCTTCCGGTTGCAGAGAGCCTTCGAGCCCTGGTAGCAGCTGTAACTTCCTGTTTCGTTTCTTCGTGTGCCGATTGGTGGAGTCCGTGGTTTAAATGCATCCCCGTGCCAATGACGTCACAAAGCATCTGCCGACAAAATAGTCGAAATAGATTAGAACACGACCGCCACACGACGGGATCATGTAGGACCTCAATTGCTGGGTACGAGGAAAAAGTATACACCTAACAAAACTCAATAGAGAGGAAGTTGTAAAAGACTTGAACTTTTTGTTTTACTGTAGAGAGTGTGGAACATGAAACGTCCCGATTTATGAAATGAATATTTTAAATTATTTTATTATTTTATTTTATATTTTGAATAGATTTAAAACTGAAACACAATCCAACAAATCTAATTCACTTTTACAGCAGAAGTACTAAATACTACCGACTATTTCCACTCATTTGTTCTTGTTGGAATGTCTCAGCATGGATTATTTTGTCTGCCCGTTTACAAACTTTTCATTCCTAGAGCTACAAACAGGAAACACAGACAAAAATAAATCAGTTTATTTGAGGTCTTTTTTATTTTAAAGTTTATCGGAATAGTAAAGTGTTCACTCACCTCTACATCTTTAGACTGGAGAATTGCCATGACATTTGTGAACGTTCGTATCAGCAAATTGAACTCTGCTCTACGAGCTCCCAACTGTGGCATCATTATTTTACTGACAGACAAGATGGCCGTCACCGCTCTGTTCAGGTCGTCTGCAGACACAAGAACATTGCTGAGCGTCTTCAGAAGTTCTTCCTTCCGGGTTCTAATGTCACGTGGTATCTCCAAGTCGTACTCTCTAATCACAGTTTCCACAGTGGTCAGCTCTTTCAGAGTGGTCAGCATTTTCAGACTAGCACACCTGAACAGCTGGAGCCTAACTTCGTGCACAAACTGTTGCGTCATCTCATCGGGAGCGCTCATCAATATTTCCTTCAAATCGGCCAATGCCGCGTCAGCTTCTGGACTGTTGCTCTGCAGTGAATCAACCTCAAACCAAACAAACACCAATTTAAGTCTGTTGGAAGTTTCTAGAAGTGTCTTCTTATCTCTTGGACATTTTTGGATCAGAGTCTCGATTTCAGGAGGCAAATTGTTACCATCGAACAGTAGCTTCGATTGTTTGATTTTATTTCTTTCAGTAGTTGTCAACTGGTTCTGCTTTAAAATCTTCTCTTTCAAACGTTCTCTTCGCCGCCACCTTTCGTTAATGACGTCTTCAAACCGGAAACACGTCATGATTGGCTTAGAACACTTTGGACAAGGGATATATCCCGTCCCATCAGGATCACAATTTTGGACGTATCGGTCCAGCTCATCAACATAAAAAACGTGCTGGCAGGATGGAATTTTCAAGATTAGCCTCTGACTGCCGGGGCCTATGCGGCCAGTTTGATAACCTTTACTTTTATTGGTGTTTGAATGCACGGCCGTAACAAGGCCACTCGTTTTTTTAACAAAACCTTCGATTTCTTCTGTTCCTTTAGAACTCTCTATTATATTTATTTCTTCGCAAACCTCACATACGCAAAGTTCTCCACAGATTCCAGCGCAGCTGTGATTGCACACTTTTCTTTTTCCTCCTTTGCCAACGCGCTCATATTTCCAAATTTGTTGTTCACATTTTTCCTGACACAAACTGTTGTTCCATGATCCAGAGCAAACCTTTAGGCTGAAGTTGTGATTGCAATATTGACCGCATTTCACTGCACACGGGGGACAAGGCTCCCCGCATGTGTGTTTGTATTTTTCAGGTGCACTTCTGCACGAAAAATGCCGACATTTAAATGTGCATGTCTGGGTGCAGGGTCCGCATACTATCCCACATCTCCCGTGGCATGGGTGACCACAGGGGAGGATTTTCTGACATTCTTTGGAACACATAGTGTGAACTGCTCCTTGAAGGCAAGTTGAACATGTCCCTGTACATTTGTGCCCACAGGTCAGCGTGTCCTCACAGACTTGACCACAACGGGCATCAGCAGTTGCCTGGTGGCAAGGAACTTCATAGACATGACCGCACGGTGAAAAGGTGTGCTGCTTTTTTATGGGGCACAGAGAATGCTGAAGATTAACTCTACAGACGCCACACTTTCCAGAACATTGGTGTCCACAAGGAAGAACACTATAACACCTCTGAGAACACATGGCGTCTTTAGGCGAGACTGAACAAGGTATCACATTTTCGTGGTCACAGTAGGGCATCCATCTCCTAACTGGTACCTGACACGCGCCACAATCTTTAAAACAAGGAAGGCTGCACGGATGTCCCTCTGGGCACACTCTTGTACACTTCTTCTTGCATTTATATTCCGTGTGGTTTATATCGTAGCCGTGGCATAGACGTTCACACAGATGTCCGCACGGCAATCTGAAATCACAGGGCGTGCCGCAGCCCCCTTCTGGACACTTGCGGAAATCCGTGACGCTGACCAGCTGTCTGATGGTCATCGGGTGGTTTGGGCAGTAGACGGGTAAACCCTGACCGATGACACCATCGTTCTCGGCTGTCGCGACTATTTTAGACCAAAGTTTGCTTTGTGATGCGAGGAGCCGGAAGTTACCCAGAATGTAGAGTCCTTTCCTTGCGCGCGACAAGGCGACGCAAACCCTGTTGTCAGTTTTAAGGAAGCCGACGCTATTGTTCTGGTTGCTTCGGACCAAAGATAACAGTATGACGTCATTTTCCTCTCCCTGAAAATCGTCCACGACCGAAACTCTAACATCTTTACATTTCAATATATTGTTTATCGTGGTCACCTGGCCGGAGTACGTGGCCAGTATCGTTATCTGCGTGGGTTCGTATCCTTGATTGATGAGGTACTCAAAGAGGGCCACAACGAATTCCGCTTCATGCATGTTGGATTTACTGAAGCTGTTTCCTGTTTGTGACTCTGGCGTCGTGTGGTTGATGAAGAAGATATTTTTAGAAATCCCGCGAATGTTCTCAAATGTGTGGACCGAGTTGTGGTTCTCAAGATCTGGGTAAATGTGCCGCACGAGTTTGGCTATTTCTGGCCTCATTCTGTGCTGGACTCTGAGCGTCACGTGGGGTATCTCGTTGTTGATGAGCCTCTCAAACATGGATACCTCCAAGCCGAAATGGACGGCCAGGTGGTAGACGGCGGGGTTTGGCCTCAACTGCTGGTGGTCCCCTATCAATATCAGGTGGTTACATTTCTTGTTGAGAGCTGCCACGATGTGAGACTCCAAGACTTCTGCAGCCTCCTCCACCACAATGATCCTACAGCCCAGTGCCTGGAGTACAGCCCTGTGCTTGGCTGCTCCAGTTGTTGTCATGCCGATAACTTTTGCCTTCCTCAACACGGCGAGGGTCACTTCTGACTCTTTCTTTTTTCTCATTTCAGTGTATTTGTCGTGCTTTTTTAGAAGTTTTTTCATCTTGTCCAATAGATGTTCTCTTAATTTTGTTAGCCATAATTTGTACAATGAATACCTTCTCTTTGAATTTAGTCCCCACACGTTGTTAATTTGAGACTCTTCTTTGACAGATAAAGCAGCACTAGTTATTATATTGTCCGTGGCTTCCTTGAATTCCAGGGTCTGTGTTCTTTCCTTTGAGATTGCATCTCTCTTCAGCGTGTCTTTCTCTTTGATTTTGAGATCATGTGCTCTTCCAATAACAGAGAGCCAAATATCTTCTACAGTTTCTCTATTGTTGGTGCTCTTCACAGCAGTGGTTGCGGAAATCGTTCCGCTATCCTGACCCTGGTGAACAAGATTCAGCTCATGAGTTAGGGTCTCAATATCATCCAACTGTTCATGTAGACTTCTCTTGGGTCTCAGGAGCCAGGTCTTCACTATTTGATCATTTTCTTTCATTCCTGTCTTACCAACACAAGCCTTGAGTTTTTCAAAAAAATCGTTCAGATTATAATATTTGAAGAATTTGTTGGGAATAATTTGAGAGTAAGAAAGTTGTAGCCTGTTGTTTAATCTCTTCCTTTTTAGGTCACGGTCTGCTCCATTCCTCTCTTGACTCAGAAACGCCTTTTCATTTCGAACTCCTTCTCTGAAACGATAGAGAACATTGCAATACATACAAGATCTGTCAATGATATCCATTCTACCGTGTGGTTTCAGTTTCTTTGAAGGGTATTTCCAGCTTAGCACCAGCTCTTCGAGTCGACTTTCTATCAATCCGGGCAGTGCCACCATGGGGGACACATGACATGTATTCAACCAAAGACTCATGATGTTAGGAGTGTCAGAATGGCTCTCAGAGCCTGAAATCAGAGACCTGTAATGGCTCTCAGAGCCTGAAATCAGAGACCTGTAATGGCTCTCCAACATGAAATCTTTTAAAACATATTCCGAGTGAACCCCGATATTTAATGTGTCCACGGGTCTCTCCGTTTCTTTGATCTCTTTTACAACCTTAATAACCTCAGGCAGGTTGTTTCTTGGTTTCCTAAAGTCGCGTCTGATATTTATCAAGTTAAATTTTGAAAGTTTCAAGGATTTACTGTTTCCTCCCACGCGAACGATGCCGTCCGGGGTAAATTCTAAGAGCCCTTCTAGGAACTGGTCCAAAGCGTGATTCGTGAAGCAGACTATTAAAATTGGGTCGTTTTGGGTTTCCAGATTTTTTCCAAATTCCTGTTTATTATTTAAAAGTAGCTGTAGAACTTTCAGCCCAACAAACGTCTTTCCTGTTCCAGGAGGTCCTTGAATTATGGCCAGTTCTTTGGTCAGGGCCAGTTTGACCGCTTCCCTTTGTGACACGTTCAGACACATGTCTTCTGCTGGGGGCCATTTTCACTGTGGTCAGCACTGGGACTCTGAAGTGCTTGTGTCCACTCACCAGTAAATCTGCCAGGTCGTAATGAGGGATACCTTTGACCCCACCTGAAGGCAGTAAATACTTTGGCGGTTTGAGCTGTATTCGACCCCTGGACAATTATATTCTGAAACGGCAGCTGTGCTTTCATCTCCCGGATACCATGCAGAACCTGGTTGTACGGCTCAAAGTATACCACCAACTCAGCCATGATGAAGCTATCGCCTACCGTGGAGTTCAACAGTATATTCAGACCTCCTTTCACGTTGATGTCCAATCTCCCTTTATGAGCATCTTTGCTGTCAACCACTACCGCAACTACGACGTTCTGGAAAAGGTCTTTTGACAAGCAGACGAGAGCGCCGTGCATCAAGCGTCTGTCTTGTTTCCAGTTGACGGATCGGAGCTTGGAGACATCGAACTCTACACGGTGGTTGTACCCGTGTTTGAAGTTTGTCCCAGAAATGTGCACGCTGTAGTACATTCTCAGATCTGTGCAACTTTCACTTTTTCGCCCTTGGTTTATTCTCAGATCGCTGATTCCTTGACGCAGCGGATACATGAAATCTTCTCTCAGCAGTCGAAACTGAACGCCAATGTAATGATTGACGTCTCGGTACGATCCTTTAGTGATGGCGCGGGGAACGTAAGGCGTTGATGTGTCATCTAAGTCAGACGCTGTAGGAATGATTGACATGTTGTCAATGTCATCTGAAGGCGTGTCTTCGTCCCTCGATTCAAACGCCCCTCCCCCTTCGATCTCTGGAATTTTTTTGCCTTGAGATTTTTCACGCATGTATAAGCTCATTGCTCGTCTGTGAACGTCTTTTAATGATTTTAAAAGTTGAGGGTTTCTAGAAAAGTTACTCAGGTGTGGAACTACACACAACAGCTGTGATATCGCCACCATGCACTTCCAAGCGCATGCGGGGACATCATCGAGAATGAATGACAAAAACCTGGACACTGCTGCCAAAAATAGCTCACAGTCTTTACGGTCAACCTTGTCCAACCCCTGGAAGATGTTACCAGTTAAGTGACGGTCGAGGAGAGCACCATTACAGACGGTTCTCAAAAGCTCCACCACGGCTTCCCGATTGTTTTTAGCGTGTGTAACAAGAGCCAGGGCCTTGATGAGAAGGTAGACGCACTCCTCGCTAATTTGATGCTGCTCCATCAGCTCCATGAGTCCAGCGCGTTGGTCGCTGATTGACAGAAGCAACTGATCTCCGTTGGACATTTCTGACCACTCTCTCAACAGCTCGACTGTTATCGGGGGTCGTTGAAGCTTTTCATCGATTCTGTTGACCTCACGGTTCATTGGTTTGAGACTCGTCGTCTTGTCTTGTTTAGTCTTTTTATTGTTTATATTTTTAGAATCGTTGGTTGACACCTTAGCTGTTTTTCTTGATTCATTTTCTCGCATTAATATGTCACGTGCTCTGTGTTGTAAAGCTTCCAAAGAATGCAATACACATTTATCCACCCCGCCTAAATCTTTAACAGAACTCAGTAGCCGGGAAACTATAGACTGACATTTGAAAGCGTGGATGGGGAAAAAATCAAGGACTGTTGTTATAAATGTGAGAGCCGCTTTCAAAAAGTCTTTACAATATTTCCAGTCTAGTTTCTTGAGTCCACTAACCGCGAACATTTCCAAATGCACGTTTAAGAAATTTCCGTCACAGATGGTTCTCAAAATCTCTTCCAGTGACCTTCGACTGTGTTTGACAGAAGTAATTCGAGCAAGCGAGATGGTAAGAAGAGTAACACATCCCCATCGCAGTGAACTCTGTTCCAACAGTCCCACAAGTGCTGCAGATTGGTCAGTTATAGATTGAAGCAACAGCTCTTCATTGACCATAGAAGACCATTCTATTAGTCTCTTGATAGAGACCGGCTCCTGTGTTGAGACCGGCTCATGTGTTGAGACCGGCTCATGTGTTGAGACCGGCTCCTGTGTTGAGACAGGCTCATGTGTTGAGACAAGCTCATTTGTCGACTGTACTGGTTTGTCTTTTAAGTGTCCGCCATTTTTATCCTTAACACGTTTACGTATGGGAATTTTCTTTCTGCATTTGAAAGTCATTTTTGTGTCATCATTGTCTGCAGACATGTTTTATATTGTCTCTTATATTTTATATACTTGCTTTATGTTTGAAATACTTGGCCTATTAAAAACAATAAGCTGTATTATAAGGAAAGTCCACTTATTTAGTGTGGGTTTTTATTTTAGTGCGTGCTTAAAAGATCGACATTTTGTTAATCTTTTTTTAAAAATGTATGTTCCCTATGCTTCTAAGTAGTTTGGATTTTGTCCTAAATTTTCTTGTTTCTTCATTTTTTAAATAAAATTTTGAATCGAACCCAGCTCTATGGGATCATGTGGATAGGCCGACCACCTAATACATCTTCCAAAAGTCGTTATTATTTTAAAAATCAATTAACTTATTATTTATTTCATGTATTTGTTTACGCTCTAACCCAGATAGTAATTCAGTATCAATGCTCAAGTCTAGGCAATTGGCGGCCATTTTATTTTATTGAATTCTTTGATAACAGGAATTGATTTCCATGATCTCTAACGTCACTGAAAAATAAATGAAATAAAATAAATGACAGTATCTTTATTTATAAGAACATTTGTACAAATTTATGACAAAATATTTAATGAGTTACTTCCCTTAGACGTGTTCCCTTTCCTTCAACTGTAAGTGGAATGCTTTATTTTAATTAATTATTATGTATCTATGTATGTGTGTATATATATGTGTGTGTGTGCGTGTGTGTGTGTGTGTGCATATTTATACGTATGTGTGTATGTATACGTAAGCCACTTTAAAATCTTATAACAGCTTGAGAGAACCCTATAATAACTTAAGAACCCTAGAAATATGATGTATCACCGACAGTGGAAGCTATTCATATTATCTCTTTATAACCGAATTGCTCGATAACACAATGGATTCAAGTAACAAACATTTATATTGATGAACCCCAAATAGTGCTAAACAGACTTTGGCTAACTTTTTCACAACTCCGAACTTCAAGATTTTAACAAATTTAAATTAAGATGGCAGATTTTACACAAGATTTTTGTAACATCCGTCAAACAAAAGAAAACATTTCAACCATATTTAAATTTTTGGCATAATCTTGAAACTTAATAAATCACTCAGAATTAGGGATCAGCCGGATATGTACTATTTGCCGAATCTGGATAGTTTGGCCCTAATATTTGCCGATCCGGATCCGGATATCTCCACATTTAAATGTAAGAGCTAATACGGTGTACTTTACTACTTTATATCTAGTATTTAATAATATTTATTAAAATATTTAATATCCTACAAATGGAGAGTATCTGCTTTCCACATTGTGACATTGTCAACGTGAACGATAAACATTTTACAATGAATTGAATGAACGAACTTGAACGAAGTTCAACGAACTGTGTAGTGTGTACCAAGCGAACAGTGTTGTACTGAGTGTGGAGTGTGATGTACAAGAAGTCGTGACCTAGAGCCATAATTAAACTGTTCTTTTATTCTGACGATTTAAGTTTAATATGCTGTTAGTTAACTTAGTTTGTTATCTTATGTAGTAAAGTTATATCTATACTTGTAACTTTTTAACTTAATATATTTTTCTCGTATTGAAATTGATTCTTTTACTATATTTTGCATGGATTTGAATGATTTCATGATCAACGCTTGTTAATTTGTTTATTTTGTTATATATTAATAATTTAATGTATAACTTAATTCGTTTACTAAACTTATTTTTAATAATTATAAATATTCACAATAGACTAGAGTTTTAGAAATTATAAGACTGAATAAGATATAACACGTTTTATACAGACAAGCAACATTTTTATTTTTAAGTTCGCAAATCAAATCACAACTGCAACTGCCATTTAAAGTTTAACGTGGGGAAAAAAAAGAATATTAAAATTATTACATTGATATAACTTATATCATATGATTAAAATGTTTAAATGTAAATACTGAATTGAAAGTAGTGAATGATTGACTACTGTCAACGTACTAGTCAATGACAAAGAAGTTAAAAACGAAAGCCAACGAAAGCCTGTCCCAGTTTCCAAGGCTCCTGTTTAAATATAAAGTTTATAGTTTATAGTATAAACTATAAACTAATAATTACAAATTAAACTTAAAATTATATTTTTTAACATAAAATTATTATTTTTAACATAAAATTAATATATCAGCTATAACAATGAAAATAATTTAATGACATGAGTAAATAAAATAGTTACTAGTTAGTAGTTACTAGTTACTAGTAAGTTGTAACATGGTACTCAGCAGTACTTGTTACCTTTAAGTTTGTAGTTTGTTTCTTCAATTTTCAAGTTTCGAAAAATTAAGTGTTTGTCATACCCAAATTCTTTTTCATGAACAATAACATCCCAAGTTTGTTCGGTGACAAGCGAGAACGTTTATCATCATTTATCTGCCCCGCTGTGCTGAATGCTCTCTCACTATCCATTCTTGTTAAATACACTGATTTCTGGTTATTGTTTTTTACTTTTTATATAATTGTTTATAAACTTATTAATATTATTTAATTTGATTTTAAAAAATTCTTTACTACATTGATATTCGGATACTATCCGGATCTGCCATAAGTATTTGCCAAATCCGGATAGTGGCGAAAATCCCGATAACCGGTCCGAATATCCGGCATTCCGGATATTCGGCTGTCCCCTACTCAGAATGAAAATTCAAATGAGGATGTTAAAGATGTGTGTGTTTGTAAATTTAATTTCACAGACTGCTTACGATCGATGTGAAATTGAATTTTTTTTTCTAAAATTTAAATTTACTAAAGGTAAAACGTAACAAATTATTCCAGTGTTTGTTTCGGTTCGTGTTGTAGGTTCCAAATACTTACGGCTTGTCGTCCTGACCAACTTGGCAAAGCATCGAATAAACCAGAGCCTCCAATGTCAGGAAACGATCAAACAGGAAGTTTGGAAGTGATATCCCACACCAACTGCTGTCACTGTCGCATGCATTATAATACTTATATCTTCTCCCAATAAAATTAAAACCGAAACAGAGTTGCGATAGTCTTCCCGGAAATGTCCGTCACTTTGGGGAGCGATAAATAGCGGCTGACGTGAGCATCATGTAATTTAATCAAGGCCCGACTAAAATTTGTCTGGCACTTACTCAGACAGCGGCACATGAAGTCCATACTAAGATTTCTGCGGCACAGAATTAGTAAAAACGTATACATCGGAGATCATAAATACTTTCCGAACTATGTCTATGGGGAACTTCAGAACTGTGCAGTCAAATTATAATCAATATAAAATCCCAGGTCACTCATTCTGTAACGCTAGGGGACATAATCAGCATATTTTTTAAAATTTTAAATATAGACTTAAAATCATAATCATTTTGGTTTAGAGATTAACCGAGCGTGTGGGTGTTTCTCGCCGTAAAATATTATATGACGTCATTGTTTGAGCTTATATTTTAATTGTGGAAAAGGGATATATAAAGAAATTTTGTGAAAAATAAATCATTCTAATGAACTAACATTTAATTATTCATTCTTTTTATTAAACTCATTCACATACCAATTTTTGGTTGTAGGACACACTGATTCGAACATTCACATACCAATTTTTGGTTGTCGGACACACTGATTCGAACATTCACATACCAATTTTTGGTTGTCGGACACACTGATTCGAACGCATGCAATAACATTCATGTAAGTTACTTCGGCGCATTAGGTGCACCAGAACAACCTAGTACTCTATATTCTACATTTTCGTGGCGATGAAGAAAGGGTGCACTCTCTTCTACGTCTCATGCAAGAACTACTTTGTATTTATTTTAAATACAATTTTCATGGATTTTTCATTTTGATCATGACAGCTTATAGCTGAACACTTTGGCGTCTTCTTGTCTACAGCCAGGCAGGGTGCCATACAGGGGCGGCTTTAACAGTCCGGGAAGGAAGGGGACGGGACTTGGGCCAGTGTCGTAACCATCAGTCGCAAATGAAGGCTTTACATGTATACCGTTAAAAATAGCCTATAATAAAAATATAATAGTATTATTAATAATTAGTACTGATAATAATAATATTAAAGTCATAGATACTTTCAGTTTTAAATATGGTCACAAAAAAGATGCACTTCTCCCATTCGGGTTATTTGTAAACTTCAATTCATTTAGTTTCAGCCATTTCCGGATTTCTCTGTCTCCTGGGTCCAGGAACTAGACTCGACATTTTATTGATGATAAACAAATCTGTATCGATACTAACAGACGTGATAAACAAAACGGTATGGATACTAACAGACGTGATAAACTAATCTGTATCGATACTTCACAGTAGACCTAACATAAAATTCCATCTACACTAACATCATAGCAGACAGACATAAATAGTTTCCTTACCGGTGACAGATAAAAACATCAGCTTTCCATGTAGTGTCAGTGATAGAGAGTCTACACTTCGGCTTGTTATCTTTGATATCAGATATTGCCCTTATAGGAAAGTAAGTTTCACATTTGGACGTTTAGGTTTAGAACTATAAAAGGTATCATATTATAGACTTATTGAAAGTATTAAAACAATGGTATATTTTTTTATTAGAGTAGCAAAAATAATCAATTTTTGAGGGAAATGTACTGACAATAATATATTTTCCTTGGAAATCTACAAAAAAATGGAATTGGAATATTCTTGCTGGAAATTTACCCCAAAAAAATGATATATTATCATTGGAAATATACCCCAAAAAATGATATATTATCATTGGAAATATACCCCAAAATATGGTTAAGTCTTATTGGAAATATACAAATAATGGTATATTCTCATTAACCCTAACCCTTAATCCAAGCCTTGAGCCTAACTCTGGCCCTAATCCCAATACTGAACCCTTACTCCATTCGCTAAAAGAGCAACAGAAAATGTTATTTAATTATTTAATGATGGGAATTCGGTGAGTACAAGAAATTATTGCGACATCCATCTGCTGGATTTCTTCTCCACCTGTCGGACCACGTGATGCAGCTCCAACAGTTTCCGGCTTCGTTCACGCAGGGAAACACTTCATCTCACTCCTGGGATAATCGGAAATCGTTGGTTTAAAAAAAAATAATTATTAGTTACCTCCCTTTAACCGTTTCTATTGACCTCCCTCTATTTGTTGTTCTTAACGTTCAGAGGATGACGTCGTAAGCAACTGACGCAAAGGGAATACAACACGTTAATTTCTATCTCACACTGATTATAAACAAAGACGCAGAGGCGTCACTAGGTCTGGTGTCACCCACTCACGACTTGCCCCGTAGACCCCCCCCCTCAACTTTTCCCGAGTCTGTTAGTGCCACTGGGAACTACAGATTTTACATTTGGTGTCACACATTGTAATGGTGTCACCCGTTGCTGTCCGCACCCCTACACACCCCTAGTGGCGCCTAGGCAAATACGCCTTGCGCGCTACAAGTATAACGCCATTAGGAGAAATTTATATTAATAAATATTTAAAAAATATTTCTCTGTGGTACAAGTGGAAGAATTTTCGGGTGCTGAAGATTGATTACCACTGGTCAGATCTGATGGTCACAAATTTTCATACAGAGTTATCCTACATTTTCATACAGAGTTATCTTACATGTTCTTTCATACAGAGTTACCCTACATGTTCTTTCATATAGTGCTATCCTGCATGTTCTTTCATACAGTGCTATTCTGCATGTTCTTTCATACAGTGCTACTTTACATGTTCTTTCATACAGAGTTATCCTACCTGTTATTTCATTACTGTTTTATCACACTTGTTAATTGCTAGCTGTGTTATATAAAGTTTGAAGTCTTTGTTCTGGTTCCTGTGTATGTTGGAAAAAAAGGGGGAGGGGGGCTGGATGTTTCCATGTAGATGAGCAGCTCATCGAGGCTCGTCGAGGGTATCAGGAAGCTGAGGTTTGAGGGCAGTGGGCAATACACACAAATAAGCCCAGTGGTGTTGCCTCAACTCTACCTCTTGTAACCCAGTCGGGGCGGTATTTGTCATGTGACACTTGTACTTTCTTGTTCCGTGGTCATTCATTCCAGCCATACATTAACAGAGTGTGAGAAGAGCACAACAGGAATACTTCTGAAGGCCTGATTTTATTTACCATTTCCAACTAAATATAAAAGTAAATATATATCTAAATATATACAGAATATACACGGCTGCATCATACAGATGCTCATCGTCATAACAAATATTGTCTCTAAGTTCTGTAGGTACACGAGATACTTCTATAACGTTTGGAAAAACGAACACTAACCCACCAGACTTCCACCACCCATCTACCATCCGGTTCCATTACAAAACGACAAGGTCTCATGGAAACAACGTAGATAACGGTTGAACCCCTTAATGAAGTCCCCGCGACTAGGTCACTTTGAACACAGGCTAAGGGTGTCAGACTCAATAGCTCAGCGGCCAAAACTAAAAACACTCTTCAGTCAAAATCATAGGCCTTGTTGTTTTTTTTTCGTTGTCCCATTTTGACCTATTTTTGTCACCTTGTCGTTTTGTCACCATGCCGTTTTGTCGCTTGTCGTTTTGTTACTTGTCGTTTTGTCCCTTTGTCGTGTTCTCACTTGTCGTTTTGTCACCATGCCGTTTTGTCGCTTGTCGTTTTGTTACTTGTCGTTTTGTCCCTTTGTCGTGTTCTCACTTGTCGTTTCGTCAATTGTCGTTTTGTCTGGTTACCCTACCACCCATCTACCACCCATCTACCACCCATCTACCACCCATCTACCACCCATCTACCACCCATCTACCACCCATCTACCAGCCATCTACCACCCATCTACCACCCATCTACCAGCCATCTACCACCCATCTACCACCCATCTACCAGCAAACACGTAGTCGCATTGTGCGTTCTCCACCTCAGATCCAATGCACGTATTAATGGATTAGCCGTCATTAGCCTACTGACAAACTAAATTGACTCTAAGTTCAGCAATGAACTCTAATTGCCAGTTGTGAAACGTAATAGTTTCATGACATTTTGATGTAAACAGTTTAATCATTTTTTGTTAACTGTGCATTAGCGAGTCGCTTCAATCAACCGCGGGCATCAACAAGCTATCGATCCGGACCTTTCTAGACCTCAGGTCATGTGACCCGGGGCCTCTCTTGACCTCAGGTCATCTGACCCGGGGCCTCTCTTGACCTCCGGTCATCTGACCCGGGGCCTTTCTTGACCTCCCGTCATCTGACCGGGATCTCTCTTGACCTCAGGGCATATATGTCTAGCGTCTAGAGAGACACACATAGAGACACATTAACCATATTTCCCCGAATAAATATTCTCATAACAGCGCCGATGCCGTTTAACCGAATATAAACGGCAGACGCGTGAGAAAAAGGTAGTCCATTACGTAACGAAAAATGTTCCTGTATTGCCAACATTGTTTTATCTTTATTTTTTTTAAATCCTTAAACAAAATAAAAGACTAGAGTCAAACCAGGTGAGATATAATTAGATCCTTACAGACGACATGTTACACCAGGAAATTACCCCGTTACTCTCTACGTCAACAAATTCTCCGCCGGATGTCAGTCGGCGCCCTGGTCATGTCGGTGACGTCTAATCCCGTTAACTACAGGTGAATATTGACAGACCTACTACCAGTGGCGTACCCAGAACTAAACAAATGGTGGGTAACATATTATAACTCAGTATTTGACTAGATAATATATTATATGCATTAGATAATTTTTAAAATGATGATAATGATAGATGCAAGCACAACTCGGAAGTCGAAATTCCTCAATTTACGCCTTTGTCATGGTTCTAATTCTAGGTACTGAAGATGGCCCTATTCTGTGAGTCAGTTACGAAGTTGGGAGTTTCAGTGAGTCTAATTATATGAACCGAAGTACTAGTAGCCCCCATAATTCATAGTGGTTATTATGTCACCTGGTGCCACCAAGAGTGGGATGGCTGAAGATGGGTATTATTTCTGGTGAAACAAATTGTTAACGAAAGAAATGAAAAAGAAGGAAAGATATATACGTGTCCCTTCTAGCCTGCGAGAAACACAAGAGCGCCTGAATCACAACAGCACACACAAGGTCTGCGCTTGAAGACTGGCGATTCGTTGGGGGTTAATGTGACCTTTCCACGGATCTTGTTGTACATGGAGTGGGGGGGGGGCTAAGATTGAGGGGATACAAAAATATCCTTATTATAGAAGGTGTTTGTGTGTGCTAGCCACGCCCAACCGTCCTATTCCTATTCCCGTAACGTACATCAATGGGGATTTCCATTCTGTAGGAAAGTTTAGCGAAACAAAAATTGGTGTGTGTCTCGCTGTGTCTCTTGCGTTGCAGTGTCTCGTAACATTTAGTTGCGTCTCGTGTTTGCTTCTTTTTTTAAATTTCTGGTTGTGTCTTATTCGGTCAGATACTACAGTTATTTTTGTCGTTGTTGTTAGACATAAAGGTACTTGCAAATCTATCATGACAAATTTATCATCACGCCAGAAGCTGTATTACCCCTACTTCAAAAGCTACATTACATTTACATCAGAAGCTGTACCGTAACATCGAAATACGTGTTACTTTTACACTAGTAGCTGTATTATCTTTACAGCAGGTGCCGTATTACTTTTATAGCAGATGCCATTGATGTTTGCCTTTACATCAGACGCACGGTGGTCGAGTGGCATGCGCGCTCGACTGGCGTACCGATGGTCACGGGTTAGAATCCCCGTGAAGGCAAGGATATGTTCCCGGGGCCTAGGGCATCCTTGAGTCCACCCAGCTCCAAAGGGGTACCTCACATTAGTTAGGGAAATAATGGCGGCTGGGTAATGCGTGGAACCCTTATAGCCGAGGCCTGTGAACGCTGCATCACTTGCCAACAGACCGGCATGGTCTGTGGACGCATTAATCTTCTGTATAGAAGGAGCGTCTGTATAGATAAGACAAGACAAGACGCCGTATTACAATTAGAGCAGTGGCATTCGGGGAATGATTCAAACTATGAAATAAATCTTGAACAGTGGCACTTATTGTACTCTGTGGTTAGTGCCTCATGAAACACGTTTTATTAACGGTTGTTAGTGCCCATTAAATTTCCCTGCAGTTTCTGAGACAAAGATCAATGCAATGGTCATCCCTTCAAAACAATGGGCTAAAAGTGACGCCTTGGGTGCGGACTTTCCAATCTGACCACATCTACCATCCTCACACCCACACATACTCTTTTTTCAAAAATCAACAGACTTTATTTTGGCCCAAAGCTTGAGTTGGGTACAGGGCTGATGCAACACGCATTGATCTGTGTTGAGGCACCCCAAACGCAGAGTGGGGAAACAGCTGATGAAAGAAGCACCGCGTATTGCGGTCAGGGCGTAAGTTCCACAACTCTATCATTGATTGCTGAGCGACATGGCGAGATGAGCGGGCACATGAAGGCTTTTCATTGGCTGGAAAGGCGCACACCCACTATACATTGTAAACAAATCTGTTCACTTCCGGTGTTCACGCCATAAAATCCCGCGGAATATTTCGTAGCCTCAGACCAAAATTAACTTGATTACAGGAAAGCTGCCATCATCAAAACTCTGTTACGAAGCTATCGGTAAGTAAAAAATAGTTTATCCATTTCTTGACAACAGTATAATCTTCTTCTTATCTTATCTATACAGACGCTCCTTCTATGCAGAAGATAGTTGCGTCCACAGACCATGACAGATGATCTGTTGGCAAGTGATGCAGCGTTCACAGGCCACGGCTTTGTGGGTTCCACGCATTACCCAGCCGCCTAGCTACATGTAGTGTTAGGTACCCATTCGGAGCGGGGTGACTCAGGGACGCCCTAGGCCCCGGGAACAAGTCCTTGCCTTCACACGGATTCGAACCCTTGACCATCGGTACGACAGTCCAGTGCGCTGCCACTCGACCACCGCGTAATAATTCAAATGAACACATTTCATTAATTATCGGTGAATATTTCATTTTGGACATAACAGATAAACGTTATAAGGGAGGATATGCTTGAACTTGAACTATCCCTTAACCCGTTGTTGGGTCGTTGGGGCACCACCGTGAACTGCTCACTAACACACGCCATTTGTCACGGTCCTGTGCTGCCCTTTGAGAGTCGCTGAATGACAGGCTATGCTAGAGACTCCAATTATATTGCACAGTTTTCTTTTCTCTTTTTTTTTCAAAACGAATTTTTTAGATCAATAGTTACCCCTCGATATATCAATAGTTTCAACATGGGCCTTCAATACCTCCTGTTCTTTTGCTTTTTCGCTGGCGTCGTGGGGCCCCCACGTAGAAGCGTGTGGCCTCCGTTGACATCTGAGGCCCTGGGATATTGGCCATTGCGTTAATTTCTTTATTACACGAAATAGATGAGAAACAAAGCATTTTAACAAATCATTTCGATTAGTGACCTGCAGACATTCATTTCTCAATATTTTCTATATTCCTTATTATTATAATTTCGTGTTATTATTTATATTTGTATACTGTTAGATTAGTTATATCTTCTGATGAATGTGGAGTAAATTTGATTTAAAGAGATGCATGGTGGTTCGGGAGATGTTTATCGAGAGGGAGAGGAAATAGTTAATATCAGAAGAGAGGGAGAGAAAATGAGAGAGAGAAAGAGAATGAGAGAGAGATACATTTGTTAATGAATTGATAAGCACGTCTGCTTGAGTAACTAATTGGTGCACTCCCCTTGAAGTCGTCATGCGCATGCGTAGTATCGATGTCACAGAATTCATTAGTGAAGACCACCGGCTGACTGGCTGTGGTCACGTGGTTTGATGTGTCGACACAGGTCTCAGAGAGTCGTTGTAGTGAAGCACAAGTTGTAAATAAAGGACATGACATCTGGGTGAATGTCTAAATGACATATCTGGGTGAAGGTGTAAATGACAGAACATCTGTGTGAAGATCTAAAAACTTTCTCGAAGCGGTAGTACTATTTCAAGCTCCTTTTTTCTAGAGCAGTAATTCATAAACTAGGGAGACTCGAGTTGTTGTTTTGTTTTGTTTTGGTTTTTTTGGACAAGAAACGCTTGTAACTTTGTTGAAATGGGATAGTAAAGGTCTTGGAAAAAATCATTTTAGCAAGAAATCTTGATTTTTCATCTCATACAATTAACGTGCTGCGAAATCAATTATTAAAAAGTCTCATACCGAAAGTGTGTAGAACTTTCCATCTAAAATCTAAACACTTTTATTTCTTCTGCTGTTTCACGTTAAAACATGCGAAATGTTGAAATAGATGTCGGGCTGAAAAGAAGATCAGAAAATTATAGTTGGTTGTTACCGTAAACATTATAAATATAGCACATCCTAACATTTGACATTATAAATATAGCACACCCTAACATTTGACATTATAAATATAGCACACCCTACATTTGACATTATAAATATAGCACATCCTAACATTTGACATTATAAATATAGCACATCCTAGCATTTGACATTATAAATATAGCACATCCTAACATTTGACATTATAAATATAGCACATCCTAACATTTGACATTATAAATATAGCACATCCTAACATTTGACATTATAAATATAGCACATCCTAACATTTGACATTATAAATATAGCAAATCCTAACATTTGACATTATAAATATAGCATATCCTAACATTTGACATTATAAATATAGCAAATCCTAACATCTGACATTATAAATATAGCACATCCTAGCATTTGACATTATAAATATAGCACATCCTAACATTTGACATTATAGATATAGCAAATCCTAACATTTGACATTATAAATATAGCACATCCTAACATTTGACATTATAAATATAGCACATCCTAACATTTGACATTATAGATATAGCACATCCTAACATTTGACATTATAAATATAGCACATCCTAACATCTGACATTATAAATATAGCACATCCTAACATCTGACATTATAAATATAGCACATCCTAGCATTTGACATTATAAATATAGCACATCCTAACATTTGACATTATAGATATAGCAAATCCTAACATTTGACATTATAAATACAGCACATCCTAACATTTGACATTATAAATATAGCACATCCTAACATTTGACATTATAAAATTAGTGTATTTCATAATGTATCTTAGTTACTCACATAATACATCTTATTTTCTGACACAATACATCTTATTTTCTGATATCTAAACTCTTAAGTCGCACTTCCGCTGTGAACAAAACAAAATTCAGTTCAATTTTGAGTTCATCAACTTTTTAAAATATTCCTCAAAAATAAAAAAATAAAAAAAAGTAGATTACATAAAATGGAAAAATCTACGCATGACCAGCGCCGGCCGTGTAAACTAAAACTTGAAATAGCCGCCATCCTGGCAGATTGCCGAAACACCTGGCATTGATCTAACACATAAAAAACCGAATTCCCCAAAAGTCTTCTAGCAGATTTTTATTTTAACCACGCATTGAGCCTGGCCACTTTCATCTACCCGGGTGTAGAGGGGTGGAGTTAAGGCGGTGAGGGGCGTCTCGCAAAATCTTATCAGGGTTTGCATGTCTGGGGAAAGGGGTCAGGCGAAGTGGTCTGGGGAGAGGGTCTGGGAGGCCGTCTAACACTCATGGATTTCTAATTAAGTTTCCGTGTGACCAGGTATCGATTGGAACCCTTCTGGCTTGGTCGATAAGTTTGTCTGACCTGAGGGACAGGTCTGGAATTTGTCCTCAGCTCCTCTGTGACTCGAGATGGAAATGATCTTGGAATGGCTTGATCTTTGAGTGGCTTGATCTTGCAATGGCTTGATCTTGGAATGGCTGGATCTTGGAATGGCTGGATCTTGGAATGGCTTGATCTTGGAATGGCTTGATCTTTCATGACTTGACTTTTCAATGGCTAAAACTTGTTATAACTTTTTGTTCTGATTTGTTAATCGCGTGACACAAAATAAATTTTATGTTGATTATTGGGTATTTATCTAAACGAGGAAATACCATAAAACATTGAAAAATTACAAACTGAATTTTCTAACTGGCATTTAAAGATTAAAGAACGCATTCTTCTGAGAATGTGGATAAAAACAATTGTCTACATCAGTGCTTCTTAAACATTTTAGTATTGCGGACCAGCAGGAATTTTTTTCATCGCACCAGGGACCGGTGCTCTATTTTCCCTGCACTGACAATTTTTTCTGTCCTTTTTTTTTAGAACATCTGCGGACCGTCAGCAGATGGCCCACGGACCACCACTTTAAGAAGCACTGGTCTACATAATGATAATGAAAAATTATTGTGAAAAAATAATAATTGAAATCCAACCTGGTGTCTACGTGTGTGTTTTGTTAATAATATTTAAAAGTGCTACTTCTGTAATATTTAATTTAAATATAATTTATAACACAAGTAAGTAGAGAACAGACATATTTATCCAAGGAAACAAAATAATTAAATTAATCACAATTTATTGATTTCAAAGTTTCCTAGCCTCGTACTCAACTGTAAAAATTAATTTACATAAACCAAACTACCAATTAGAACATAATATCAATAAACAGAACATCTGACGCTAATAAGTCGATGTGCTGATAAAAGTAGTTGTCTTTATGAATATTTTCACAGCAAAAGACAAACTTTTACATTTTGGGTAGAATTTAAACGTAGTTTGTGTGAACGAATTTCATTTACCAATACCTCTAACTCTAACAAGGACTTACTTCCAATCTGCCTTCAAAGATCATCTCCGTATGTAAGACTACTATCTGCCTTCAAAGATCATCTCCGTATGTAAGACTACTATCTGCCTTCAAAGATCATCTCCGTATGTAAGACTACTATCTGACTTCAAAGATCATCTCCATATGTAAGACTAGCAGTGAATGGACTTCACTGGTTTCGTTTTGTTTTTTCAACATCCATAAGCTTTGAGTTTTGTTCGTTTGTTTTCTTTACTTTTTTTAAATCATGCCGGCAATCATTTCCTTTACGAACTTTAACAGAACATTTGCTCAAACTCTCCCTTGTATAAATCTCAAGAATGTTGGCGGCTCAATGGAAAACTGAAATAGGTCAGCTCTCTTGGAATAGAACAGCTCTCTTGGAAATAGAACAGCTCTCTTGGAAATAGACAGGTATTTTATATAAGCAGATGGTTTGTTTCATTCTATCAGTGTGCAAGTTTTTCTTCAACTACAATTATAATCTAAACATCGAAAGCCGTTTTCACCTATTAGGTTAATTAAGGGATAAAAAGATACAGATTTTTAATTGAATTTTCCGCTGCACCACTGAAAGGGCAATTTTCAAATTAATTCTTACAGCCAATTTGCTATCAGGAGTATTATCCAAAAAATTTAATTAACGTTCCTCTGAATTCGACTCATAATAATAATATTTTACATTTGTTGTTCGGTCAAAGCTAAAGCCCATGGCTGCATGGCTTGTTGTGACTTCAATGGTATATACTAGCTTCATACATTGTTAAGCTTTAGGACTTCTTTATGACTACTTTAGGACTACTTTAGGACTACTTTAGGACTACTTTAGGACTACTTCGTTTCACATTTAGAGTGTTTAGATAATTCATTTTTAATCGTCTAATTTCTTCTTTAATTGCCACCTGTCTACATTTACATTAAAAATTTGAGCGAGACATATAACGAAACTAAATGCTTAAGATCTTTTCTTTTCTTAACAGATTAAACATGCAATCAACTATACGTTCATTTGGTGCTCCCCATAATACACCAGGTTACTCATACTAGATGGACATGACGGATTTGTCTATTTTTAGACCAATGGTTGACAGTGTAGTGAATACTGAATTTAAAAAAACAGCACCGTTCAACTTCAAATGGAAGTCACTTTATTTAAATCGTTCACCACACAGTTTTCAACTGTACAACTGAATTTTAAAAAATCATCTGTCAGAACTAATTTTCAGGCAGGAAAAGATATCATTGATCATACTTTCAGGTTCCTTTAAGGTTTTTTTTCTTCCTGGACATACATCACAGCTGGCTAGATTTCTTCACACGGTAAACGTATAGCTCTCCTGATCAACAGATCAAAACGAACAAAAAATTTAAAGAGAAAAAAAAATTAAGATTAAAGTTAATGATAGAATTATCTATAAAAATTTATTATCGGTGCATTCAGCAATGGCAATAGTCATTGATATCTCACCTTCTTCTTTTAAATGTTCTGGAATGTTCTTTAAGAGAATCGCCAAACGTCAGTCTATACTCGCCCCTTCTCTTTCACACCTCTCTCGGGGGGACCCAGTTAGTAATCCTCTGCAATGTAACACCAACTTAGATCAATGTAACACCAACTTAGATCAATGTAACACCAACTTAGATCAATGTCACACCAACTTAGATCAATGTCACACCAACTTAGATCAATGTCACACCAACTTAGATCAATGTCACACCAACTTAGATCAATGTCACACCAACTTAGATCAATGTCACACCAACTTAGATCAATGTCACACCAACTTAGATCAATGTCACACCAACTTAGATCAATGTCACACCAACTTAGATCAATGTCACACCAACTTAGATCAATGTCACACCAACTTAGATCAATGTCACACCAACTTAGATCAATGTCACACCAACTTAGATCAATGTCACACCAACTTAGATCAATGTCACACCAACTTAGATCAATGTCACACCAACTTAGATCAATGTCACACCAACTTAGATCAATGTCACACCAACTTAGATCAATGTCACACCAACTTAGATCAATGTCACACCAACTTAGATCAATGTCACACCAACTTAGATGAACCCTTAAGTATAGACCGCTCCAACAAGCCGAACCATTATAGAAAATCAATATCACTTGATTGGGTCAAGTCGAGATTACTGCCAGGCAAGGAGGTGTTTGTCTGTCTATCTGTCTGTCTATGTGGTTGGCATTTGCTCAACAATGGAAGTGTATGTCTGTCCATTTTTTGGCACTTGTTCAACAATGGAAGTGTACTGTCTGTCCATTTTTTGCACTTGTTCAACAATGGAAGTGTACTGTCTGTCCATTTTTTGGCACTTGTTCAACAATGGAAGTGCACTGTCTGTCCATTTTTTGGCACTTGTTCAACAATGGAAGTGGACTGTCTGTCCATTTTTTGGCACTTGTTCAACAATGGAAGTGTACTGTCTGTCCATTTTTTTTTGGCACTTGTTCAACAATGGAAGTGTATGTCTGGCTATTGGTTGAACCTTGTTCAAATAAGCAAAGAACTCAAATAGAATTTTCAAAACAATGACCGCTCCCTGCTCTCCTTACACTCTGAAGCTCAATGAAGCCACTTCACCAGATCAATAATCTATAGCTCATAAGACGCCATAACAGCGACCGATTTTCAACATGTCAGGTTGACCTCCATCGGGGCATCTCATTAGATTAGATCATCATATCACCATAGGAGGGCATCATATTTGAATTGCATTCCGTTATGCGGTGTTGGTTTATTGTTGTTTTCTGTCCAGGGTTTCTCGGACCGGAAACGTCAAATCTCATTACGTAACATTACTATTTTTAGACAAGTTTTTTTAAAAACAATGTTTTCGCGTATAAATAAACAAGTAACGATCGTTTTGAACATTTCTTCTTTTGTTAAATAAAGTTACAAGCAAATTGTTGCCTCGGTCAAGTCCACTAAGCAGGCTCAAATTAACCTAGAATTAACAGGTATACGCTGAAATTAGTTTTCACAGTAATGACATTGGTCCAATAGAATTGTCTGGAAATTTCCCAAAAATATTTCCGCCATGACATAAGTCCTACACTATATTAAAGCACAAGGTGCTGCTCGCCAGAAATTAAAGCATAAATGACGGTGCGCAAAACTTAGACTAAAACAGTTGCGCAATGCTGATTGTGCCGGTGCAGATCGTATCTGCATCCACTACTAGGGTGTCTTATACATAGGGATGTATATAAAATTTAACACATTTCATCACTATATTCAGGGCAAGGAGAGAGACGGAGAAATGTTTCATCATCAAGGATACGGCTCAGTAACCAACAGATGCAGTCAGTGTTTCTTCAATCATTGATACCTGACCCCCCCCCCTCTCTCTCTCTCTCTCCCTCTATGTCTTTCTCTCTCTCTCTCTCTCTCTCTCTCTCTCTCTCTCTTTCTTTCTCTCTCTCTCTCTCTCTCCCTCTCTCTCACCTTTACCTGTACGCCTCACATGCCGTTCCGCTCCCAAACACACACACACACACTTGTCTGTACCTGGTTACCTACGGCTGACAGGTGTGTTGAAGTTTCCAGGTGCGTCTCACAGATGTGCCAAAACTTGGTAGCTTCATCTTTAGGTCAGTCCTACAGGTGTGACAAAAGTTGGCAGGCTCGCCTTAGGTCAGACTTACATCTGTGATAAATGGCGACAGGTTCGTCTTTAGGTCAATCCTACAGCTGTGACAAGATTGCGGCATAGATCTTTAAAAAACTTGAATTAATATCACGTTTGTTCCCCTCTTACTGTAAATAAAATGTCATAAATGACAAACTGTGTTCTGTTCACAACTTCCTGCATTGTTAACAACACATTTTTTTCTAAATGCTTCAGGTTTGACACGGTCAAACATTTGAACAGATACAGATACAGCCCCACAAACACAGATACTTCCACTCCATGACCACCAGCACGTCGAGCGCCATGACTTCAGCAACACATGACCTCATATTCTTTGTCAATGGACGCAAGGTAACGCTTGTTTAACACCGTTCTTTAACATTAATTTGATTTTTTCAAGTGTCCTCTCATCTGTCATTAGAATATTCTACTTCTACAGAAATTTTCCGAAGACTTTTGGATTCGAAAAAATTATGCACTGTGGATTATTTCAAACATAAGTTATTAAATTTTTTATTGACCTAATGTCGATGTTACTTTTCTTCTCTTAAATTCACCATCATGTCAGCTGATACCGTCCTTACTTTAGTATCAAGTTGTAGTTGTCTCAATAGGCAATCGAGCCTGATCTCTGGTGATCTTGAAAAGTTACTGAGAGTAGAATCCCTTGACCAGAAAGCCGCGTTCGTTGTCGTTAGTGTAAGGCCTGGGCCGAGGGCCTTGTTTCAACAAATGTTTCGGCCCAGTGGGGACCTGGTTCACGGCGCCCCAAAACTTTCGTCGACCGTTCTTAAAAATATCAGAGCTCTAAGCAGCCGTTTCAGAACTGTTAAAAAGTTCTAAAATTAAAAAATGAATGCTAAAATCCAAATTAATTTAAACAACTTGAAAATTATCGGAGTTAATCATGTAACCATTTAAGAGAGAGGTGAGCATTTTTCAATGTGGGTTTTTTTTTACCGCCCGTCCACAGCACACCGAGTCACAAAACCGGAAGTTTATAGAAGCTCTGATCTTTCCATATTCGTTCATTTCTGTTCGCACCGCGTGCTTTGTGGGGCATTTAACTGTTGTGGAAACTACTCAACCTATTAAGAAAAGAAGAGAATTTTATGATATTAAAAAATCATATTTAAAGACGGTGATAAAACTAAGTTACTGGTGCGCTCAACTGTGTTTACATTGTTTTTACGGTAGAGCGAGGTGAATTTCCGGGAAGGAAAGGTTGTTTTCGTACGGATTTTAAAGGAATACATGTAAAAAAAAATTATATAGATAAACTTAATTAAGGTTGTGGGTTTAGGTTCTGGGTTTGGTTTAGTTAGATTTTTTAAAATGAAAATATAATAAAACAATGATGGCTGCCAAAAATACCACGTGCATGGAGCGCAGCGTTCTCTTTGATTTTACAACATCCGGTTTAGTGGATCTTTTGTTCCATTGAAAGTCGTTTTCCGTTAACTCTCAAGTGTTTTCGATGTGAACATAAACCACTGAATACACATACCCACACACACACACTTACATCAACACATGCCACTAATGTCATCATTAACTCGTTCACGCCAAAGTTAGACTGGCGATTCTAGAACTTTCTGAACTTGTTTCAGTTCGGTGATTTTTTTTTATTTGATGTTTTTATTTATTCATTTTAAATGTTCTCTCAATCTCAAATTTAACTTTTTCAAATACCAATCATGTTTTTACTGACCTGCCGACTTTTTAGATCTCTTAGTGCTTCCTGTGTTACATTTTTCCTGGTTACATAACTGTTCTTAATTTTACCTACTTACGTAACTTATTTTTTTCCTCTCTCTCACCAACCAGATAACGGTATCCAATCCTGACCCCGAGATGACCTTGCTACATTACCTCCGCTACAAGTGTATCCTACAGCAAAGTTCTTTACACACAAAAATGTATTGCCATCAAGAACTTTTTAAAAATATATATATAAAGAAAGAAAATGAAAATTCGTTTTCCTTCCGACAGTAATTTGCGCTTTAATTATGTTGACGTTTCGTGTTATTAAAAAGAAACATTTAAATAAAAAAAATTTATCTGCGTCTGTCAGTCAGTGTTTCCTGCATGTTCGGCGGTTCTCAATCAAGTTCTTTCTTACGAGAAATTGCCCACATTTCATGAAGGTTTATAGTGTGACTTGTTAGCAGTGGTGGAAATAGACGTGCGGGGAATGAGCTCTGTAAGACGATGTGGGCTGTGAAAACAAGTTTTGAGATCGATATTATTTGAGAATCCCTGGCCTATAATGTTTACCTAAATCTGAAATCAGATGGAAGCGTCGTTAAGGTAATGTTTCTAGCAGTATCCCATAGCCTGGGATGGCGATTAAAACCTCCGTTCTCTCAGTGGCGTCATCTGAAGCTACGAATAGCGAGTCTACTAAAGATTTAGTATCAGCCCCATCAAGTTGTGTTGCACTTGCACGCCTACAAAACCATTCCACAAAATATCTACATACGTGTTGCCCTTTCAGCCGCGGCGCATCCATAAGGAAGAAATAATCTATTTCACGCAAAGGCATAGGCGTAGGTGGGGGATGGAAAGTTCTATACCAGGGGGAGGGTACTTTATCTGAGGTGGTGGCCGACGGTAGCCCCCCCCCCTCTACCGAGATGACTTTAACCTTAGGTATAACGCCAGTGAACTGAGTAGCACAGCGCATTGTTTTTAAAATCCACACGATAAATGAACACTGCATGTCATTTGTGAGTAACGCGTGTCAGGTTTATCAACGTGTCTCATATATCATCTGCGTGTGTCTGTGTATCAAATCGTGCCATATGTCAACACCGCGTGTCATGTGTCATCGACGCGTGTCATGTGTCATCGACGCGTGTCAAATGTTGTCAACGCGTGCCATGTGTCATCATCGCGTGTCATGTGTCATCAACGCGTGTCATGTGTCATCACCGCGTGTCATGTGTCATCAACGCGTGTCATGTGTCATCATCGCGTGGCACGTGTCATCATCGCGTGTCATGTGTCATCATCGCGTGTCATGTGTCAGTAACTACCTTACATGAGCCTACAGTACGGCTGACGGGCACCAAGGCTGGGTGTGGTGAGGGTGGGTGTGGCGCCTGTACTGTCATGTTCTCCAGGTACGACTCCAAGCTGGACATCATCAAGTATCCTTTTGAGTGGACAGTGCCAAACTATAGCGGCTCATCTTCGAGGTATCATGTTCATAGTGACTTATCATCGCGGTATCATGCTTACAAGAGTTTCATCACAGAGTTATCATGCTTATAGTTTATAGTGAGTTATCGTAGAGGTATTATGTTTTAGTGTATTACCACGGAGCTATCATGTTTATAGTATAGGGACTTTAATCAATAGACATACATCTGTATTAATTCACATTTACGCGACGGTTCTTTTTATTCGTTTGACCTTGACCTCCCCCATACATTATGCCGTCAACTCATGTCTGGCCCCACTGTGTGCTGTGCATGGTATCGCCGTCACGACGGTTGAGGGTATTGGAAGCATCAAGACCAAACTGCACCCGATACAGGTGAGTAGTCTAGACTCTAGAATATCACCTTCACGAAGCTGAACTGGTGGCTTAGTTAAGGGGAAATTGTAGCACTATTTTCCCCAGGGAAAATCACATGAGTGCGAATAACACATCATGGCTTGCAATTGCATACTACGGAAGCAAGGAAAGGTGGTAACTTTTTTAAACCAAGGTAGCACAGAAGACGTTGTCAGGTGACTGAGAGAGACAGACAGAGAGAGAGAGAGACAGACAGACAGAAAGAGACCGAGACATAGATAGAGACAGACAGACAGAGAGAGAGACAGGCAGAGAGAGAGAGAGACAGACAGAGAGAGAGAGGCAGAGAGAGAGAGAGAGAAACAGACAGAGAGAGAGATTCCTAGTGAAAGAGTTGTGTGTGGGGGGGGGAGGGAGTTTAAGAGCACATGAGAATGACGGAAGTTTCTAGAAGATTGGGGAAAAGGGTGGGGGCTGGGGGGCAAACAGTTACATAACGACCAGGCGTCAATGCTAATTTATCACATGCTATGGCACGTGAGCCGTGTTACGATGAACTTCACCTTCAAGCACTGGTTAAACTAAGTCTGCATAATCCGGAACTGATGGGTGCACTCTAGCAGCAGATCGTGATATGACATTGACATCGTGATATGACATTGACATCGTGATATGACCTTGACATCGTGATATGACCTTGACATCGGGATATGACATTGACATCGTGATATGACCTTGACATCGTGATATGACATTGACATCGTGATATGACATTGACATCGTGATATGACATTTACATCATGGTATGACATCGACATCGTGGTATGACATTGACATCGTGATATGGCCTTGACATCGTGATATGACCTTGACATCGTGATATGACTTGACATCCTCTAACCCTTACGTTTGCTGTGGATCTGTGCATGAGGCACACCAAAACAACTCACTAGTCAGCTCTATATCAATAATATCATGAGGCAAATCACGACAACTCACTAGTCAACTCTATATAAAAAGAAGCATACACCCTAACGGACGTTTTGTATCGTAGTTAAATATGTTAGCTAGTAACTCGCCACACTGAATAATTTTCCACCTTTCCCCCAGTACTTCAAGCTTTCGGCTTTTAATTTTTTATTTTTTTAAGAACCTCTTTGACTCTCATCGTATCTCCCCCTCATCTCATCTCTTCTCTCATCGACCGTCTCATCCCTTTCTCTCACTATCCTTACACTTACAGCGGCAGATAGCTGAGAGCCATGGGTCACAATGTGGGTTCTGCACCCCTGGTATTGTGATGTCCATGTACGCCTTGATCCGCAACAGTCCCGAGCCGTCCAAACAACAAGTCTATGACGCCATGGATGGTGAGTGGTCGAAAGTTGTTTTTCTGACTTGGGGAAAAAATATTTATGACGACACCATTACTGGTACCAAAGTATAGAAAACGACGAACGCTGTTATATTTTTTTCTGAAAAGAAAGTGTTGATATCACTTGTGTGTATAAGCTCAGAGGCGTCACTAAGGGGTGCGGCGTTGCGGAACGCAGCGAGGTGACACCAATGCGAAGGGTGACACCACATGTGTAAAAGTCTGTATGTTCCCGTTATTTGGCACTGGCAGACTCGGAGGTCTATGGGATAAGTTGTGAAGGGGTGACGCCATGAGCTACAGCACTGGGTGACCCACCCAACCCTAGTGACGCCTCTGTATAAGGCATAAGCTGTGGGTGTTTAGGTATCGTTTAATGCCACCAAAGAAATGTTCCGCTTTCGGCGGCATCCTAGTTCACCTTGTTGCTAAATCGGGCCAGATTCGTAAGTCATCGAATTACTTGTTAACTGATATTGAAAAAAATTTCTTCTCTCACTAGGTAATTTATGCAGATGTACGGGTTATCGCCCCATCCTTGACGCCCTCTACCCTTTCACTAAGGTAATTGCTCAACGTACTCCAGACAATTCGTTTGATTACTTTGAAATTGATATGATTGGTAGATCAGCTCCAACGTTCTTCTTATGATGGGGAGGGGGGATACCGAAATTATAAAAAATAGTAGTCTTTTCGTTTAACTATGTGTTCATGAAGAGTGTTTTACATTTGGAAGAGTAAATCTTTTATTAAAAATAAGTTGTTTTTTTCAGTTCATTCATATAATGATGCGAAAACTTGAACTCTTTAAATTTAAAAACACAAAGAGAACTAACAGTCAGTTATAGCCTATCCCAAAACTCTTCATGAATTTTAAAGTCGCATTATTGAATCCAAGAATCAATAAACGCATTTTAATTCAAAATTTCTAGATATTGACACGATTATCAATGTGAGTCGTCCATTCGATTGTCATTCCCACTGCATGACTCTGTCACTCTTTTTTGACTTTTGTTTAGGATTACTCAGGCTGTCCCATGGGCGAGAACTGTTGTAGAAATCAAACGACATCACAGACTAACGGTTGTGGCCCTTCCAAAATATCAAATGGGTTGACGAATGGCAATCACGAGGAAACGAATTCAGATGAGGTAAGACTGACATCAAGGTAAACGTCAAACGAATTCAGATGAGGTAAGACTGACATCAAGGTAAACGTCAAACGAATTCAGATGAGGTAAGACTGACATCAAGGTAAACGAATTCAGATGAGGTAAGACTGACATCAAGGTAAACGAATTCAGATGAGGTAAGACTGACATCAAGGTAAACGAATTCAGATGAGGTAAGACTGACATCAAGGTATATCAATATAAACATGGGACGGGACAAACATCCTACATTCTGGATTAGTAATTTAAGAGCTTAGTGCTAAAAGTACTTAAAAGTTTTTAAAAATGCATTTTGAGATATTCAAGTTTTAATTTATTTGTCGTCTCTTTGGCTGTAAAAAATGTTGGACCTAATTCTAAATACATATTGTAATTGTAAATCATTGTATGGTTTTCACATTTATACAGTAGATTGGTATAAAAAATGTTAAAAGATCACTTTTTAGAATGATTTTAACAAAAATGTGACTCAAGACTTAAGTACTTTTAGCACTAGGGTCTTCAATTTTTATTTTGATCTTTACAATCAGTTATTTCATATTTAGAGTCTGCATTTCATTTATTTATTATGATTTATCTTATACCTTTTTAAAACTTAAACCTTTAAAAGCCACTTGTGACTTGTTAGAATCATGACTGTGAATTATAATCTTCTTTGCTGTTTCTCCCAAATCCAATCAATTTGAACAAAATTTGTACATTGAAACTTTGGTTGTTTCTGAGGGTTTTTTGTTTGTAGGAATTTGATCAGAAAGCCCAAGAAATGCTCTATGATCCAAGCCAAGAACCCATCTTTCCCCCAGAGTTGAGGGTAAGTTATAGACTTGTATTTATACCAGTTGTAACGATGAAAGGATGAAAACTTCATTCTTAAAACTGAATGCACCATTAGTTCTGTTTTAAGGAACACTGAAGACTCAGCAGTTTGCCAGGGTCCCCACATATAAGGGGATTTTGTACACAGCTGTGCGGTGTTAAGGAGATCTCTAATATTACTGTTATAAATTAACAATGTTCGTGATTTTATGGTATGATGCTGTAGTAATGACAAACATAAAGATTGTAAGCTTGTATGACAAGATATAATGTTTGATTGGCAGTGATAATAAAACAATGGCTAAAATTAGTGATGTTTCATTTTAACAGAATTCCTTTAGTAAACTGGTTGTTAATGACCCGGGGAGGGGGGAGCATAACAATATAATTCAGGCTGCACTTGCAGTTACAAGAATTATAATTTCAAATAAGACTTATTTTCCAAAATAAATATTGCAGATTTATTATATATTTATCAACATTTTGAAACATAAATAAAATAACCATTTAAAAAGTATTTCTTTTTTTTCAATATTGGCCACAGCTGATGTCAGCAAAGCTTATCAACGAGTATCTGATGTTTGAATCGGAGCGTTGCACCTGGCTGCGCCCCACCACGCTGGATCAACTACTGAACATTAAGAGTAACTTTCCAGATTGTAGGCTGGTCACTGGCAACACAGAAATAGGTCAGGGATGAACTAAGCAACTGTTGATATTTTGTTAAAACACATTTCAACTTATCCTGGATTTACTGATTTTGCATGCTAAAACCTGATGTGCTTTGTAAAATTGATATTAAATTATTTTTTTCTATTCACTTCATATTTTAACTAACTTACAGTATTTATACATGAATCTAGTTAGTGAACTGTTTTGGTGTCATATAGAGCTGGAGGCTGTTTAAGGAGCATGCCACCCCTAGCAGCACTTTTCTGTCTATATTCCAAAGTTTGCCATCAATACTCATCAGGCCTCAGAGGCACAATTTTCAGCCATACCATTGCCCTTATGCCCTAGATAAATGTAGAAATAAATTTGATAAGAGCAAATCCTGACATTATAATAAATGATTTCAACTGAGCTAAACCTTTTCAACAGATTAGAGTTTAGACTTTGATGAGATTTTATCATTCCGTCCATTAGGCATTGAAACAAAGTTCAAGCAAAGACACTATCGTACTTTAGTGAGTCCCGCATTTGTTCAGGAGCTGAGGGTGGTCAAGATATTGGACAGAGGAATCCAGTTTGGAGCCTCCGTCACACTCACTGACATGGAGAAACATTTACGGAAAGCTGTGAACAGTTATCCAGGTAACAAATGCATTTTTTTAAAGACTTGGGCAAAAATTTACACAATGTTTTTATAGGGTTTTTTTAAAATTTATTTGTTGCTTTTTTTTTAATGTACTAATGACTCAGTTTTGTTTATTTTCTTGAAAGGGAGTGTGCATTAAATCATCACCATACTATTGTGTTTGTTATTTTTAAACTCTCTTATTTTTACTTTAAATTAATATCTTGAAAACTTTCCCCAGAGGCCAAGACGAGAGTGTTCACTGCATTTGTAGAGATGTTGTCCTGGTTTGCTGGGAGACAAATCAGAAATGTTGCTGTAAGCCTAGATTATGGTTTATTTAAATTTTGAGCATTAGTCTAATCAATCTTAGGATTATTCCAAATGTTATATCACAAAAAATTATTTAGCAATTCTAATTAACCTTTTTAAAAAATTGTTTGCTTATGATTTGATCATCTTATCTTTTGATTATAAACAAATTTTAAACATAACTGCTCTACAAATGACAGAGTATAGGAGGTAATATCATCAATGCAAGTCCTATATCTGATTTAAACCCTTTGCTGCTGGCCTGCAATGCTGAAATTGAATTTGCTGCGAAAGGTAATTTTTGCACTATTCTTAAAATATTTATATTTATTATTTTCTGCCAAATGACATTGTAAAACCGATAGCAGACTCATAAATGAGAAGCTAACATACAATAACAATATTCTCAATGATTATATGAGACAATAAATCAATGTATAAAATGAACTTAAGTTATGATTTGATGAGGAAATTTCTGCTTTTATTGCTCTTAACTCTTTGATTTTATGTTTAGAACCTGGCCATCGCATAGTTAGAATGGACGCAGATTTCTTTCGTGGCTATAAAAAGACACGAATGAGACCCAATGAGATTTTAGTGTCCATTACACTGCCGTTTACTAGCGAGGTAATTTAACGTCTTATACCATCAGTAATAATGTTATTTTACATGTTTATATGTTCTCATGACTAGTTATGACTCTAATGGGGAGTGTCCAAATGTAGCTACATCCTTTTCCTTTTATAGGCTGCTAAATACTTTTTAATGCCGCTTGCCATTACCCCTTAACTTTCTTTTTAGTTCATCATAAAATATATACCATCCGCATGAAATCACCACAAATACATTCCTTTCAATTAGAATGAGTACATGTTTGGTTACAAGCAAGCGAGTCGACGTGAAGATGACATCTCAATTGTTAATGCTGGTATGATGGTAGACCTGGGCCACAATGGTACTGTCATCAAAGACATTCAAATAGCATTTGGTGGGATGTCCATCAACACAGTCCTGGCCACAAAAACAATGGAAGCTTTGAGGGGAAGGTCAGTTTTCAAGAATTGTTTTCGTGAAGAATGGGGATGACTGTGATTTGATTTCTTTAAGATGGAAGACAAACAGGCAACAGGGCTGGAATGGAATCTTCTTTTCTGACTCATGCCCTTCCTATCTTACTGAGCTTCTCTCCGTCTACTCACCCACTCGTCACCTATGCCCTTCTGCAGACACACGTATTCTCTCTGTTCCTAAGACACGTACTAAAAAATTTGGCGAAAGGTTGTTCTTTTTTTGTGCTGCCAAACAATGGAATTCTCTACCATTACACATCCGTAGTATTCAAACTACCAAGACCTTCAAAACTGCACTAAAGACACATCTTCATCCTTTAATTTCAAAATTAATTTAACACCATCTCTTCCAACGATAAACGTAGCTTATGTGTACCGTACTGTCGTTTATGTGGTTGTTAGGATATGAATGCTTATTGAAAGCCTTGGTACTTATATGTATATATTATTTTTATGTAAAGCGCTGTGAGCCCGGTTCTTTACTGGGGTACAACGCACTATAAAGTATATATTTATTTAATAAAAATGTACTTCATGATCAGGGGAAAATACTATGTAAGCTGCTGTATACTATGTGTAACAACATAACTATTAGTTTGTTTATCATTTAATAAAACTCATCATAAATTCATGTGGTGTTGTAATATGAATACTGAATTATTAAGGAGGGAACTACATCACAGCAATATTGAAAACATTAACTTGGGGGTCAGAAAAAATAGCCTCATATGTGTGGACAAATGTATAACCATATGTGGAGTTTTAATTTAAATAGCAGGCAGGAATTATATTTCTAGCAAAAGGAAAAGTGTTGAAAGTGAGTTGTTATATAGGTACTAACAAAATTTCATTATATCTTATTTAAGACATACAAGTTGATCAATGTTAAGTTGAATATATGTAGTAATGTAATTTATGTTATATCATGGTTTAAGAAAATGTAAAAATAGTGATTGTTACTTATTTTTACAGGTATTCTTTTTTTATGATGCACTAATTGTTTAACTTGGAATAAAAATAAGATTGAGCAACATTACATTTAAGTATATACTTAGTTGTAAGGTATGCTATGAACCTTGTTATAACTAATATCTCTGTGACAGAGAGTGGGACGAAGCCATCATTGACATCGCCTGCTCACAGGACATGCTTCCTGCTGACCTCCCCCTCCCCCCAGGCTCCCCCGGGGGAATGGTTGCCTATAGAAGGACCTTGACCCTCAGCTTCTTCTTCAAGTTTTACACTGCTGTCACACACAGGATTCAGCAGGTAAGTTTTACAGTCAATATTTTATGTCCAAGTTATAATAGAGGAGGGTCTGTTTTAGTAAGTTTTCTCAAATACAGTAACATTAGGAAAATAAGTACAATAATTCAATTTATCCCTTTCTCTGACAGACCTATTATTTATTTATTGAATAATTTGAACTTAAATTAGTTAAATATCAGCCCTCTGTTAAATTTATTGCCAAGAACTCTTGGACTCATGTCCAATAAGGCAAAAATTAAAATTTTGAAACATTATTTGTTTAAGACATCCAGAGGCATAACTAGGTTTTTGGCGCCCTTGGCTAATTTATTTTCGGCACCCTTGATAAATTGACAAGTTTCAGCGTTGCGATTTTTTCATTTGTTAGAAAAAATAATTGAATTTCCTTACTTTATTTATGACAATAATTACGTTGTCTGACAGTGACAGTCATACAACGTAAATATAAAAACTGCATAAGACAGGAACAATACTAATTTGCAGTTTATTATTAAATAAATAATACCAAATAAATTTGTGGATAAAACGGGATATTGTTGCGTTAATGAAGAATACAGCAAAACTTGAAGTAACGTGTATTATTAAATAAAAACAATAGTGTCAATGTGTCATACTTCTAATACAGTCGGACATTTCTATGTCCAACTGAAGTACTCAAGGGGGAAAACAATTCGACTTACGGAGTTTTCGAGTTAGGGAAACTGGCGTAATATTACTAGGCGCAGATTAATCAAGGACAATGTTGATATTGAGAAAGGGAGGGGGGGGGAGAGAAACAGTCTTAGCTGCTAGAAGGCTTGACAGGAAAGAGGGGCGGTGATGTTTCATTTGAAAGGAGCCAACTTGCTTTGGCATACCGACACAAGCCCGTGAGAGGAGACACCTTCCCTCCTCTCTCCACTTTACTCCCTCGATAGTGGGATGAGAATAGTAAGATTTTTCATTGTCCTTTCAGATGAAACATAGACTCCGCCTCTCTTTACTGTCAAGCCTACTAGCCGGTATGGCATTTCTCCCCACCTCTCAATATCTACATTGTCCTTGATTAATCGGCGCCTATTACGCCATTTTCCCTAACTCAAAAACTCCGTAAGTCGAATTTTTTTCGGGTCCTTTTTTAGCTCGACTTAGAAAGGTCCGACGGTATTTATTTAAATACAAATTTAAAAATTAGAGATTTAGTGGCACCCTTTTCAGCTGGCGCCCTTGGCAACTGCCCCGATGCCAACCCGTTGTTACGCCACTGAAGACATCTATTTTTAGTTATTTGTTTAAGAAATCTATTTTTAGTAAATACAAATCAAATTCATTTCAGAAGGTCATAATGGACCCCATGCCCCCAGAAAATATCAGTGCAGCCCATCAGCTGACCAGAGGCCCCAGCAGTGGCAGTCAGTTCTACAGCATCAAGCAGCAGGACTCACCCTTCGACACCATTGGGCGGCCAATCGTCCACGTGGCGGCTCACAAGCAGGTCACAGGGGAGGCTATGTACTTGGATGACTTGCCAGTGTCTGAGGGTAACTCACACAAACTTTCCATGATTCAATAATTGACTCCGTCAAACTGATGAAGGCAAAAAAATTGATGCGCACACAACATATTTTATTTCTATAACTTTTATCAGTTCTTTAAATTGTTGTCTGTAGTTTGAAAGATATCCCTCAGTCACAGATTTTAAACTAAATTATTTCAAAATATTAACTGGCATCAAGATAATAAATGTGTTCATTTTTTAGAAGTCAGATTCAAAAATGTTAAAAACATTTTTATGAATTTCACAATTCAATGGATTATGTATGAATGTCCTATTTTTATGGATTATGTTTCTTCCAGGTGAGCTGTTCATTGGTCTGGTGACAAGTAAGAAAGCTCACGCCAACCTGGTCAAGGTCGACCTCTCTCATGCCCTGGAGATGCCTGGCGTTGTCGATGTAGTGGACTTTCACGATGTACCAGGAGACAATGACTGGGATGCAACAGAACAAGTGTTTGCTAAAGGAAAGGTAGTGGCTACCGAGGGTGATGGTGTTACTTGTTTGATAAAGGAAAGGTAGTGGCTACCGAAGGTGATGGTGTTACTTGTTTGATAAAGGAAAGGTAGTGGCTACCAAGGGTGATGGTGTTATTTAATAATTAGGACAAAATATAGTTGAGACTGCTATCAGGATTTTAGAGAAAAAAATATGTTATTTAAACAGGGTATATATAGGCCTGATGGGACGTCACAAAACATTGTTTAGTGACATCCTGTCAGGCCTATATATACCCTGTTTAAATAACTATTATTGTATGATTACTAGAAAAAAATTAGAGGCACCTTCATTGTATTTTAAATTATTAAAAACTCATTTAAACATTTGTTGTATGTATGCCCAGGTGGTTCATGTTAAACTCAGGTAAAAATTTGTTGTCTCTTTGCCCAGGTGGTTCACGAAGGCCAGGTCATTGCTGCAGTTGTAGCCACATCTCAAGCCGAGGCACAGCGGGGGGCCCACAGTGTGGTAGTTGAGTATGAAGACCTGGAGCCTGTGCTCACTATCCGGCAGGCCATTGAGAGGAATCTGTTCTATCCATCAGCGGTCAAGGTGAACTATAATCTATCTGCTTTCATTTATGAGTTCTGAACTGTGTTCTTTAATTAGGGCTTTTGTTTGGTTCATGGCCAGATTAATTACTTGAGAATATTCAAAATTGACAAGAATAACACCATTAGTTAAATCGTTAAACCTTGAAACACTAGAGGATAGAATAACCAAAAGCAAAGTAGTAATCATACATCAAGCAATTAATTCTAATTTAGAAATACAACACAAAGATAACTTAATACAACCCTCAGATAGACATAAGGATAAAAACACCTTTCTCATTCCGTATGCAAGAACAAACGCATACAAATTTGTGTTCTTCCCGTCCGGAATTCGGGCATGGAATGGGTTGCCTGAAGAAACCCGGAAAGCCAACACTTTATCAACATTTAAATCTCTAATAAAAATGCAGGACTAAACACAAACCATAGATAAGCGTAGGACGCAATAATCTTCTGTATAGAAGGAGCGTCTGTAAACAGATAAGATAAGATAATATAAGTGGATTTATTATATGTGAGCTGAGGCTTATTTTAATTCAACTGTTTTGTTGGGTGGCTGTTTTCATGATGTGTTTCAATTCATGTTACCACAGCTTGACAGTGGAGATGTAGACGAGGCTTTCCTCACATGTGACCATGTGGTTGAGGGAGACATGCATGTGTCGGCACAGGAGCACTTCTATCTGGAGCCCCAGGGGTGTGTTGTGTACCCCAGAGACGCAGGGGAGATAGAGGTGATAGCCACCACCCAGTCACCTACCCAGATGCAGGTTAGCATACTAAAAAAAAAGAAAATTTTAATTTTGGGGACTGTGGATTCAAATGTTCAATAAAGTCCAATCTTGGCCCACTATGTCGGTGTTCCCTAGCTAGCAGTGGCCTCTGTGACTTATGTTGCCACTCGTCACAACATGAGTCAAGCCACTTGAAAAACATTGGATAAGTTATTTATTTGTATCTGATTTGGAAGTAACCAGACAATAATATACAGGAACTTTTGATTTCTGTGACAGCTAAATGGAAACTCAGATGTGGCATAAAATATTTATGATTAGCTTTAAAAAATTGCTCAATTATTTGATTTAAATTCCATCTTAAGGCTTGGCTTTAAATCTAGTTTTTCCCTTTTTTCTTTACTTTTTACATTGTTGTCTTTTAAACAATATGTAAAACAAAACAAGCTACTTTACATAAAAGGTTAAATGATGATAATCCTCTAAAAATTATTGAATTGGCTGATGTCAGATTAGACATTTGTCACATCAATTTTAAGATAACACTTATTTCAGAAAAACTACATGATGTTAATAAGTTAGGTATGCAGTCTTTTTTAATTCATATTGTTTGTTTTTTTCATGGCTACGTCAGAAAGGTCTAATAAAAGTTTTGGGCTATCAGGCCAACCACATCACCGTCAAAATCAAAAGATTGGGTAAGAGTTGTTGACCTTGAATCGAGGATGAAACGCTCTTAATGTACTAAACCATTAGAGCAGTGGTTCCTAACCTTTTGGGGTCCATGCACCCCTTCAGATGCCCAAAAAAAGTTCATGCACCCCCTAGTGAAACATGCAGAAAATGCATAATAAACTATGTTTATTTTAGGAACCTAACAGTTTTGACAATAGGCAACAGGGAATTTAGTCAGAGATCTGCTGCTTCTTGTAATCAATCAGCGATTTAAATCTGGGGACTGTTTTTGCCAAAGCAACTCTCATGTCATCCTCTGCATTCAACGTATTCCTTTACTTGGTTTTAATCGTCAAAGGTGTGGAGAATCCTGCTTCACAGAGATAGGTTGTGGCAAATGGAAGGAGAGTCAGTACTGCCCTCTTGGGTAGTTGTGGGCAGGAATCTAGCTGGGCGCACCAAAATTTAATCAAGGATTGCAACTAAAGGCACTCCTCAGTACTTCTCTGGTTCTCAAATCAATCAGGTCATCTTTAGCAAAGTCACTGTCATCAATGTTGTCCAATTCACAGAGAAAAGGATTGCGAATCCAAAGGTTTTTCCTAGCAATTTCTTGACAGAAATACCCATCAAAGGACCTTTGCAATGTTGAAAGGTGCTCTGAAATTTCCCCTTTGATTTTGTCAGGCAGTGATCCCTCAGTGCTTCCTTCTGCCCCAGATATTACAACTTCATCCAAGAGTGGAAAGTTGGCCAAGTTGGACTTTTCAAGTCGTCGTTGGAATAGTGGCACTATGTTATTAAGGAAGGCTTGCAATCTCTCAGTAGCATCCATTACAGTCACAGCAGGTCCTTGGAGAGATGTGTCCAACTCATTCAAGATGGTGCAGATGTCAGCCAGGTATGCCAAGTAATGAATGAAATTTGGACAGTCAGACTTGTCAGCAAGGTAACTGAAAATGGCAAGCTCCACTCTCAGTTCTACTAACCGAGAAAGTATCCGTCCCCTAGACAACCAGCGCACCTCATTGTGGTAGAGCAGAACTTCATGCTCAGAAACCACCTCCTGACAGAACAACTTGAAGAGGCAGTGGTTCAAGGCATGTGAGAGGATAAAATTTACAACTTGGACTGCAGTAGAAAGAAGTGACTTTAAGGTTGGAGGTAGAGTTTTGCATGCCAGGGCCTTACGATGAAGGATACAGTGTGTAGTGACAATATCTGGAACTTCATTCTTTACCAGTGCTGAAAATCATGACTTATTATCGAGCATGGCGGGAAATTGAAGAAATTCTTGAAGTCCAGTCAAACTGGTTTTCAGTGAAAAATGCCCTGACTAGCTGCAGCACATCAGCAGCTATGGTAGTAGCTAGGAGTGGCTTAAAAAAGAGAAATTCCTCCTTCAGCTATCCACTGAGAACATATCTCAGAAATACAAAAATCTGACTGCATTGTACTACACCAGTGGATTCATACAGCTGTATGCTAAATTTAAAAGGACTGCTTCTCATCTCGCACAAGACTTGAGCCAGAATGTCTGCAGATATGTCACTAATCCTGGAATGAATAGTGTCATTGGACAAAGGAACTTTCTCAACCTGCTTCCTCTGCTGGTGACCACACATCAGTTCCACCATCTCCAAAGCACAAGGCTTCACCAAAGTTCTCCAATGGTGTGGGGCATCTTGTTCTTTGCAATAATATATGCAACCTTGAATGATGCCTCCAGTGCAGGTTTCTGTGACAAAGAAAATCCAAGTTTGGGCAAGGTACATGAGGTCAAGGAGCGAACTCTATTCTGCTTGAAGACCTCAACACTGTCCTTGAATTGGATGGATGGAATTTCTCCAAGTGCTCTCGGAGTCTAAAAGGCTTCATGTTGTCATTGCACAGGATTGTTCCACAGAGGAAGCACTGAGGCTTTTGTGTTCCATCTCTCTCTCTCTCTCTCTACCTATCAAAAAGGCTGTATATGGACACCCTTTAACACTGCATGCCTTGCTCATGGTTTACATTTTCAGATTATCAGTTTTTCTTTCTTTTTTTCCCTTCTTTTCTTTCCTTCTTTTTTTTTCTTCCTCTTTTTCTTTCTTTTTTTTTCTGAATGGTTCATGCACCCCCTGGAACCTGCTGCATGCACCACTGGTTAGGAACCCCTGCATTAGAGGAATGAAAGGAAATGTGAAAATTCTTACAGTATAATGACATAAAAACCTATGAAACTTTGGGTGAACACTAGCATGCAATCTGAATTTAAAAAGATGGGTTCGTGTTTGTCAAATCTAATCCACATTATTCTCTTACAGTATGCATGCAACTTTGTTAATGTTTAGACTGAATAATTTTTATAGTAACATTGTTTTATTGTATTTGCACTCTCTACTTTTTAACTGTCAGCCTTAATAAACCCTGGAAAACTGAAGTCCTTTCTTTAATTACAGGCGGAGGTTTTGGTGGCAAAGAGACAAGAACGGCGTCCATTATTTTACCTAGTGCTGTAGCTGCTGTCAAGTAAGCCATTCATTACTCTGGAATCAGTAGTTTTTAGAATTTTATATTGGCAGACAGGCCCATGATTTTGATTTTAAATCTTATATAGCTTACTAAATTAATTCCCCTCAAAAGGTTCTAGTCCTAGTTGACAGTCAATGTTGTTGGTGGATGTGAGTTTTTGTTTCTAAAATCTTTGTTCTTAGGAATGCTATAATACATTAAGATTAACCTTTTGATCCTTCTAGCTTTTTGTTTTAAATTTCATTCTGTCATCTTAAAGAACCAATCGTCCAGTGAGGTGTGTGTTGGATAGAGATGAAGATATGTGCTTAACTGGGACACGACATCCCGCGTATATCACCTATAAGGTAGGACTAGTTTTAAAATTGATGGGTGCACAGTTGGTGTTTTGTGTAGGGTGCATAAATCTTCTGTGTAGGTGGAGCGTCTGTAATAGATAAGAATATAGATATTGAATTGATAATTGATAAGTTGTCTTTTTTAATTTAGGAAGCTAGCACCCATTGCTAGAATTTTTTGTTAAAGAACGTTTCTGCAAAATTAAAAAAAACTACTTTTGGAAATAAATAAAACTTTGACCTATTTTTAGATTCATACACATCAATTTTACAATATACCTGTTGGGATTTTTTTATATTTTTAATTGAATATAAATCTACCGTATATACTCGTTCTATACCCCGTTCGTTCATAAGCCGACCCCCCCTACTTTTGGAAGAGAAAAGTATTAAAAGTGTATAACCTGCTCGCAAGCCGACCCCCCAAAAGTAATAGGACAGCTTAAACAAAATGGTACACATTTTTTTAAAACTACAAGCTAAATCGGTCATTATGATTGTTTACTTTGTACTGGCTATCTTTGTCTTTGTGCTCTTTGTTAGGCAATAGTATTTAAAATTTAAAAATTCTTTGGTAAACAGTGATGAAAGCGCGTATATTAAAATTCATTGTTGAAAACTAAATTTGTAAAACAATTTATTAAAACATTCACAAAAATAAATAAAATGATTAAATAAGGTTAGTGCAGATGTTTAATAATATTATATAGCTTCTGTTAAAGCAGTCAAATATTGTAGAATGTAGAAAAGGACCTTGATGATCTACAATAACAACACCGATATTCAATATCCATGCAGAAATATGTTAATGACACGCTCATAAGCCGACCCCCCCCCAAATTTTTCTCCTAGATTTTGTCCAAAAAAAAGGTCTGCTTGCGAACGAGTATATACAGTATTTAAAAAGGCTATATATTCAAAATTAGATGATAATTTGTTAATGAATAATTTTTTTTTAAATGTACTCTATTAAGTAAATAAAACTAAAATATTCTGCTTTTGTAAATATATTTTTTATAGATTGGCTTCAATAATTCTGGAAAAATCCTGGCCATTGACTCTCACTTGTATCTTAACATGGGACATTCAACAGATTTATCACCAGCTGTAAGTTTTGACAAGTTTTATCTTGTAAAAAATTTAAGAGATATTATTTATGCACTCTGTAATTTTAGTCTTTACCAAAACCCAGCGGGGGGTCGGGGGGGAGGAGGTTATACAAATTTTAACATCTAAAATAATAACTTTTTTCTTTTTACGTTTTTTTGTACCTACAATTGAACATTATATTGACCATAATTCATTTAATATTAAATTTCACGGATAGGTTTTAGAAACAGCAGTACTGGCATTGGACAGTGCATACAACACACCTAATTTTAGAGTTCAAGGTCATCTCTGCAAAACCAACCTGACGTCTTGCACAGCATTTCGGGGATTTGGAGGTCCCCAAGCCATCATTATGGCTGAAAATTGGGTCGACCATGTTGCCGAGACTCTGGGCATGTCCCCTGAAGAGGTTTGTGAAGTAATTTGGGCCAACCAATAGCTAATTCCTGGGACAGAGACGTTTATTCCAGCTTTGATATGTGCCAGTTGGTATTGTAATGCAGGGGTGTCACCACTCCGGTTTATTACGGATTCGTGAGGCTAAATATTTTTTATTTTCGTCGCGTGATTCTCATCAAGGTTTTTTTCTCGCTCTTCCCGGATTTTCCGGATTTGGTAGTTTAGTTTTTCAAATTTGGCTTCTGGGTTTTAAAGAAGGTGGAAAAAGTCATAACGCGTGAAAAGCCTATTCGGTGAGATGCGGACTCGCTATAAATAAGACGAGTACCGTGACCTCTCCCTTCCTTTAGCTCTCATCTCATGGTCGCGCTATCGCACATCGTTCTGCGCATATAAAAAATATACGGAAAATCTTAATTGAAGGGATCGCACTCCGTTTGAATTTTGAATCGGAATTTTGTGCTTGACATCAGTTTTCTAAAAAAAAATTTAATTTTATCACGGATTACGTCAGACCTGTGCTTTCGGATGACCGTTTTACAGTTTATAAATACTAACATGGCATTAGGCTCATTAGGGGTTTTTCATCCTCTTACTTTTAGTAAAAGTTTGACCGTTGAGTTCGCTGGAACTAGGAGTGTCTCAACTACTTTCGTTTTAGAATGCATTAATTATCAAAACATGAAGAAAAAATGATTGCGGTTAGCATCTAAACTGACTGGGTTGGAAAAAACATTAATTAATATTAATTTTTTCCATTATATTTATTTAATTAAGGCTAGGCTTATAACTATGAGCCCTATGCCTCTAAATCTAATATTAATACAGCAATTTAAAAAAAAATTATGACAATTTAACTTAAAAGTTTAAGGACTTTGTTCTTTGGCAATACTACTTAGACTAAATAATAATAATTTTCACGGCTACTTCTCTTTTAGTAATTTAAATTTAAGTAATTATTATAAATTATCCAATAGTTGTATTAGTAGTAGTAGTTGTAATTCTAGACCAAACCTAAATTATAGTTTATACTATTCATTTTCATTAGGCCTCTGCCTCTACTGCCCTCTACTCTTACAAGTTAAACAGTATAAGTACGAGATAAAGGCCTATATAGTCTAAGAACAATAATAAAATTATTATTAAATTATGAACCTAAAAATTATAAACTATAATTTATGTAATAAATATATTAAGTTAATTTCAAAACAAGCCCATAAAATGACTTAACACAAAGAAATAAACTACAAAATAATAATAATTTTATTTAATTATCATATTATAATATATATAAATAATATGAAATATTAGTGGAAGTTATTGTAAGGGAACTCCATATTATAGATACTGTAAATAGGCACGTTTCTATTGTATTATACATATTGCCTAGCCTATATATATTATATATACACACATTTATATATATATACTTTTTTCCTTTAAACTTTCTCAAAATACTTTTGCGAATGCGAAATAAATATTGTCGAAATGGTAAAAAGTGTTAAACACACGTGATGGTGGATTTACGTGGTTGGAAAATGAAAATTACAGTGGCACTTCATTACGTTTAAATTTTCATGGTTTGAAAAATGTATACAAGAATTTTCAGGATTCAAGAAATTTTAAAAAAGGGATTTCAGGGTTCACAGCTCCCAGTGACTGGCACCCCTGTTGTAATGGCTTGGTTGACTGCTGTTCATTTCATAAGTCCATTCATATTGGATTATTTTGCCTTTTATTAAGGAAAGTGCTGTCTACTGTAATAATTCTAGACAAAGATTGCTATAAATTAGTTGAAATGTTTCAGCATCATGTGTAGAATAAAGAATTATGTGTTATCTTTGATAATTTAATTGCTTTCTCATCTTTAGACACATTTTTATATAAACAAAACAATTAATGGAAATTATAATTTAAGGCTGCAGGGTAATTTTCTGATTTCTTGCGGCTTGGTAAATAAAACACAATTTTGTTATTGATATACATCAGAAGTTTTTTTTTATTCAAGACAGACAATCATGGCATGGGAAAGTTTTTTTTTATAATAATATTTCTTTCAGTGTGTATGGATGATATATTTTCTGTCATTGAATATATTCTTTTTGGGTATTGATTTTGTCACTATAAAATTTGAGTGATTTTTTTTTACAACAAAGGCTATTAATTTTTAAGGTTAGAGTAAAGAATTTCTTCAAAGAAGGGGAGTGTACTCCGTGTGGTCAAGTTGTGAACTTATGTAACCTGACCAAGTGCTGGCAGGAGTGCATGAAGAACAGTGAATTCCTGAAAAGGAAAGATGAAGTGGAAAAATTCAACAGGTATTTGTTGTCACTCAACTGTTTAAAGTACAAGCAAAGAATTTTTCCTAATTTCAAAGTTTTAAAAAAAATTGAGATCTATAAACTATAAAATAAAACATGAATTGATAATGGTACAGGAAACTGAATGTTTCTCAAGCAACGCGCTCACTCGTGTAGCATCATCAATTCATGTTTTGTTTATACGTCTCTCATTTTTTAAAATTAATTCTATTCAAATACAGAGTTTTCTATCTGGTACCTACATAATTGAGAGTTTCAAGTTTTGATTTTTTTATTGTCTATTAGAAGAACTAATACTCATTGTTCTTTTTCAAATATGATACATTCATCACAAAATACAAAAAAAATTTCCCACATTTTTCTGATACATTTGAAAATATATAAAGACAATGATAGAGTTTTAACAATTTACTATTATGATATTGTTAAAATTTATTTTATATGACAATTTATTTTATAATTCATTACAGAGAGAATAGATGGAGAAAAAGAGGGATAGCTATAACTCCCTTGAAGTATGGCCTCGCTTTCTTACTTCAATCTATGAACCAGGTATAAAATGTGTTTTACTTTAATTCTAGAGAGCATGTGTATTTAAGATACTTATTTTTTATTTTTTACAAAACACAGAAATAAGGATACAAAAATAAGACTTCGGTTTTGTCTTGTATGTACTTTCATCATAAAATGTTATATTTCCTAATTTTGTAGGTCACCTAACTATCTGGGTTAATAATTATTCATGGCCTCCTCATTTGCATACAGTCAATGATTTGTAAATAGTCATTCAGCTAGGTCATTTAAAAATAACTTAGAGTGCCTGTTTTTAAATTGACATTAAAATAATTAGTGATCTCATGCTGAAATTTGTTATAGATGGATAACTTGTAAACAGGGTATGCGTGAGCGAGCCTGACAGGACGTAACAAAACATAAGGATAAAAACACCTTTCTTATTCCGTATGCAAGAACAAACACATACAAATTTTCGTTCTTTCCGTCCGGAATTCGGGCGTGGAATGGGTTGCCTGAAGAAACCAGGAAAACCAACACTTTAAAAATGACCCCCTTTTCCAGTCCATGACGGACTATGGGGCAAGTGATTTAGCGTTCACAAGTTTTTAGCCACCACTAACGAGCAGGGGAATGTGTGGCCAGCACAATGCCCCAGGGGCCTTGCCAGTACCTGGGCTCGAACCCGCGACACGGGATCTGCCTCGGATCGATAGTCCAGTGCGCTACCACTTAGACCATCGCGCCCAAAAAAATGTTTTTATTTAATGTTGCCGCTGGGGATTGAACCTAAGACCTTCCACATGTCAGGTGGATGTAATAATCAGTACACTACGAAATACATAATATTTAAATCTCTAATAAAAATGCAGGACTAAACACAAACCATAGATAAGCGTAGGACGCAATAATCTTCTGTATAGAAGGAGCGTATGTAAACAGATAAGATAAGATAAAAACAGTAGAAAACGCTGTTTTGTTACGTCCTGTCAGGCTCACTCATACCCTGTTTAGACGTTATCCATCTATTACTCTATAAGCCTGATTGCAGTCTCACCCATATTTTGTTCACTGAAATGTGTTATCCTCCTCCTCCCCCCCAAACCCCATTGTATCTATTTTTTAAAATAATTTTACAAAACTCCAGGGAGGAGCACTGGTCAACATCTACACAGATGGCTCAGTTCTGGTAACACATGGGGGCATTGAGATGGGTCAAGGCTTACACACAAAGATGATACAGGTGATAGTGATATTTTGGTTTTATATACATGTATCACACAAAGATGATACAGGTGATAGTGATATTTTGGTTTTATATACATGTATCACACAAAGATGATACAGGTGATAGTGATATTTTGGTTTTATATACATGTATGTAACAAGAACTTTTTCTTATGGTTTAAAATTTATTTATGTTAGAGAATTTCCAATAATTAAACTATTCTTATTTCTTATAGGTATACTTTGTCATTTATTATATTCTATACTTTTTCAAGTACCATAAATAAAGATCAGTGAGGGTCTATGATATGGTAGCAACAAAAGAGCCCCTGGCCAGAATAATAGGGTAGCCAGACCTGACAACTGCACATTTTGATAGCACTCATAAGTTGTTTTTTTTAAAATTGTTTCTTATGTATTTTGTGAAGCTGTATTTAAGAGATATTAGAATGCAAATCAGCATAAAGTTTTTAAACATCAACAAATTAATATGCAACCATAAAGTATTATGAGATGTCATTCTTCTTGAGACAAAATATACATTTTTTTTTAAAAGAGAGTCATAGAAGTTAGAGATTAATTGAAAAATTCAAATTCAAAGATTCAGAATTAAACTTTAATAAAAGCAGTAGCATTAATCTTTCTTGAATTTAATTTTATGATTTAGTCTAAATTTTTTGTTACATCAAAGACAGCATCTTCCATTCCCATCCCACAAACAGAAGATTTAAACCAAATAGAAACCTGCCAACATTAAATTTATTGTAAGCTTTTCTTTACGTATGCCAGGTTGTCAGTAAAGAGCTGGACATTCCTGTGTCATGCATCCACATTAGTGAAACGTCTACAGCGACCATCCCCAACACAGGTCCTACAGCAGCCAGCATGTCATCAGATTTGTACGGAGCTGCTTTGATTGTGAGTACCGTATTTTCACGCATATTCCCCGCACACGCAGATAACCCGCCCACGCATATACCCCGCAGAATTTTTAGATCCTGTAAAAAAATTGTGGTATAACCCGCCCACGCTTATACCCCGCACAATCATATCACGGTGAACCACTCTAGGAGATGTACTTACCGTACTATATTTTCACAACTCTATCAATACCATGCATACAAAAATATCTCTTATTACTTAAAAAGTAATTGTTTATTTTAATAAAAATATTATAAATAATTATTAAATTATAATTTTGATATTTTATTCGATTGGCTAAATGTAAACAAGTGTGCACTATTTTTTCCGGTACACCGTACCATCAGACAACTGCAGTCGTTATACAAAACATTCGATTTACGACATGAACAAGAATTGCTTCCAAACCGGTTTAAACTGGACTATTCGATTCCGAGGTTAACCGGGGAGACACGTATAATACCAGAAGTTATACGGAATCTAATTTTATATTCGTGTTTTGCAAGTAATAGCGCCATTGATTCATTATTCAGTAAAAAAAAATTCAGATACCCCGCCCACGGAGATACCCCGCAGGGGGGGTGCGAGGTTTGTAAAATCTGGTATAACCCGCGGGGAATATGCGTGAAAGTACGGTAGGTCATGGCAAACTATTGCAAGATGATCAGATAAGGACGCTTGTGAGAGGGCGAAAGAGAGTTTCCTTCAGTGGCGTAGCTAGAACTTTTGCCGCCCGGGGCGGTCTCCAATTTGCCGCCCTTTTAAGGGGCTTTCCATAAATGACGTCATGCACCTGGGGGGGGGGAGTTATACATTTGTTACGATGTGTGATGAGGGGGTGTGTTTAAGAAATGTGACGTCACGCCAAAACGCACACGTTTAAATACAATTTCCACTTAACTATTTGATTACTGACACTTTATTTAATGACGTTTATGTAAAATCTGTGTTACCATATTAGAGTGCAGCTTTACACTAAAACATACTTAAATGACAAAAATTTGATTTGAAACATGCTCTTTTTCAAATAGAAAATACGGCTTTTATGGTGGGGGGGCGGGGTGTCAAAGCTTTGTCACGTCATATTGAAGAAGTGGTCTAAGTTTTTGAGATGACGGGTTACGAGGGGGGAAAATGGGGCGGGGAAGAAATCAGCCAAAATCGCGTTTCATCATTTATGGACGGCCACTTAGTCGATTATATGATGGTTTTTATAAATTAATAAACATGAATAAATAATTGTAATTGAAAGGTGGGAAACATGTTTACCATTGCATGCCATATTTATGTAAGCAGTTAAAAAAGAGGCCGCATAAGATGATATACCTATAAATACACATTTTAAAAATACACAAAACTTTTTTTAAACCCACAAGAAAATTACTGAGGTCGCAGGGGCCTCCATGAGACAAAACATATTCCAAATTTACACCAAAAAACATTAACAATTCCTATTCTTTTATATTTTATTTATAAATAAATGATTTTTTTTTACAAATTACAAACAAAGAAATTGTATACATTAGTATGTAAACATATTTATACATTTACTTTCTTAACTTTCATAATAGAAAAATCGTGTATTATGCTATGAAAATTTAAATTATTTATAATATCTTGTTCTATGGACATTATAGCAAGATTTTGTAGTCTTGAATCACTCATTGTGCAACGAAGATAATTTTTTTATCAACTTCAGTTTGGAGAAGCTCCTTTCACAAATAGCGACACTGATAGCAATTGTTGAAAAAATTCATAGCAAAATTGCAATGTTGGGTACAGAATTTTCCAATCTGTACTGTTGAATAAATTTTAATAGATCAAGGGGGCCTTTTCCCCCGATTTTCTAACATAATGACTCTTCTTGTTGTGTAGGTACAGCCATAAAAACCTGGGTCATTTTTCTTTCAATATTGAACTGTTATTTATCAATGTCAATAAAGTAATTTATTTGATGTTCAAATGCTTCATTTGGTAGACTACATGGTATTATATACGAATATTTTCTTGCAAGGAAATGCAACTCATCGCGCGTTCTTTTATAATTCCATCCATGGATAAAAACATTCTCGTTGTAATTCTTGTTCTAAAGATAGAACCATGTCTTCGTAATTTTCCCCACTCAGATTTTTTTCTCTTCTAACTCTGCGTTCAGTTGATATATCCAACTCTTCACAAATTGTTTGGCTGATATAACAGCTTTTTTTCTATTAGCACATCTCTTTGTTCTATGCAATGGGTTTGCATTAATTAAAAAAATGACGGGTTTCCATAAATTGAGGAACATAGAAAAGAAAAAGATGATTACATTGAATTGAGTAAAATTCCAGCTTCTGATCTCGTTTACTAGTTACATCATCAGATGTCAATTTTTCCAAGACGTTTGAAATTTTAAAGTATGTCTTTTTCAAAATTATTTATGGCTATTGTGGTCAGAGGCGTAACAACGACTTTGCATTGGGGCAGTTGCCACGGGCACAGAGGGCTAATCCTTCAATTAATTCAAATTTAGTATTTTCCTACCTTTTGGATTATTTTATATCCATTTTTCAAGGGCGCCAAAAGTAAATTAGCCAAGTGCGTGGAAAACCCAGTTACTCTTCTGATTGTGGTGTTTATTAACGGAGAAATTTGAATATTTTCATATTCTTGTCATAAATCTTAATAATTTTCCATAAAATAGACGAATTCAAATTATTTACACATTACTTTAATTGTACAGGCGTAACATTTTTCATGTATAACCATATTTTAATGAAAAAAACACAAATTATGTGTGCTAATTTAATGCAATAAAACCAAAGTAAATTTAATTTTTAGTAACTTATCTCGCAATAATTTCCTGAAAACTGAAACAGTAATATAAATTACTACTTGCAATTTAAACACAATATTTGAACCACCATGCCTTGTAGGTACTTGTTCGCACATCATTCTGCGAATGTCGAAATTTCACGCAAAAACTGTCGTGGCGATATTAATAGCACATGTTATTCGGCCCAGCTGTGATGTGTTTTTGTTTAGTTTTCTTATAAAAGCGTCATCTGCGACGTATACCGCTTAAGTTTCCAAACAAAACGATACCTTTTTTGAGTGATTTAAAATTTTTGAACGGTTTTTCGTTAGTTATAACATCCAATATGTAACCAAACAAATGTTGTGCGACCCGTTAATTAAGTCTAGAAATTACGAATATTTTTGTTTCACCTTGGTTTTCCCCCTTCAAATGCTCACAAATGCCGCCCTCTCAATGTGTGCCGCCCGCTCCGCAGCTACGCCACTGGTTTCCTTTAGTACACAGGGTTGTGCCAATATTTCCTATTCCAGGCCTGATTAAATCCAATTCATAGAAAAAACTGTTTCACATCCCCAGAAAACATAAAGTTTTTTCAAAGTCATCATACCCCACAGACATTTTAGATAAAAGAACATTTTTATTGTGCCTAGAAATGATTGTTAAATGTTATGTTTTATTCTGATCCATAGGATGCATGTAAAATTTTGAAAGAGAGGCTAGCTCCATTCAGAGCGGCTGCACCCAACAAGACAATTAAAGACTGGGTAAGAAAGGAATCCAGAGAAAAATAATTTTTAATCAACTTAGAATTAATGAATAAAAATCTCTTAACTTAAGTTATGAATGTAAAATTGTGAAAAACAGTTTCTGAAATTGAGGCATTTAATCTAGATTTTTGGTTCTGTCTCTGTCGAGTTATTATAAATAACTGGCAATATCTTTCTGTGACTAAATCATAGTGTGGTGCCTTTTATTCTTTTGAAGTCTGATTTTATTCTATTTTTTTAAGGCACACGAAGCTCATCAGAATAGAGTACCATTGTCTGCAGTCGGATTTTACAAGTAAGTTAAGTTTATCAACTCTTTTTGTGTTTTTTAGGTATAAGAAATATGTCTGTTAGATTTAAGAAATATTTATGTTAGATTTAAGAAATATGTATGTTAGATTTAAGAAATAGGTTTGTTAGATTTAAGATATATGTTTGACATTTGTTTGTTAGATTTAAGATGTATGTTTTCAAGCTATACTCATAACAAGTTTCTTTAAAATATTACTTTGCAAAAAAAAATTATTTCAAAGAAAGATTATTACTTTATAACAAGCATTGATACTGGCTATGCTTTTAATTTGGAACATTGTTTCATTATAACTTAGGGGAGACATCATTGAATTTTTTTTTATTGAGATCATGTAAAAATTAACTATTTGCAGACTTGAGGGGGTTACACTGGACTGGAGTAAGAAGATAAACAGCCCTTTCAGTTACTTCTCATTTGGAGCAGCTTGTTCAGAAGTTGAGATAGACTGTCTCACTGGTGACCACCAGGTACGTTGTAGACTGTCTGACTGGTGACCATCAGGTACGTTGTAGACTGTCTGACTGGTGACCACCAGGTACGTTGTAGACTGTCTGACTGGTGACCACCAGGTACGTTGTAGACTGTCTGGTGACCACCAGGTACATTGTAATTAATTGAGATTGAGACTTAGATATTTTTTAATGTATGGGGAACAAGTCAAAATACACAATACAATGGATTCAAATTAAATATGGATGATAAAATTCCATTTGGCCAAAATTTATAGAGACCATATATATATATTAGTTTGTACAAAATAATACTTAAAAGATTTATTCCATAGGAAAAACAAGGACATTTTCTCCCTATAAAAACAAACAAAAAACTGCCTTATTTAGCAATACATTGCTACCCTAGTAAACCATTTCTACAATCTTAAATTAATGATGGTAAAGTAATATTTCAAAAAGTCTTTTTATAAATATGAGACATATTGTTCCAGGTGTTACGGACTGATATTGTCATGGACGTTGGTCAAAGTCTGAATCCTGCCATTGATGTGGGTCAAATTGAAGGGGCATTTATGCAAGTAAGAAAACAAATATTTTATTAGATCTGAAGTACTTCAAAGAATTTAAAATGTATCTGAGGAGAGGATAGGTGCAAGTACCCTATTACTGAATATAAATAATATCCAACAGAATATAAAAAGGATATAGAAATTAGTTTTATATTGAAACAAATTAAATCACCATTGCTGCTTGAATGAAGCACCTCCAATACTACTATAAAAAAATTTCAAGGACACTTCGCTTTAAGGTCAACAACTGATTGCAGAATTAGATGGGTTAAATAATTTATATTTCTATGAAAACTCGAGCCAGTTACAGAGTGATAATTTAAAGAAGATAGGCACAAAGAATCAAAAAGAAAGAAACTCAAAAACCAAAACTTTTTTCCAAAATGTGTATTTGCTAAATGACGATTGCCATGCATGTGTCATTATCATAGATTTTTCTGAGTTTAAGTTACTCTGTTTTTTTATGGCTTTTTTTCTGTGTTTCCTCACAATGATATTGCGTATTGTTTGTTCAAAACACCACAAGATACGGTTAAAATTCAAATTCATGATTTATTTAATTAACCTTTACAATAAATAATATAAAAGCCCAAGTGGCTCACTCATTGGATGTGGAACGCTGATGATGTACAACAGTCTATAGCAGTTTTAAAAAATCGTGTGGTGATTAGCGCTGTAAAAATATTTAATATGACGTCATTGGTTGATCTTATATTTAACACAAGGTGTGCATCAAAAGGTGTGCAAATTAATTACAAATTAAAGACGCGCTGTAAAAAATATATTATATGACGTCATTGCTTTAGCTTATATCTTAATTTTGGAAAAAGGGAACGATGTAAAAATAGGATTTGATGATTTATAATTATAAAATACTTTGTGTACATTTCAGGAAGTTTAATATTTCGTATTTATCAAACAAAAAGGAAGTTTAATATTTCGTATTTATCAAAGATGGATAAGTTTCTTGGGCTTTTGACAAAAAACAAAGTGGGCGCCGTAGGCGCCCTACTACTCCTGTTATTAAATACTTTGCGTACATTTCAGAAAGTTTAATATTTCGTATTTATCAAAAAATGATAACTTAGTTGGGCTTTTGAAAAAGGTTGGCGCCGTAGGCGCCCTAAAAAAGGGGGCGCCGCAGGCGCCACGGCGCCGCAGCACAATCTAGTTTTTAATAATTGCTGAAAAACTTTTAAAAACAACAAAGTCAAATAAATATTGTTTAAATTTCTTATTTTGTTAAAATTCCCTCGAATTTCAGATTGTGTTTGGATATATCTGATTTTAAGTTGAATTCTTGCACATTAAACAATTTCAGATTGTGTTTGGATATATCTGATTTTAAGTAGAATTCCTGCACATTAAACAATTTCAGATTGTGTTTGGATATATCTGATTTTAAGTAGAATTCTTGCACATTAAACATTAATTTCTCCCCATAATTGACGCTAACTTTTTAAAATAAGAATTCTAGCAAAATGTATAAATTCTAACAATTAAAAATATTCCTAACATTCTGAATTAAACTCTTTGGGAAACAATAATTTTGTCAAACATCTTTCTAAAACTATCTGTCTTAAAATCTTTCTAAAACTATCTGTCCTAGGGCTATGGCTTGATGATGCTTGAAGAGTACAAGATGTCTCCTGAAGGGGTCCACTTATCCAGAGGACCAGGGAACTACAAAATACCTTCCTTTGCCAACATCCCTCAAGTCATGAATGTTTCTCTACTAAAGAGCAGTAGAAACCCCAGAGCAGTTTATTCATCCAAGGTAGTCAAGTCAAAAGTATTAGAACCGCTGTTTCTTTTCCAAATCATCATCAAGCAAAAAATATTGTAATCATTTTTCATTATATGAAACCTAATGCTCTTAAGATTTTCATCTGCAATGGCTATAAAAAAAAACTGGACCTCATAAATTATTCCTCTTTTTTTCAGCCACAGGAAAATTAATATTTTTTTTTAAAGTTATTAATGAAAATATACATTATAAAGTAATTTTTTTAACTTAATCATTTCTTCTGTTTCTAGAAGGTCTTTTTTTTAACCGGGGAAATAATGAGTGTTCATGTTTGGGTGTTGCATTACTTACAATAATATACAATCCCCAATAAAGATACTAAATGAGTCATTTATTTAGAAAATATTGTCCTCATTTTAAAAAAGTATTGTAATGTTCATATGTTCAAAGTTATTAATTATTTTTTATTTATTGAAACATATAGAATTATAATTTACACAACTCCCCAGGGTGTTGGTGAACCCCCATTGTGTCTGGCTACATCAGTTTTGATGGCAACGAAGGCTGCCATAAAGTCAGCCAGATTGCATTCAGAGCTGCACGGTTACTTCCCTTTGTATACACCGGCAACACCAGAGAGAATTCGAATGGCTTGTATTGATAAATTTACTCAACAGGTAATGGAATGGAATAAACAATGTTGTAAATATTACATGAATAGACTTGCAACCTAAGACTTTCCAGAGAAAGATGACATTTACATAATTTTGTAAAGATGATGTAAGCACTGTTGTAAAGATGGTGTAAGTGTTTTTTATTTGTGTGGTTGTCCATTTTTACAGATCATTCTGTCATTTTCTTTTCAGTTACATGAATTATTATCAACATCCTTCATTTTCCCTGTGTTTCATTACTTTGAAGAAATTAATATTGATATTATATTATAATTATTAAAGGTGTCTTCAAATTTCTAAAAAAATGAGGTCTAAAAAGGTTATTACAAAAGCTTGACCCACATGGTTACAACTACAGTACTTCTTTTCTTATATTTTCTAGTGCTATCTTTTTTCAATTAAAATGTTATTATGTCACTATTTGATGTATTCGGCTTGCCGACTTAATGAAATTTCTTATTCATATAAAAATAAATAATAAAACTTGTTCTTTTCAGTTTGCTAAAGATGCTGTTATGGATGCTGCGAAACCATGGTCAGTGCTATTGTAACTGAAGAGCTGATCAATATTATGGTAACTGAAATGAAATGATGATGAATTGAATAGAGGGCATGTACACATTGATCTTGTCAGAGATTTGAGGTAGCAGTGATCAGGTGTGTAACTGATCTTACATGGAGATCAGGGATACTATAAGAAAAAATAATTTATAGCATCAGCAACAACCATTGTTGTAGTTAAGTCCGCAAAAAAGATTTTCAGATGTTTAAATTATTGTTATATATTTATTTGTTTTTTAGTAATTGTAATTCAAAGTAGATTTTTTCAAGTCCACATATTCAAGAAAATATTGTTTTTGTAAACTTATGCCAATTTATAAATGTTATAAAAAGTAATGAGTCAATTATTAATTTGTTTGTACAACTAAAATTATAGGTAAAGGGTATGCTGAATTGCAGTAATTTTTGGGAGGGAAGTGGTTGACGTTTTACTGTTAAATATTTCTGTGGTTTTTTTTATAAGATTCTTCGTGTGGTAAATAGGGGAGGGGGGGGAGAGATCTTGTTTGTATGTACTTAATTTTCATCAAGTAACCTCCTCATGTAAGCATCAATTTTTTTGCACAATAAGTAGGTGTGGGAAAGTCATTCAAAAATATATTTTTTCATTCTCATTTAGCTTTTTTAAAATTTATTAATAGTTTCATTGGCACCAAAATAACATTAGAATGTGTCCTGTCGTACTTATGCTATTTATTAACCCAACTTTTATTTAACACTACAAAAATGTCAAAACTGATTCCATTTTAACTTTTACCAGAAACTTTTTTATACTGGAAGTAAATTGTGATATTGATTGACTTGTAATATTTTTGTGATAACAAGGTGCAATACTCACTTATAAAGTTTTACTTGATTGGGGATATTGGTGATCAATTTTTAAACAAATGTTTGATATGAAATTGAACTCTAATTCAATAATCTTTTCTTTTCCAGTTTATAATATACACAAAAATCACTAAAATTTAAAATACCGTTTATACTCGTTCTACAGCCCGTTCGTTGGAAGAGAATAGTATAAAAAGTGTGTAACCTGCTCGTAAGCCGACCCCAAAAAATAAAAGGCCAGCATAAACAAAATGGTACACATTTTTTTTTAAACTGCAAGATAAATCGGTCATTATGATTGTTTAATTTTGTTTAGGTTGAAGAACAAACAGATTTGAATAACAGAGAAGATAAATTTCATTTTTTATAGCATTCTCTAAAGGGTTTTTTATTGTATTAAAACGAACAGAAAATTTTTAAAAAATTATATTTAATTTTAATAAAGTCAGTAAATAACAACAGAAATGACCTATGACCCACTCATAAGCCCAACCTTTTTCAATAGATTTTGTCAAAAAAAATGTCTGCTTTAGCGCCTTTAGAACGAGTAACCTCTATATTTGCTACAAAAATATAATTTTTTTCGAAAAAAAATATCTTAAGATAAAGCCTTTGTCTAGAAATGTATGTGGCCAGCGTTGACTTTTGGCCAGCGTTGACTTCGCAGTAAACGATGTTGCAGAATTGTTTTTTAAACCTTTTGTACATGATCTCATTGTTTTTCAAAATGCCATTTGATTGCAAGTTATTATACCATACCATGCCATTTTTACACTGATTTTAGTTATCACCAGAATATGCATTTTTAAAACTTAAAGCTTAACCTAAATGATTTAAAAGATACACTTTATATATTTTTTCACTGGAACACATTTTGGTTCTTGCATTCATCAATAAAATTTAAATTCGACTGCATTTAAATGAAATTTTACTTTGTAATTTTATGTTGGTGTATTATAAATGTAATTATAAGCTTTACCACAGTCCAAACCCGTACAATAAGTATATAGCAGTGCTAACATAGAGAGAATTAACATGTTCACATTGTATTTGAACATAAATATGAAGTGTTGAGTAGATGTTATTATAATTTATTTTAAGTGTCATCATGTAATTTTATGTCATGTGATCACCAGATTACATTCTTTTTTTGCAAATGTCAAACAAGTCCAACATGAACAAAGTTATTCTAAAATGATTGACGATAAGTGTAGTTGCTCTAGACTCACTGTTGCTACTGGTGATAGTAGCATCTCATTAAAGGTATACATTTTGACTATTAGATTAATCTGTGATATGAATCTTACAATTTTCTAATAGTTTTAAAAAGTTAATATTTATTTTCTAACTCAAATGAAAAATGAATTCAAATAAGTTTATGTGAAGCCCTTACTGTGCTATCCTATCTCACCCTGATTAGTAGCATCCATTTCTCAATGGAAGAGAAGCTTCAAATTTTAAAAAATACTATTCTGAATTGTAATTGATACTTATTTAGTTGTAATACAAGGACTTTTTTCTTTAACCTGCTCTGTATATTATTTATTGCTTTTTTATAATGCATCACATTTTTTATAATTGGATATTATTTACACATATTTAGAAGGATCCCATTACTTGATTACTATTTGATCATGTAGATAGTCAAGCGAGATAATGTTAATAAGAAACGATAGTGGTTGCTGGGGTATAGATTTTAGTTATCGTGTGTTGAGATATTCCTTTCCGAGAATATTTGTCTTGCTCAAGTGAGGAGATAAAACGTGCCAGCCAATAAAAGTCATTCCCTGAGTATTGACAGATTTATGGCAAGTTTAAACTCTTTGTCTTAGGTTGATTAACTAACTAGTCACCAGAAAGTTTTTTTGAAAGAAATTATCTCAACAGAAAGTTGTACAAATTTGTTGTTAATGATATATTGCAGAAGAAAAATATTAAATATAAATTAAAAACTACCATTTTCTCCATTAACTGCTATTCAACTAAACTAAATTTTTTTTAAAGTTCATTTTTAGAAGAAAAAAAATTATAGTTACAAAAAATTTCTTTTGAAAACCATCTGGACATGGAATGCAATCACTATACCAGTAAGAAGGGCATCTGTTTATGATTATCTAACTGCGGTTGAAAGTAGCTGATTATTAAAAATATTTTAACTTAGAAGTATTTGACTTATATTATCATAGGTATCCTAATATGTTTGAGATGCCGTAGGATAGTTTGATGTAGTTAGTTATTATTATAAGTCTGTACAAAGTCATAATTTTATTTTTTTAATTTGATCTAAGACCTAAGTGGTAATAGTCAATCTTTAACAAACACAGACTTTTTTTAATGTTTGTGTAAAGGAGAAATTAGTTGTTTTTTGTTACAAGCTATCTTTTATTGTAATCTTTAATACAGTCGAACCTCGCTAAGTTGAACTCAAAGGAACCTGACAAAAAATTTGACTTACGGAGTTTTCGAGTAAGGAAAATGGTGTCATAGGGGCAGAATTTGGCCGGGACCTAACAATTAATTCGATATAGGGAGGTTTTCGACTTAGGGAAGTTCGACTTAGCGAGGTCCGACTGTATCAACAAAGCTACAAAATCCAACATTTTATGACTGTACTAATTCTTTAGTGATAGTCCACACAACCTTTGGGAATATTTTTTAAAATAAATTGTAACTGAAAAGTTATTCTCATCTTTAGTATATTAGGTGACTTAATTATATTTTAAAATATTTTTATCTAAAATGACTATTATAATTTTCATGCCAATCAAAATATATTTAGATTTTATCATTTAGTAAAAGTGATATTATTTATTCCATATATTTAGCTCCATGTTGAGACCTGTTGTTCAAGAGCAATAAAGATCAAATTTTTAAAATGGAAATATTTATAATTTGGAATCTCTATATTAAATCTTAGACATTTGTTTTGTCAACAGCCAGTTTTTATCTCATCAAGTTAGAGAGTTCTGGCAAAGAGAAAGATTAAGTAAGAATCTACAATAAATAATAGAAGTAAGATAAAAGTGTAAGGTATTTGGGAGCAGATCTTTCTTTTTTAATTCTTAACTAAGGTGTTAAAATATCAAAAACTCATACCATAGATAAGCGTAGGACGCAATAATCTTCTGTATAGAAGGAGCGTCTGTAAACAGATAAGATAAGATAACTCAAAACTCATATTCTTAACAACATTATTCATTTAGTGAAAAAATAACAGTGTTACAGTAGCCATAACCGCATCAAGTAGTTAGGTTATTTAAATGAGTATAGTTTAAGACAAGAGAAATTAAAGAACAGCTGTGGTAAATAAATCTGTTTAACAAACTGAAGTATAAGGAGGAGGGGCGCGATGGTCTAAGTGGTAGCGCACTGGACTATCGAACCGAGGCAGATCCCGAGTCGCGGGTTCTGGCTAAGCTCTGTGGTCGAATTAATCCTAGTCCTCAACACGTTTGAGCATGACACTTGTTTAACAAACCTATCACAAGTTTCTGTCTTAACTTTAGGTTTAAGGTTGAGTCTTGCATATTTTATATTTCACATTAATTCTTAATATTTCTTAACAAAAATTACACTTCTCATATACTGCTAATGCAAAGTACAATAACCAGTAATATTAACTCCTTGAGTAAAATATTATTTTTTCATATTTCTAATAGTGTACATTGAAATAGTAGTAATTGTTAAGCCAACTGTCATAAGTCAATAAATTATCCTATAAGCTGCCAGACATGTTGACTGGGTTTAATATTTCAATCCAGTAGCCATCAGGATCCTGGATAAATGCCAGTCCTTTCATTTTACCTGTAGAACAAACAAACAAAACACTTTAAGTCAATAGACCATGAGCCAGTGGGATTGTAGAATTATTTTTTTTTAAATATATAAAGATGATCATATCCTGCCAGTGACATGTAGTAAAGAAAAATGTCATCTGTGACAGTGGAAGCATGAAAAATATTTGTTTGTTTGGTTTTTTCACCAGCCAATGTAAAAATGTCTGAGGTAGAATTCTGAGACTGATTTACTCCCTTTTATTTTAGCATTAATTTTAATATTAAGAACGTCATTTCAGCAGTTTAGAGGGAGAGATAACATCATTTTAAAATAATCTATAAAATGTTTAATAGAAGATTGTTTCAGGGTAAAGATTATTTTAAAGATTGTTTACTGTATGTACAATACCAGCTGAAGAATGATTCATGTTCTAGTTTACCATTTGATATTTAACCATATCTTATTTTAATCAAGCAATATTCAAGAATTCAATGCATAAAAGATAAGTGTGCTCGATTTATTGACACATGAAATGACTACCTGCATCTGGCTTCTTGATGAAAGGCACGCCCAACTGCTCAAATCTTTCACAAGCTTTGTAAACATCAGGCACAACAATACCAATGTGACCTGGGCGTTCAATAAATAAAATAAACCTTTTAAACAAAAAAATCCATTAAAATTAAATTCCATAAATCCATAAAATACCTCGTTAGATATGATCAGCCACTTAGAGAAACTAAGGTAGGAATTACAGGAGGCATCTATTCCCCCCCCCCTCTCTCGGTTTGGTTGAATCTCACCTCATCCCTTCCACCATAGACTGATGCTTTAATTTGAACTTTTGGCTTGCAATGTTTTTATCTATTTGCCCAGGGAATTGGGTGGGGTTTGACACTCCAAACAATTGATGTGAGTTCAATTACCAGCTATTCCCCAATTTGTTTGGATTATTTATACAATTTTTTGTTTAATATATTAATTTTTTACTCAGATTGCAAGCATCTCTCCCACCACGCCCACCCCCGTATTTGTTTTTTTTATTGTCCTGTATAATATCAAAAGTAATCAAATTTAGCAATATATTCTATCCATCAATGGAGATTCTATTTATTAAGATCCAATAAATCCCAGTAAACTAATACAAAATTTATTATGAGCAGTTTTACTTAGAATTTCCAAACATGTGAAGCTTTAAAATAAGCAACGATGATGATGACCTATTAGATAAAATTATTATTGTCAAACCTAGACGCAAGCTGATTTTAGTCCCCCTTAATTTTAGTATTTATTTCAATATTAAAAATGTCATTTATGCAGTTTAGAAGGAGAGATATTCTCAGTTTAAAAATAATGTATAAAATGTTTGATAGAAAATTTTTCAGGGTGAAGAGTATTTTTAAAATTGTATATTATCTATTTTGTTTGCTATATGAACAATACAAGCTGAAGAATGATTCTTGATAAAGTTTTCCCTATTTGATATTTAACTGAGCTGCACTTAGTGTTAACAGTAAATTCAATTTCAGGCTGAGACCAAATACAAATGGTGCTGACAGAAAACTAACCCAATAACTTCAAAACTTTTTATTTTAACAGAAGCTGACTGCAAGCTGAATTTAAATATTAAACATAAATATACAAAAGTTGATCTACAATCAACAATTACAAGAAGGAGAACTTTTTATAAACTAACTAGCAGACCCGTCGTGCGTTGCAACGATCTCAGTAAAAATGAATAAATTTAAAGAAACCAATATGTGGTATGTTTTAAAAACAATTATGCCAGAAACCTTCGCGGAACTTTGCTAAAACAAAAAAGTCCAAGTTTCATAGCAAACGGATAAATAAATTAATAATTAAAAGCTTACAAAAGAAGAAACGATATTAAGGGCCCCAGCCCCAAAATGAGTGATAATTTAAATTTTTTATTGCCATTGTACTCAAGCTATATTTCTCAAAATTGTGTAAAATTGAATGAGGAATACTATTATTAAAGATAAGTAAAAAAGACATTTGGGGCCCCCAGCTCCGAGGGAATGGACATTAGGAGTTAAGTGCCCTATAGTAATTTAATATAGGCCCTTAGTTTTTGTATAATAAGTTTGGTCAAAATCAATTTATTTTTTCATTATCTAACGTTTAAACTAATTTTTATATAGGTAATATAGGAAGAAAAAAAAACACTTTAAGGGGCCCCCGGGCCATTCTGTTTAAGATGTCAGTTTCAAAAATCTGTTCATTTTCATTCAGTTTCGTCATGGATATATTTCTCAAGATCGCTAAAAAACGAATAGGAAAATATCTTAAACATATACGAAAAAAAGACATTTAGGGGCCCCGGCCCCGAAGAAATTGACATTAGAAGTTCAGTGCCATTAAGTATTTTAATATGGGCTACCAAGTTTTTGTATACAAAGTTTAGTTAAGATCCATTCATTTACTCAGTACCTAACGCTTAAACTAATTTTTATATAGCTCATATAAGTAAAAAACGACATTAAGGGCCCTAGGGCCCATTCAGTGAAAGATATAAAGTTCAAAACACCTGTTCATTTTAATATGGATAATAATGGATACATTTATCATTATTTTTCAAGATCGTTAATAATTGAATTGGGAATAAAATCTTAAACGTTTAAGAAAAAAGGCATTTTGGGACCCCAGCCCAGAAGGAGTGGCCATTAGGAGTTAAGTGCCCTAAAATATTTTAATATTGGCTATCAAGTTTTTATATACAAAGTTTGGTTAAGAATAGTTAAGATCCATCAATTTACTCAGTAGCTAGCGCTTAAACTAATTAATTTTTATTTAGCTCATATAAGCAAAAAATGACATTATGGGCCCCCGGCGCACCATGAGTGTTAAATTGAGAAAAAAAATTTGCCAGTTACCATCCCGGGAGCGTACTCAGTCTCAAAAACTTTCATGACGATCGGATGAATGGTTTAGTCAGCTATAACGGACAAGCACACAGACACACACACAGACATACTTTCATTTTCATATACAGTGGTACCTCGAGATACAAGTTTAAATTGTTCCGTAAACTTGCTCGTATGTCAATTTGTTTGTATCTCAAAGCAATTTTCACCATTGAAATTAACTGAAATGCCATTAATCCGTTCCAGCCCAAAAATTTGCTACCCCTAATTGTTTTGTTAGGTGTTTTTGAATAACAAAAATGTATTTATAAATGAAAATATCGTATAAAAACATATTAAAAGAGAATGTAAAGCAAAAAAATGGTTTTATTAAGTGTACATACATACATGTATTTGTATTTTGGTTACTTAAATGTAACTTACACATAACTTAAATGCTACTGTATGCTTAATTTTAGTCACTGCTTTTCTCTTCACTGGTCTTTGCCTTTTTCGCCGGATTCACTGTCCTTGGACTTGGAGGTGTTTCTTCGACCCTTTCAGAATGCTGCGGAAATGAGTTAGGCAAGTGTCATTAAATAGCTCCGATCCACGACCAGTTGCAATATTTTGGGGGTGTTTCTTTTCCACGAACTGTGAAACTCTCTCCCACATTCCCAAGATCTCTTTTATCTCACTTGTAGAGATGACCTCCTCCACATCTGGCTCTTCCTCAAAACAAATTTCTTGCAGAGCCCCCGAATACTGCTGCGACTGTAACTCTTGTAATTCATGGGTCGTCAGTTCCTGAGAGTGCTCGTATCTCAAATTTTGCTCGTATTTCAAAACAAAACTTCGCTCGCTCGATCGCTCGTGTCTCAAATAACTCGTATGTCAGGGCCATCGTAACTCAAATAACTCGTATGTCAGGGCCATCGTATCTCAAATAACTTGTATGTCAGGGCCATCGTATCTCAAATAACTCGTATGTCAGGGCCCTCGTATCTCAAGGTACCACTGAATATAGAAGAATATAAATAAAAATTAAGTGACTTTTGACACTTACCAAATCCCCTTGGATCCGAGTTACCATTGTGGTAAACTTCTTTTTCCTCTTTTTCTGTTCCATGATTGCTGGCAATGTAGGGAATGCTTTGTCATTACTTTATTAATATGTCTATCTTAATGGGAAAAGTGTGTATAATCATATCATCATGACCTTTCATAATTAAAACATTTTTGTAAGGTCGATCAAAGTCTCTTTATTTCTCCTCATACTCATACTACCGTACACAATTATTTATTAGAGGACTTGCTTACTTACTGGGTAAGTTCCAAAGTAGCTTTTCTTGAAAAACAAAATTTTGCCCTCTCTTTGGGATCAGTTGGAATATCAGCTGGGTCCTCATAACCCATGAAGTACAGGGAGAAATCCATGGCTGGGAAGTCTAGCTTTAGCAGAAGTCTTCCAAATAAGTACAGATATTTGTGGTTTACATTTATTAGCAAGAATTTCAGGTTTAAGAATGTAACTCAGCTCTTCAGTATAGGCTCTTACATACTTATCTTTTTAACTTTTGACAGATAAGCAGCATGGTGGTATAGTCAGTGAGACACTGGACAAATATTTGATCCATAAATATTACAACATTAACTCTAACTCTGTGTTTCTCAGAGTGGGTGGTGGGTGAAAAGGTTTCTAATAAAAATGGAATGCAAATTTCAGATTTTCTGTAAAAAAAATGCTTCTTTATGCAAGAATCAAAGTATTTTTTATAAGTATTAGGCTCCATTACTCTATAAAAAAAAACTATTTAATTAACATGAGCCTTAAGACTTAGGAGATTTTTTAGTTTAAGACTAAAGAAGTTAAAAATAAACTTGCACCTTTATTTTGACATGGCACTAACACATCAATTATCAGTAATTTATCAATCATCATACTTACGACATTCCCATTACTCTCGAATAAAAGTCTAGAGACCTCTTAGGTTCCTTAATCCTAATCATAGTCTGCTGGAAAAAGAAACCCTGGAACAGATTCAGATACTGTTTTTAAAACAACTTATTCTTGACAGATTTTGGTACATACTACAGTCGAACCCACTTACCTCGAGCTCGGTTAGCTCGACCACCCTATTATGTCGACGTTTTTTATTGGAACCGCCAAATTCTCTCTTTGTCTTAGCATTTTTTCATCGGCTAATTCGATTTTTTTAAGTCGCCGAAACCTAGTACCTCGAGCACAAAAGATGGCCAAATTTGCAACTTAACTCGATTTTCGTCGGTTGAAAATAAAGGTTTGTATCGAGAATCGACGGTGGTTTTTATATAATTAAATAAAAAAATTAATAAATTATTATTCTTTTAAAAGTTTGTTGTTGTTGCTTTGTTACCAGTAACGTGACTGTGACACTAACACGCGCGTGACGATGAAATGAAATCATTTCTGATTAACACAGTACACACAGCCCACAGCGTGCTGTGATCAACGGTCAAGGCCACAATAGTTTTATTTATATTACAAGTTTGATTGACTGAGGAAATTCGAGAACGTTCTGATAGTTAAGTAACAGATATTCTGCACGTCAAAAGCATTAAACTTAAAATAACCATATTGATTTGTTTATTTGTATTTTAAATTCGCTGATACGAAGGCAAACGCGACTGTGACACGGGCGGCGAAGCGTAAACTTTGACCTTTTAGCGCATGCGCAGACAATTATAAACTGGTAACTTATTTTTCATTAAATAAATGGAATCGAAACATGACAGAGACGTAATCAAAGTCCTTTACTTCGGCATAAATATATATACATCAAAGGCATTAAACTTAAAATAACCATATTGATTTGTTTATTTGTATTTTAAATTCGCTGATGCGACTGTGACACGGCGAAGCGTAAACTTTGACCTTTTAGCGCATGCGCAGACAATTATAAACTGGTACCTTATTTTTCATTAAATAAATGGAATCGAAACACGAAAGAGACGTAATCAAAGTCCTTTACTTCGGCATAAATATATATACATGTGTATATATATATGTATATATATATATATATAAATTCCCGATTAGTCATAACTTTTCCCGACTTTCAAGGCCGAGAATTTATTTTTAAGAATTCCCGACTTTTTCCCGTTTTCCTGAATGGGAACCATGGTTACGGTTATATTTAAATTTTAAACGGTCCTTAAAAACGAACGGTCATTACAACCTTAGACTTAGGAAAGAGTGAAGAAATATTAGGGTTCCGATACGATTCCGATAAATCATCCCATCACTAATTAACGCTAACTAATTAATCATGTACATAAAGAAATTTCAAGCACATGTTAATATTTTGCCGCCATATTGGTTTTCGTTTTAACTCGATCATCGGTTATGTCGACGCCATTTTTCATACCCCAACGCCGTCGACTTAAGCGGTTTCGACTGTAATAGTAAAATAGTAGCCTATGCCTATACAAAAGTAAATATATATATTATATAGTTAGAAGTAGTAGGCTATAGGTCTATAGTATTTAGTATAGCCTATAGGCCTAGTCTATAGTCTAAAGGCACTATCGCTATAGACCAGGGGTGGCCAGACCTGTAGTAACTGAGAGCCATTTTAAAATATAAACAAATTGTTGAGAGCCGCATTGAGGCACTCTGGGTCATTAAACCTGGCTTTGAAATGTTCCAGTAATGCTTGCAACAAATCTTTAATAAATTGTACACGAGCCGCAATGTGAACACAGAAGAGCCGCATGCGACTCGCGAGCCGGAGTTTTGCCACCGTTGCTATAGACTACTGTATTATAAAAATTATAGCTACATGTATCTTAGAAAATACTGTATATTCCGGCATATAAAACGACCTGGCGTATAAGACGACCCCCCTTCTTTTCCTGTTAAAATATATGTTTTAAGCTATTTTTGCCGAATAAGACCACACATTTTCCAACACACTTCTATTTTGAAACTGGGTTCATATTTCTTTCATCTTATCTTATCTTATCTATACAGACGCTCCTTCTATGCAGAAGATAGTTGCGTCCACAGACCATGACAGATGATCTGTTGGCAAGTGATGCAGCGTTCACAGGCCACGGCTTTGTGGGTTCCACACATTACCCAGCCGCCTAACTACATGTAGAGTTAGGTACCCATTCGGAGCGGGGTGACTCAGGGACGCCCTAGGCCCCGGGAACAAGCCCTTGCCTTCACACGGATTCGAACCCGTGACCATCGGTACGACAGTCCAGTGCGCTGCCACTCGACCACCGCGTCCCACACAGTTAGCCATTTGTATACTGTACTCAACCGTACTGTAATTACGGTACTCATGCTGTACTGTATGAACAGGAACAAATACAATCAGGCGATACATGGCACATGGCGTATAAGTCAAGACAAGACGACCCCAGACTTTTGAGAAGATTTTTAGGGGTTAAAAAGTCGTCTGGAATATACGGTAGATCTATTTTCAAGTATCTTGAGTTAGCTTCAGTTAATGTTCACTGTTACTGTTAGTAGTTAGTTGTTACCATTGTTAGCTATTTTTTACTATGTAAATGTAACTGCAACTTTTACTTTTTGCTTTAACTCTAACTCTAGGCAGTCTATGACTATGACGAAAGTTGATAAAACTTACTTTTCAAATTCAAAATTGTCATAGGCCTATTAACTGACCCAAACATTATTACATTATCATTAAATATTATAGTCTAGACTAGTTGAGTATAAGTAAAGAAACACAAAGAAAAGACCAACCTCTGTTTCTGCTGGTGGAGGTACACATGCCTTCTTTGCCTCTTCGTCTGTTAGAGACATTTTCTTATTTAAATTTAATATTGAAAAACGACAAATGTGACTTTTCAAAATGGAGAAACTGGTTGTTCTTGCGACAGCAGCTGGTTTGGTAGTAACTATAAAATTCAGGACATGAGATCTCCAAATCGACATGGGATTATTACTTACTTTAATTATCACTGAGCACTGGATACGGGCGAAAAACCCTGTGTTGTCAGTCGATTCAGTTCCGTCAGGTTGACCTTTCTGGGTCAAAGGTCAGGTACTAAGGGTCAATTGTTTAAAAACCAAATTTTCAAAAAAATAATAATAACTAGATGTCCCGCGACGTAGCATACGCCGCAGACTTGCTCGTGGACAGTGTAAAGAAAGGGGGAAAGAACGGACACAAACTACAGCACGAAAAAATCATAACAAAGCGAGTGAACGTCGGTGGGGGTAACCGACGACGCATTGTTGGCCTCAAGACATTCACACTCTCATTGCGGTTTTCTTCCTGCCCACTGCTGCCCACCACATTTCAACACACCAGCTTGCCAACCATAAACTGTGATTGGCCGCATCTAGCGAGGGTTAACCTTGGGTAATCCCTTATTTCAGCCCATTTAAAATTTTTAGAACAAAATAAATAAAATAACTTACTTTTACTAATTTAAACACTTAAATCAGAAATTTAAAAAAAGTATTTAATGCTTTACAATTAGTTTTTCGTGTGATTTGTTGAGTTTAAAGGGGTTTTAACTTAGAAAAAGGTTTTTAAAAGCAGACTTCCAACAACAATGGTGCCGTTAGTCACAGAAGATAGTGAAATATACACATTTTTATTTCGTAAAAATCGTAAAATAGTAATTTTATTTCAACAAAAAATAATGTTTTACTTTTAAAATAGATTTCATAATAATTATTAATGAAGTAATTTTGAAAAAATGTTTTTTTGATGACTTGAAATATAAAATGCGCTGAAATAAGGGATTACCCAACCTTGTTCGAAAAAAAGGGGGAAAAGAACGGGCACAAGCACACATTTTTAAAAATTAAAAAATAATGTTTTCGCTGGGGCTTGAACACAGGACATTCTGCGTGTAATGCGGACGTGATAGCCACTACACAACGAATCACATGTTATTCTGTGAAGGAACAACGCAACTGAACTCAGGAAGCATTGTTGGTCTCGAAACATGCCCAACTCCCCCTTTCCCCCATTTATTTTATTTTATTTTTTAAACAACTTCGCTCAATTGGTCGACCCCAGCGAGGGTCATTCACCAATGTTTGCACATACTCACTTTGGTTAATTAAAAATATAGATAATTAAGGACCAAGTTTGAAAACTGAGGTATCAATATATATAATCTCTTCATGGGACCATGCGAGACACCACGCAAGTATGTGCAAACGAGCATGACGAATGACCCTCGCTGTGGTCAACTAATCACAGTTAACGGTTGGCAAGCGAAGGTAGTGGAGCGGCGGGGCATGTCTTGAGACCAGCAATGTTTTTTTTACAATATTTTTCCCCCTTAGCGAACATAAACACCGTCTCTCCAGGCATGCGCAACAGTGTTTACCCGCAGCAGTGTGTACCTCAGTTGCTCACGTGTCATCAGTCGCTTTTTAAATCCTTTATATTAACTCGTGGTGTCTGTTTGAAACCTTGATTGCTTGCTTGATTGTCGGTCGCCAAAACTTTGGATCGATTTTTAACCCACTTCCTCGTAAACTAGCGAGCTGAAATTTTGCAGGCACTTTCGTACCGATGATAAAAACAATGTATCAAAATTTCAGATCGATCACATGTTACCGTAATTGAATTATTGATTTTTTAGATTATTTTATTTATTCCTATGTATCATGTTATTTTTTGAGATGGAGTGTAAGGGGGCGCATTATATTGAACAACCTTTCTGTCGCGCAATAAGGTGCGTATTTTATTGACAACTCTTTTTATAAACATATTCCTGAACTGTGCGCATTATATTAAACATGTTTTACGACACAACTGCAATTTTGTATTTTTTGAAGGTCTTGCGCTGCGTATTATAATGAACATTCTTTTAGTTATGTCTCGTACATAGATCTAAAGGATTTATAGTCAAAAACTTGGTTTTTACGTTTTTTTTAAATTAAATCCCTAATATTAACTTCAAAATTTTGTCGTGATCTCTTTGTTTGTCCGTCGGGCGGAAAAACAAAATTATAAAATTACACACTTCCCGTGATGCTATCGAGCTGAAATTTTGCACATACACTCGTGTCACCTAAAAATGCATTGTATCAAAATTTCAGATGGATCGAACGTACCGTAATTAAATTAATGAATGCATTTTTAATTTTAAGTTTATCTCTATATAACATATGTAATTCAATTTCACAGTTTGTTATTGTTTTTCTTCCACGTGCCAGTTGAATTCACGCCACCCATCGATGTCAATACACCCTCCCCCCCCTCCTTCCCCCGGTTTTAAAGCCAGGGCAGATTAGTCGGGTTCATTCTGTAAATGTTTGTCGCGTTTGAACATAATCAATACTTTTAGTTATGTCTCATATATAACGGATTTATAGTCAAAAACGTTGTTTTTACGGGGTTGTTTAATTAATTTTTAAAAATGTATGTTTGTGCCCGTTCTTTTACCCCTTTATTGCCAACACATTAGCTGACTCGCGGCGTAGCTTACGCCGCTAATGATTTAATGATGGGTGAAGACTTCCTGAAAGACACAGCTGTCAAAATGGGGTGGGTTTGGGCAAACGACTGTGAGTGAATGAAAAGAAGGAACTCTGGAGAGACCCGCGGCGTAGCATACGCCGCAGACTTGCTCATCATAGACAGTGCAAAGAACGGTTGGGGGTGTGAGAGTACAGACACAAAAAGCAGCACCAAGTAAATAAAAATAGCGAGTAAACGTGAAGACATGCACACTGAGGTTGTTGTTACCCGCCTCCCATTTAATACTACCATCACTTAAACAAAAACTGTGATTGGCCGACATAAGCGAGGGTTAGTCATGTTTAGGGTTGTTAATTGCGTGTTTTTGTTTTTTGTTGTAGTTATTTTTTTGTTTTTTTATTTTGAAACCCGGTTATGTAACTTCGATTTTAAACCGATTATCGTTTTATAGCTGACTTCTTAGAAGTTAGGGGTGTACCAAATTTAGCCTTCAAATGTCTCGAAACCAACAATGAGTTGGCAGTTCCCCCCCACCCCCCAAACCCACGTTCACTCGCGTTGTTTTGATTTCTTCGTGCTGTAGTATGTGTCCGTTTTCTCCACTTTCTTTGCACTCTCCATGAGCAAGTCTGCGGCGTATGCTACGCCGCGGGGCGTCTAGTAAGTAAAATAAAGTTTTGTCTACACATGAATAAGAGTATGCCACTGTCGTTCTATTCATTGAATTAATCCAGTCCTACCTGTACTGTCATAGCAATAAAAATATAAGTCATTGATTCAATTCATTTTCATACAAAAATTTAATATTTAAAAATTCAATATCGATTGATGCATTTTGTTAAAATCAATATTTATGTCAACTTAATCCTTAAGATTTAAGACAGCCTTTAACTTGGTGAGTTTTTTTAACTTTGTATAATTATTAATTTTTGTCTCAATCATGAACAACATTCTGAAATGTGGTTAATTTCGTAGTGAGACGAAGCTATATAAATTTATTTAAACTTTAAACTATGAGAAATAGAATAGCATTGCATATGGCCTACACTCTGTTAACTCTGTAGCTCTCCATAACGTTGTATACCTAATACAAATTATTTTTCAACAATGTCCCCTGTAAGCTACGCGGCCGCGCAGATATCTGACCGACGCCGTGCAGCAGTTCAGAATTAACGCGCAGCAAATTTGGTAAAATATTGCACTAAAAATGGATGCTGTGCAACTTTGCACACGAGTTGTTGTTGTTTTTTTTTACTTTGCACACGAACCAACGAACCTCAGAGCGAACATTGGTTATCGAGCGAATTTAAGTAACAAATTGTTTATACTATAAAATTGACGAAAAAAAATTAATGAAACAATTATTTTTTTTAATTACAAAAAGCATTCAATAATATACATTTAAAGGTGATTTAATTTAGGCTTCAGCTTAAGTCAGTTAGCATTTAACATAATCCTTTTTCTAAAAGATGATGCTAAATTATGAGAAAATTCTGCGTTTTCACAACATGCAAGGTTTGTTAACTCGTCGTCGGTGAGAAATTGTACATATTGTGATGTTTGTACATATTGTGATGTTTGTACATATTGTGATGTTTGTACATATTGTGATGTTTGTACATATTGTGATGTTTGTACATATTGTGATGTTTGTACATATTGTGATGTTTGTACATATTGTGATGTTTGTACATATTGTGATGTTTGTACATATTGTGATGTTTGTACATATTGTGATGTTTGTACATATTGTGATGTTTGTACATATTGTGATGTTTGTACATATTGTGATGTTTGTACATATTGTGATGTTTGTACATATTGTGATGTTAATTTGTTGTTGCTAATGTTACAAACATTACATTCACATTTATTACTGGTTTTGTAAGGTAAGCCCACTATTATATAGTAATTAAACTTGAAAAATGAAAAACTTGGACAGAAGAACGTAGGCCACACAAAACAATCTTCAATGAGATATCTTTACATAACATTGAAATTTAGACTATTTGTAAAAAAAAATAATGTATATATTGACTGTAAAGTTACCAGGGACGAAATGAAGCTGTGACCAATTGAACACCCTCCCCCTAACAAGAAGGTATTCACGTCTTTGTATGGTTGGAGCAATCAAGCCTAAGTGAGGCCAATGCGTCGTTGTGTCTTGTCCCTTTCTCGTCTTGTCCCTTTCACGTCTTGTCTCTTTCACGTCTTGTCCCTTTCACGTCTTGTCTCTTTCACGTCTTGTCCCTTTCACGTCTTGTCCCTTTCACGTCTTGTCCCTTTCACGTCTTGTCCCTTTCACGTCTTGTCCCTTTCACGTCTTGTCCCTTTCACGTCTTGTCTCTTTCAATTCTTGTACCTTTGACGTCTGGTTCCTTTGACGTCGTGTACCTTTCACGTCTTGTCCCGTTCAGGTCTTTTCCTTGTCATAACTTGTCACCGTCAAGATTGCATCCCCCTCCCCCCATCCTACCAAATTTCGTTCCGTTCCCACGGATGTATTATCTTCCAAACAATCCTGACTTTTGGGAACGGGATGGAGAGGGTAAAATTGAATCTTGTTCCGCGGCGTCAAAAAAAAATAATTCCCCCAGCGACGCCTCCGGCTGTAAACATGTTTAAAGACCGACCTCTCAACACATATCAGTTTCAAGGGAGCGAATACCGCACCATGTTTTAGTTTCAATTCATGGCGTCCCTTCTTATCTGGTGTGCTTCTTGGAAATACTTGTCCTTGCAAGGTGTTGAGGAATGCAGAAATTGTGTGACATTTGGTGCAGCAGATGAATAGTTTGTGCAAGGTAAGAATGTAGCACGGGAGCCAGGAGCAGATTAGACACAATGACGGAGTTACACAGCAGAATGACAGTGATAATGTGAGGAGTTACACAAATGTCCATTTGACATAACATACAGGCTCCTATATAAATGTAGGTGGCTCTATATAAACTAACAAAATAATTTAAAGACGCCTTTATAAAGGTAGGTGGCTCTATATAAACTAACAATATTTATTGTTGGAGATTTAGATGAGCTTTTACCGAGCCAGTTGCCAGTGAAAAGGTCTTACTCACGACCAAAATAGCTTCAATGATCAGAACTTTAAAAAAAAATGATTTAGGACTAGCTGCACCTTTTACATTTATTTTAAATTGCATTTGTATTATTTTATTATATTATATTATATTAGTATTTGCAACTGTGTGAAGTAATGTTAATCTTTGCTTGACTTGACCTCCAAAATCTCGCTAAATGAAACGATCTCTTACTCAGTTCACGAACGGCAGGCTACTGTTAATTAATTACGCTAACAATGCTACCATGACGTCATATACCGGTATTTGGGTCATAGCAAATATTGATCTGATCAAAGCTGAGTCACCGCCGTGTCATACCTTCAGACGATATCTTCTTTAAGAAGTTCAATAGTCACCTGGTAAACATCCCCCCCCCACACACACACCTCCAGTGTTTGACCCAATGAAACTAAATTCCTTGAAACGTCATTCATCGACATGTGATCCAATATGTACACAGAAATTTGTTGTAACGTTTTCAAATTAAAATTGTACCAATGTCTTATTTGATGCGCTAGTGAAATCCAAGAGACCGTTGGCACAAGGGGGGGGGGTTGGGGTATACGCCAAAATGCAACCCCTTTTTCAAAATAAAATTATTTCAACTTTTCCGGGAAGCGTTTATCCTCATTCCTTCAAATGAGCACCTTGTCTAGATCTCAGTGGGCATTCAGCCAGCCGGCCTGTTATCTATCTCTTTTATCTATCTGTTATCTATCGGTGCTGTGCCCTCTGCCTTTAAGTTTTGGCTCTCGGAGGTCCCTCCAGCCTCGGGTGTTTCAGGACGACCGCCTCGTCAGCTGTCTCCAAACTTCGTTATTTCACTGCCCCTTGACAACACTGCCCCTTGACAACACTGCTCCTTGACTTCGCCGCCCCTTGACTTCACTGCCCCTTGACAAAGCTTCTCCCTGACTACACTGTTCCCCTGACTAAAATGTTCCTGACTCCAATGACACCAGACTAAAATGATACAGGCTGCACTGTTTCTTGACTTCACTGCCCCTGACTAAAATAACAAGCCATACATTTAGTCTAGTGTAACATTTCGTATGTTGTGTAACAATTAGTCTGTTGTGTAACATTGCGTATGGTGTGTAATATTTGCGAAATATTTAGTCAGATGTGGATTTAATGCCATTGTGAAAACAAAAATTAATGTTTGGAAAATCTAGCATTATCATACTATCTTCACTTCGAAAGACATATGCATGCGACACTATCAGCATCAGTGTCATTTATTGAAGTGTTTATTCAATAAATAAGACATGAAGCGTTGGCTTGGAAATATTTTAATAATTTAAAGAGCTTCTTGAAAAGCGTAGTACCCCATGAACTTTTTCATGCAATGTTCCTTAATACAGGCGTGTACATTTTGTAAGTTTATGGGGGCTTATGTCACTAATAAGTAAGTTTGTGTGGGGGGCGGGGTATTATGTTACTAGTACATTTATGGGGGTGGGGTTTGTTACTTGTAACTTGTAAGTATATGGGAAGGGGCAATATGTTACTTGGGAGTTTATATGGCGTTTGTACTACTACGTAAGAAACACAGAAGTAGTTTTCCTTTAAAATCATCGAAATTGAGTTTCTTTTTTTTCCCCCTTCTATTTATGTAGAAAGAGGATGAACAATCCGAAGGCAAGAGGCAGGGGCGGACGCAGAAGAGGCGGAAGAGGGAGGCCCGGTGCAAACTCCAAGCAGCAGCCTAGTGGCTCGGTGAGTTACACCCGGCTGAAGGAATGGGCGGAGCTCGGGCATGACCCCGGGGAGCTGTTTGTTAGAATCCTGCATAACCTGGACCACTTCGCCGCCTTCCTGAACTCGGGCGCCATCAACTCGGACAAGATGGAGCTCCTGGGAGCCATCTTCGATACTGTGCTAACGTGCAAGAACCTAACACACGGCTTCAAGCAGATCCTGGCGGCTACCGCGTCATCGAGGTTGTACTCGTTTCATCTGACCCGTTATACGAGGGGGAGGTTGGGAGGCGGGGACCCGAGCGTGGACGCCGTGGTGGACGTGATGATGCGTCTTGTGGTGGAGACTTGCCGTTGCCTGGCACCAAAGATTGAGGGTTGCAGAAACTTCATTGAGCACATCGTCGATTCAGATTTAGAGCAAAGTTTGGGCACGGTAGCCGTGAACATGGTTGATTCGTTTATAGAGGCCGTCGCCAAGAATGTTACGGCAGAAGGCGGGAAAATAGCGAGTTGCGTGGATCAGGAGGACGATTTCCGACAGATGACGGTTTTTCCCTCAGAGCGTGACGTCACAGATTGCGCGAGGTCGGTCTTTCGTGCCAACAGAGTCGTGGGCGCCTTTCGTGACAAGGGAGAGTACTTCGACGTCATGTTTCGATTGCTCAGAGAAGATTTCATGAGACCGTTGCGTGAGACTGTTGGTCAGTGCAGGCAAGGGGAAGAACACTTATCCGACTCGACGCTGATAGTTTACGAGAATGTCCGGATCATCGGAGCCCGAGCAGAGGAGGGCGTAGAGCATGTACTGCGTCTGGACTTTGCAAGACTGAACAAAAGCAAATGGGATTGCACGAGTTGTTTCATGACGGGAAATCTTGTTTGCGTTTCTAGCGACAATTTCAAAAGTGTCTTGTTTGCCACAGTGGCACATAACTCTGCCGACAATCTCTCTCGCGGGATTTTGTTTGTCCATTTCCACAACTGTTTCGAGGCTGTCTACAGGATTTCAGCAGATGAAAAGCTCAAACTCGTAGAATCGCCGTCTTTCTTCGTGGCCTACAGGTACGTGCTAGAGGGACTCCAGGACATGTTTGACTTACATCTCCCCATGGAGTCCTACCTGGTGCAATGTGTGACTGAGTCAAAACAAACGGCGTATCTGACAGACACGATGTGTTTTGATCTAAGCAGCATCAAGGGAGATGATTTGAAACACGCGAAGTGGTCACAACAACAAATCTTCCCGAATTACTGCTGGCCTGGCTTGACTAAAGTCTGTCTAAATAAAGAACAGTACACGGCAATAAAAGTGGCACTGACAAGGGAACTAACTTTACTGCAAGGACCGCCCGGAACCGGAAAGACATACGTCAGTTGGAAACTTATGAGAATTCTTCTTGAAAACCGAGGCCGGGGTGTTCCTGACGACAAACCGATTCTCGTGGTGTGTTTCACCAACCACGCCCTCGACCAGTTCCTCGAGGGATTGCTGCAGTTTTGTGATCAAGGTATCGTGCGAGTCGGTGGTCGGAGTGACAGCACTGCTTTGAAACCGTTTAATCTGGGCGAAATTCGGCACAAAAGAAAAAAATCAACATTCGCTTCAAAGTATACAAACTGTGTTCTTAAGAAAATAAATGCAGCAGAGCGTGAAATTAGACAAGTGAGCCGAGAAATAAAGATGTTCAAGGTTGACCTCCCTGAGTTGGAGGATTTGACAAACTTCATGTCAGTGACCCACTTTCAGAGCTTGCGGGGGGCGACTTTCACAGATGCGCCGGATAAGCCGAAACTGAAACTGTGGCTAGACATAGAAGAGGTCGATTTAGAAACTTCCATTACGACTGCTGTTCAAATCCATCTCGTGTTACTGATTAAAAAGTGCTCTCTGGTACGCAAGGAGAGCAGCTTAGATTTCAGCAGGAATATACCCATGACCACGAAAGCGGCTGTTTACAAGTACTGGGTGTCCGCTTACGAACGGAAGTTTGGGAAACCGTCTAAAGACCAACTGCTTGGGGACGAGGCACTTTCGACCATCGTATCAGACAAGGTGCTGGCTAAGATACACGGGGGTGGGTACGAGACGGTGACTGCATGGTTACTGGGCAGGGATGTGGATGAGATGCTGGACGCAATAGACGAGCTCCAAAAAAATATGTTTCAGAGACGTGAAGCAGCGCCGCACGATGAAACGGACGATGATGATGAATCAAACTTTGAAGAGGACGCCGATGGCGAGGAGGAAGAGCTCAAAGAGGAATTCGACTCCAGGAAAGTTGAGATTTTGAACAGGGTCTTGATGTTGGGTGTTGACGTCACAATGTGCGATACGTCGTCTTCGGAAAATGCCTGGATGAAAATGACCTATGGACAGGCGTTGAGGAAGATAAAAGATTCCCTGCCGATGAGTCAAGAGGAGGCGCTGGTGACAAGCGACGTGTGGATATTGGACAGGAACAGTAGGTACAGGTTATACAAGGCGTGGTACAACGATCTGATGGTAGCATTGTCTTCACGACTCCAGGCTCTAACAGACCATTACAATCGTCTCCTTGAACAATATCGAGAGATAAGAGCGGTACAGGATATCGCCATCTTGAAGGAAGCCACGGTGGTTGGCATGACAACGACCGGCGCCGCCAAGAACCGGAAGTTGCTCCGCACCATCGGTCCTCGCATCATCGTGGTGGAGGAGGCTGCTGAGGTCCTGGAGGCTCACATCATCACGGCGTTAAATGAACACTGCCAGCACCTGATCCTCATCGGAGACCACCAGCAGTTGAGGCCAAGGACACAAGTCTACCAACTCGCTCAGGAGTTCGGTCTCGAGGTGTCCATGTTTGAAAGACTCGTCAACAACAAATTCACGTGCATTCAGCTCGTGGAACAACATCGCATGCGTCCAGAGATATCGATCTTCATGAGACTCATTTACCCAGACCTGAAAGACAGTGAGTCCGTCAAAGGAAGGCCGTCTGTGAGCGGCATGGACAACAACGTGTTCTTCATCAAACACAACCAACCGGAAAACAACGTGAAAAACAGCGCCAGCAAGTTAAACAACTTTGAGGCGAGGTATCTCGTCAAACTTTGTGAGTATCTCCTCATGCAGGGACATCGACCGGATGAGATAACTATTCTGGGCGCGTACTCCGGACAGGTGACGTTGATACAAGAACTTATCAACAATTCCAAGAAACCGTTACTTCAGAGCGTTCAGGTCTCGACTGTGGACAACTTCCAGGGGGAGCAGAATAAAATCATTCTCCTTTCTTTGGTGCGGAGTAACGCGAAGGAAAACGTCGGCTTTCTGAGCACAGACAACCGCGTGTGTGTGGCCTTGTCACGGGCTCAGTACGGAATGTACGTGATTGGAGATATTGATCTGTTGGTGAGGCACAGTGACCTGTGGTATAAGATTAACCAGACGGCTGAGAGGCAAGGCTGTATCGGCAATCTAAGACTTCGCTGCCGGCATCACGGGCGGATAACAGAAATCGCTGATGTCAAGGATTGGACCAAAGCCATTCAACTTAAGGGGTGTGGCCAGGCTTGCAACAACAAGTTATCGCGCTCCTTCCTTGCTTCAACACAGTTTCATATTGATGTCCATGATAGCAGCCTGTGCCACGCGGCGTGTTTCAAAACCTGTCCAAGAGGGCACAAATGTACAGGCAAATGTAGAAAACAATGCCCAGAATGCCCGAGTTATGAAACTCGAAAGTTACCTTGTGGGCACATAGTGCAGGGGTTGAGTGGTATCAGGCATTTCAACGTCGTGTGTCGACAGCCATGTTTAAAGAAATGCCCAGCAGGCCACTCGTGTCCTCTCCAGTGTAAAGACCGGTGCTCGCCATGCACCGTGCCAGTCAAGCGAGTGCTCAACTGTGAGCATGAATATGAGGCAGCGTGCCACGAGCCCACCGCCAAGTGCGATCAGCGTTGTCAAAAAGTCTGCCGCAGGGGACACCAGTGCCAGGCTACCTGCTCCGAGACATGTCCTCCTTGCAAGGAACAAGTGCACAAGCGACTCCCGTGCGGTCACCTTAGTTTTGTCGAGTGCGGTTACAAAAGGACGTGTCGACTGCCATGTGAAAAGATCTGTGTCAAAGGTCATCCGTGTCCCAAGCGATGTGGTGAGCCATGTCCGCAGTGTGGGACTGTACTCCCTTGTGGTCACACCTGTTCGGACATGCCGTCAGGGGCCATGTTAAGAGACGAACTGTGTTACCAGCCCTGCAGAAAGGTTTGCACTAACGGTCATGTCTGCCCCAAGAGGTGCCTAGAGCGCTGTTCTAAGAACTGCACAGTGGTTTTGAGATGCGGGCATACATGTGAACACCCGTTAGTACTCCCGCCAAAAGCTAAATGTCCTCCCCTACAGATCCGTGCATCGCTTCCTCTGCCTTGCGGTCACGGTTCTCAAAAAATATGCTGCAATGTCGCATCTAAGGACACCATCTGTACTCAGATAAGCGTAGAATTCTGCGAAAGAGGCCACGAAAGAATCGCCATTTGTAGCCAGCCCCGTCTGCCTTGTACAGAGTTGTTAGAGTGCGGGCATGTGTGTCATAGTATAACCAGTACACAGCAGACGTTCAATGCCCGTAAAGTCTGCCTAGAGCCGTGCAAGAAAGTATGTAGCCGTGGCCATGCTTGTCCCAACAAATGCTTCCAGCCCTGTCCGTTGAGGTGCCCAAAAGTGGTATGCAAAGTTGTGAATTTGTTTGCAAGAAAAGTGGGTTTTAAAATTGGAACAGATTGGGCTGAAAAATCTAAAAAAAGAAGTTGAAACGTGTGGTGGGATTTCGATTGTATGAACAGACTTATAAGGAGGCAGCCACAAAGCTTAGGTGCAAAGTGTTGACACTGAGACACTGAACATCAAGTTTATAACACGTGCGCAGTATGATGCGCAGTAGTAACTATTTATAGATATTCATACACAGTAATTTTCTATGGACTTCCTTTAGAAATTGTTGCATTCAATTTTTTAAATGCCTCGTTGCAATTATAATCTTTGTATGTATCATTTATTATTTTGAGACTATTTTCTTATTATAATAATGGAATAACTAGATTTTCTTCATTACAACCTTTTCTGATATTTTCTTTATTACAACCTTTTCTGATATTTTCTTTATTACAACCTTTTCTTATATTTTCTTTATTACAACCCTATCTAAGAGTTTCTTCATTACAACCATATCTGATATTTTCTTTATTACAACCTTTTCTGATATTTTTCTTACTTGAAATGTTATCTTCTAAACGAATGGGACTTTACATGTTGACAGAACTTAAGGGACAAGTCGACAGACCTGTCGCCCTGATCGATGTAAGCATTGACGATGCGGTGACTGTTGTGTCTTTAGGTCAGTAAACCATACTCAGGCTATTGCTAACCGAGTTGACATTACGATGACTTAGATATTCGCCTCATCCATCTCACGGTCAATAAAACGCTCTAGTGCGTTCGCGAAAGGATCAGATGGCAAACTGTGACCTCAGAAATGGTAAAAACCTTCTCACGCTGGTTGCAAAAAGCCGGAGAAGATGCGTAAATGTAGGTAAAACTATTAATGTGCGCGCTATTCTAATTGCAACAATTATTGTGCGCGCTATTCTAATTGCAACACTTATTGGGCGCGCTATTCTAATTGCGACAGTAATGATGATGAATGAACAAGATGAAAATTTAAATCAATAATAACAATAAATAATAACAATATACAACAATGCTTATGTGTCCAGCACGGGGTATATGGGATTCTCCCGCTAGGTGGCGTTTTGTCAAGGCATATCAGCATTTAGCAGCGCATGTTGGAGCTCAGTCAGGATGTCTACATGTTCATATAACTTCAACTCCGTGTTTTCATTGCAAAAGAAAAGTTCTATAAATTTGTAAAAACATGAACTTCTTGTAAGCGTGTGCTGGGTCAAGGGAGGTAAGGATACATCTTTTCTGTTATTGAAATACTATATTATTTGTTGCAGTTACTCCCCTTAAAAATATTGAAAAGTTGCTGTATTAAAAATAATGTATTCTAAATTAAGACATTGTTATTTCTAGTGCGGACACTCTTTGGATGTAACAGTAACAAGCGTGATTCCACATAATGTCACGATTGTTCAATAGTCTGTCTTGACAACTTGACACAATTGTTCTTGATCACCACTAAGATCTTAGAAACAGTTTACAGTGATCTGTATGAAGTATGGCATCTGTCCGTCGACGAAAGACGATAGATTTATCTTTGTTATTTGCAGCTCTTGGTGTGGCTGATGAGACCAATCCTTGAGTGGCAGTCTCTTCTGCATGTCACACACAGAAATGCAGTGGGGCAGTGTTGCCTGGCCTTCCTCCTCGCTCTTTTTTCAACAGCTTCTGCCCTAGTTTGCTCCTCTGCTCTTAGTGATCCTTCTTTCGGTTCACCGACAAAACGGCCCCGGACAAAACGCCCCCGACAAAACGGCCCCTGTCAAAACGGCCTCGGTCAAAACGGCCCCTGTCAAAACGGCCACTGTCAAAACGGCCCCGGTCAAAACGGCCCCTGTCAAAACGACCACTGTCAAAACGGCCCCGGTCAAAACGGCCCTTGTCAAAATGGCCCCGATCAAAACAGCCCTTGAATAATAGATCGACTATTAGTAAAAAATACAATCAAATATTATATTACTATTTTTACTTACCGATTCAGTGTGAGGTTTAGTTCACAAAAAACAATAATAATGACATCACAAGAAACAATAATAATGACATCACAAGAAAAACAATTTTATAAACTTTACTCAAAATGGCACCAGGACACAATTGTTTGTTAAGAAGAAATAATATAATAACATCACAAGAAATAATTTTACAATTTGACCACTTTCTTTAAGGGTGAAAAAGTTGACAATAGGTTAAAGTGCAACAAAAAAAAATTAATTTTGTGTTGAAAAATGTAAACAATTTGCTTGGGGCCGTTTTGGCCGGGGCCGTTTTGACAGATGCCGTTTTGACCGGGGCCATTTTGACAGGGGCCGTTTTGACCGGGGCCGTTTTGACAGAGGCGTTATGACCGGGGCCATTTTGACCTGGGCCGTTTTGACCGGGGCCGTTTTGACGGGTCACCCCTTCTTTCACTAAAGCCCGCCACGTGGACCTATCCTCTGCCAGGTTTTCCCAGTTTTGTATGTCAAACGGTGATCTGTATTTTTAGGTATTGGGGAAATTAAAGGAAAATTTGTTGTGGTTCATATGTTACATTAAAAGTTACATATTTGAAATAAAAATGTGAACAAATATGTTTTTGTGATTATTTTCTTTGTAAATAATTACTGAATTATTTCGAAATCTTTGGTCGATTTAAACAAAAAACAAATGCACGCACTTAACTGCCCTTCGATGTAATATGTAAATTTATTTAAAGATAATTTCCCAAAAAAATAATACAAAATGCCTGTTCTGCCCCTGGGTATGCACAGCGACAGCATGGGAAGAAGACTTTGTATTTACTGATAAAGACCGTCAGCAAATTCGCCTCATCTGCCGAACATCTCTAGCAAATCACAAATGTAGCAATTTGAAGCGACGCTGGGGAAAAAGTCATGAAAAGTTTTCATCCACTGCAATCTGAATTAGAAAAGGCAAACTGCTGAGTTAAAGTCTGGAATGTTTCAGCTGGGAACATTGCTTTCTGCTTTCAGCAAAGAAGGTCTCACTTTAAATAAGGCAAATTATGCCATCGCTTAAAATATTGCTCGTGCTAAAATAAATTATTCCTATGGGGACTTTATTAAGAAGAAAATCCAAGAAGTAATTTCAATAATAGATTCTAATAATTCCAGACTTTGTCGACTGATGACACTAATTCCAATGAATGTTTGTACTCCACAAGTAAGTTCATAAAATCGAAGCATTTAGCAGTAACTAGTAATCAGCATCAGACAGAACTTCTTTGCAGCACAACTACAAACTACTAATAAGATTTTTTTTTAATTTGCTACTTCAAAGGCATTCTCAATAAAATCATAATAATTAATGTTCAATGTGATTAAGAGTCTTTATGAAGTGTGTTTCTTTTCATAAATTTTATATATTTAAATATTTGTTTAATGTGTAACTGTAATGAAAATATTTCTTCAACACATGGTTAGGGTTAAAAGAATTGAAATCATTAAGTTAGTTGTTTTTTTTTAATTAAATAGATCAAATCAGGATTTTTTGTTATTGAGAGCCATGGCCTATAATCCTTTAATGCAGCTCTAAATTTTTTAAAATATTTTTTAAATGGCTCTCAGTTACTACAGGAATGGCCACCCCTGCTTTCGTAAGACCATCAATCGAAAATTACTAGTGAGAGATTTCTTACATTTTACACTATCAGTTCCATTGAGAGTTATGGGTCTTCTTTTAGGATTGTTTCCCCTTCATTAAAATTTTTGAAAATATGCGGGTTTTTTCTTTTTATTTATACATTTTTTAACATTGAACTTTTTTTTAAAAAATATCTTTTAAAAGTTATGTTAAATTACCTTAGACATTTTAGTTTATACGGAAGAGAATTTTTTGTATATCAAACTACTTGATACAGGACATTGTATTAGAAATTTACTGACTAGAAGAAGAATATAGAGACCAGAGGCGTCACTAGGGTTGGTGTCACCCGGGGCGGCAGCTCACGGTGCCACCCCTTGACGACTGAAGGGGCCGTCCATAAATGACGTCATGCGAGGTTGCCGATTTTTACCCCACCCTCCCCCAGCATCATACTTTGTCACAAAAAATTAGACCCCACCCCCCTTTTACGATATGACGTCACAAAACTTTGACACCCCTCCCCCAAGCCGTATTTTCTCAATAAAAATTAGCATGTTGCAAATTATTTTTTGTCATTTAAATATGTATTTAGGGTAAGTCTTCACTGTAATATCGTAACACGCGTGAAGTCATTGAAAACGTAATTAAATAAATGGTAAACAATCAAATATTTAAGTGGACAGTTTAAAGTTTCACGTTTTTGATGTGACGTCACATTTCTTAAACACCCCACTCGAACCACATCGTCACAGATGCGTGAACGGGCTAAAGCCCCCAATAATTTAAGGGCCCCCAAACTTTTTATGAATTACAGTGTATAATAAAGATGCAGGCCATTATGTTTGTACGAATCCCTGAAAATGCTTTGGACATTCATACGGCAATGCTGCAAATGAGTAGGAAGTATAACCGAAAGCAGGCTATTCTTCGTGAGAAGTGCATTGTAGCTCATTATGTGCCGTGCACAGCTCATTCCTTTAATTTGGTTGGGAAAAGAGCAGCAGGTTGTCCTACTGCGGGTCAGATTTTTTTGTCTTCTGCAAAATCTTTATGCCCGACTTGTTGCATCTACTCATCGTTGACAGGTACTTCAAAAACATATGAAATTGATACATGCTAACAAAGACTTGTCTGACACAAGATGGTCAGCCTGACATTATGCTGTAAGGTCTGTTAATAGCTCATACCATGAGAATATCGCAGCACTGGAAGAATTAGCAACGAATGAAAATCAGCCACGCGACTGCCGACTTGAAGAAGAAGGATTTCTAAAGGAAATTGAACAACTGGAAGTCGCTATTTTACTTGAAATTTGGGAAACAATTTTAGAAAGGAAGTCTCTCATTGAGTTTGTTTAAAATTAGCATTCTTAATTTTATTCATATGAAGACAAAGGAAAGGAAAAGTCCGTGGTAAAAACAGTGTAAACAATCTTCAATACTATCAAACAAAAAAGAAAGAGTCAGTTTGATAAAGGGATATCAACAAAACAGTATTCACCTGGAGAAAAAAATTTAAGATTGAGGTATTTCTGGTAATCATTGACAAACTTTCTTAAGCCCTAAAACATTGGTTAGGTGCATATAAATACATCCATGAGAAATTTGGCTTTCTTACAAACCTTACTGAGCTCAGCACTTTCGCCACCCGATGGGCAGCAGCCAAGTTAATTGAAGAACATTCAAGTGATTTCGAAGAAGGGGTCGGGTAAATCCGAAGCAACTTTTCGTCCCCCTCAATTTACTAGGAACGCCATCGAGCGGTGCCGGTTTAGGGCCAGGAGTGCCAGTACGGATTAGCAAAAATTGCCGCGAAGAACGCATTGGACGCCAGCTGTGAGGAAACCTTCCAGTGGGGGTTGCACCCTAGGTAGGTAATTTGATGATCCCCCGGTCTACGGCGGTCCTAACCATGGAGACCCGTGTGCTTTGCGGGATGGCGCCAAAGTGGTAGCGGGTCGTAGTAGGAAATTCCACCACCTCCTTGTGAGGGCAACTTAGTGGGAGGCATCTTCGACTGTATGTCCTGGATGCCCAGGTGGCCGCTTCAGAAGCGACCGCTTTTTTTTTGGGGTCCTCAGCTGTTACATCCCTTTGGTGGCCAGATGGCTAAGGGGGTCTTCCGGGAAGACCCATAAAGAGCACTAGGCTCGGGGCTTCTGATTTTCTTCCACATGTAGGTTCATGAGTGATTTCGAAGACTGCTTACCTTCAGAATTAGTCCAATTTTCAGAACTCTTAAAAAAGTTATTGTCCAGCCCCAGTCTCAGGGTAAGGAAAAGGAATTAGCACAAAGCGAAACTAAAAAAACTTGCACAGAGCTAAAATTTTGTGCTGCTTTTGAATTAGCTATATTTCACACAGTCCTTTACAAATGTACACATCGCACTTCGCATCTATCTTTCAATGATGACATCAAACTGCAGCTGAGAGCGATCCTTTTCAAAGTTGAAAAGAATATATAATGAGCTAGAACTTGCATGGGACTAAAAAGGCTGAATATGCTCTCTCTAATGAGCATTGAAAAGGAACTTGTAAGCTTACTCAGCTTTATGGACTTGATTGAAAAATTCGCCATTTGAAAAATTCGTAAACGACAGTTGTAGGTTGAAATAATAAACATACATATTTTTCAATAATTTTTGTTATTTCAAATAGAGAAAAGAATTCGTTACCTCATGAATTTTTTTTAAAATACGAAATAACTCGTAATACTATTCTTTACGGGGGCGCGTTCGTAAGCACTAAACAGCGTAAGTCGGGATGGGACCGTCGTAACCGGAGGACTACCTGTATATAAACATGCATATCTATGCTTTAACGCCTTTAATAAATATATATATATATATAAATATTAACTCAAAGACATTGAAATCATAATTTTCCTCAAGAAAAACATCAACAAAGAAAACCCATCTTTTGATTTTTTTCTTGGGAAGGGGGGGGGTGTGATAAAAATCGTATTCCCCCCACCCCACTGTGGTGGAGGGAGTCGTGAGGTGGGATTCGTTCATGCTGTCGGTGTGTCCAAGCCCAAATGATTTATATCTTTTAAAACAGAAGACACTGCCTCTTTTGTTCCAGCCTTTTTAAATCCCTTATATTAACTTCGCGGCCGTCTCTGTCGTCATCTCATGGGCTGGGCGGGCGGGCGGAAAAACAAAAGTCGAAAATGACCCACTTCCCGTGATCGGATCGAGCTGAAATTTGTTAAATCCCTTATATTAACTTCGCGGCCGTCTCTGTCGTCATCTCATGGGCTGGGCGGGCGGGCGGAAAAACAAAAGTCGAAAATGACCCACTTCCCCTGATCGGATCTAGCTGAAATTTGGCACACGGACCCGTCTAACCTAACAATGCATCGTATCAAAATTTCAGATCGATCGAACGTACCGTAATTAAATTAATGCATTTTTAGTTTATCCTTATATGAGGTATGTAATTCAAATTCACGGTTTGTTATTGTTTTTTTCCTTCCACTTACACGTGAGTTTGAGTTGACGCCGACCGTCGTGCCGACACCCCCTCACGTCCCACCCCCATTTATTAAAGACAAGGGACATCACTCGGTGTCAGTCTGTCAATGTTTGTAGCGTTTGAAAATAATCAATAAATCAATACTGTTAGTTATGTCTCATATATAAGGGATTTATAGTCAAAAACTTTGTTTTTACGGGTTTGTTTTATTTAAAGATCTCTCTGCTACGACTATTTCTTTTCTTTTTTTCCTAATTTGTTTAAATGTTGTTCGTGTGTTGGGACTGTTTTATTATTGCAAGTTAACTGATATTTTTTAATAAGAATTTTCGCGTTTAACGTATTTCATTGTATTTCTTAATTTCTTTCTAGATTAAAAAAATTGTCATCTTTTGTTTCCTGACATAAAATCGTACACAGTAAAATTTTAGGCTCGGGTGTCACCCCCTGATGGGTGTCACCCGGGGCGGCCCGCCCCCCCCCCGCCCCCACCTAGTGACGCCACTGATAGAGACAGAGAACTGTGAGCAGTGATTCAACTAATGATATTTCCACTATCTATATTCACAGAAGTCGTCCATAATTTTGAGATTGCACACGGTCATAACAATTTTCAAGAAAAGATAATAACAATAACAAGCACAAAAAGATCCCACTTTTTAATCTTATCCTATTTTCCACATTATTTTATGAACTATTTGTGAATAGATTTCGAGTGGATAAATTGATTTTTTTTTGGAAATCAAAGTTAATCAAGACCAGTTTAAGCATCAGCATCAAAATATTCGATCCAATGGATGTTAAGAAAACTCGGACTAGTCTTAAAACATTCCTAAATAAACCTTGAAAGTATATGCAGCATACTGTATAAGTCACTGAGTGTTTACTCGAAATGGAATTCCTAGCACCTCATCGGGAATTACATCGTTCAGAAATGACATAAGGTATTTGGCTCTTTGTTTGACATGTGACGTAACACCGAGTTCGCGTTAGTGAAACCACGTGACAGTTGGTTGGTGTTTGCTCTTGATGAATGGTGATGTAGATCAGAGGTTTAAATACGGTCTCAGTAGTTCTTTGAGATCTCCCAAAGAAAGGAATAAATATTTAATGTTAATAAGAGGAGGGGGTGGGGGGGTTATAGTGTAGGGAGACGCACGGTGCTCAATGATATGTTCAAGTGGCGCACACGTTGTTTTTAAAGCTGGAGAAATAAATGACTTTGACCAAAGAGTCTGACCAAAGTTATTTTACTGAAAGGTGTTGGAAAAAGTGTTTGTTATATGTTGGTCCTGCGGGGAGGAGAAGAGTTGAAGAGAACAATTTCACATAAATATAAAGTATACATTCTCTCTCTCTCTCTCTCTCTCTCTCTCTCTCTCTCTCTCTCTCTCTCTCTCTCTCTCTCACACACACACACACACACACACACACACTCTCTCTCTCTCTCTCTCTTTTTCCCCCTCCTTGCCAATAAAAAAGGGGGATTTTTAAATCGTTCAAAACTTGTGTTGCACTAGTAGTCGGTACTAAACAAATCAGTTATATCCTATAAATGTACTAGTAATTGCACCCGGCCGGTATTAGACAAGGCTGGTGGGTTATTAACATAGTGGTACTAGTAAGTATACCCGGTACTAAACTAGGCTGGTAGTAGCATCAAACCAAGAAATCGAAAAACTAGTTGGTACGGATATTAAATTATTCCTGTATTAAATCAGGGTATCGAATGTTATTTACAGCATGCATTGGGCCAAGGTATCGAATGTTGTTATTTACAGCATCATTTGGCCAAGGTATCGAATGTTGTTATTTACAGCATGCATTGTGCCAAGGTATCGAATGTTGTTATTTACAGCATGCAATGGGCCAGGATATCGTTGTTACAATACCTTTGTTGTTTGAGCTGCTGCACACACTACACACCAATTCCTGGAATGATATTTTTGGATAAGATCAACCGGCAGGCACTTCTTTCTTATATTCTTTTAAGCTTGGTAAGAAACAACAAAATTGAAGTAAAAATGTTCAGAAAACAAATAGGGGTTAGGGCATCCACTGGAAGATAATTTTGTGGGGAAAAAAAAGTCGAGTTTTATTCCTGCCATTTGGCCTTCTTAAGAATGGCCAATAGTTGGCATAAGATTAGTGCGGTCGCCTGACTCCAAACACGTGGTGTGTGCACTACGGAGATGGAGCCTTGGCATTTATATCTAAATATTGATACTAGATATGGGCCAGGTATTCGGGCGTTTCTATGTTATTCCGATTCACTTAAAACACTTAAAACAGATCTTCTGCAAGATGCTGGCAGTTATAGCCTCTTCCTGATAATTATTTTATTAACAATCCGTTTATTTTTAGCATAGGGGCGGGGCGTAAGTTTAAAGTTTTGTGGAAACAAAAATTACAAATTGCTGGTCGTATTTTTGTTTCTCGCATGGATTCAGGTGCCGCTTGTGTTTTTATTCTCTTTACATTGTCATGGGGGACAACTGTGAACGGTAAGTTGTGACTCCTTTTAATTGTCTCGTCATTACATGGCGGGGTTGTTTATGATGACATAAATTTATATATGTCAATTTAAAAACAAAAATTTTATAAATTAGAATTTTTTGACAACATTTTCCCCCAGCGGATTTCATGCGAATGTCTCGTGGGCACAAACAATCCATAACTGTATTTTATTTGCATTTGAGTTTTTACCCTAAAATTGAGGCTTATGGACATCTAAAACCGTCTTTCAACTTTATAGTTTCCACATTTCTTTGTATCATTATTGTTCTTTTCAATTTCAGACGCTCCTTCTATTCGAAAATTATTTATTTTATTTTTTATTATTTATTTTTTTAATTTATTTATTTTTTGTTTGTTTTACATTGTGTTAGTCCTACGTTGTGATAAGAACGCACAGACCGTGTCGGTCTGTTGGCGGGTGACGGAGCGTGGACTGTGTCAGGAGCTGGTTGGACTCAGTGACGCCATTGGCCACGAGAACAAATCCATGCCTTCACAGAGATTCGAACCGTGACCCTCGGTACACCAGCCGAGCGCCCATGCCACTCGTTCAACGCAGATGTCCACTTGAAAAATAGTTTTTAAATAAACTATTATAGATATCCCTAAAAGTGGCCAGACTTAAAAGTTTTTCCTGTGTATACTTCTAGTGGTTTGCTGGTCTTCAGCAGCACTGCGTTGGGGAAGGGACACGGAGCTGAATACAGGAGCCTACAGGAACCTCCCAATGACGTCATTGTTTCTTACGTCGGCAGCTGGTCTCTATGAGCTCATTAACCTCATTTTGGGATAATTATGTGAAATCCTGGATGATCTCGTGCGATATTTGGCTTAGATTTGCGCGTCAAAACAAATACTTGATTGTTTCGTGACCAGAATGTGAAGCTGAGTCTTGTACATATGCTACTTTCATGTTGTTGTTGATGTTGTTCTTGTTGTTGTGGCTGTTACTTTTGTTTGCTCGGAGGTTGTTTTGTGTTTGTTTTTTCATCACTTATCTGGAGGGGGTGGAGGTCCAGCCCCACGTTTCAATATTAAACTTAAGGCCACCACGGCAGCGTTTATATTCTCTTGTTAAAAGACGTGTTCTACAGAGAAATGGCCATTGCCTTGGGGGGTTGTCAAAACATTCCAAATATCCAGACATAAGTGTGGATAGGAGGCCACGTCGGGGGGGGCACTGGGTTTTTAAATTTTTTTATTGTAGATTAGAACTTTTAGAAACAATATCTAGAATGTGTGACCCCCTTTCCAGTCCATGACGGACTATGGGCAAGTGATGAAGCGTTCACAAGTTTTTAGCCACCACTAACAAACAGGGGAATGTGTGGCCAGCACAATGCCCCAGGGGCCTTGCCAGTACCTGGGCACGAACCCGGGATTCGGGATCTGCCTCGGATCGATAGTCCAGTGCGCTACCACTTAGACCAGGGGTCTCCGAACTACGGCCCACGGGCCAGATGCGGCCGCGAGGCCCTCTCATCTGGCCCTTGGAGACCTTTTAATCTCCAAATAAAGATACTATTTTTACCTATAGTTTACCAAAAACCTGTGTGTAGTTGGCCCCCATACTGCTGTTTGACAGTTAATTTGGCCCTCCGGCAGAAAAGTTTGGAGACCCCTGACTTAGACCATCGCGCCCCTATTTAGAATTTATGTGATGTAAATGTTGATCATTGAAAGGAAGCGTGAAAGACATTGAGTTTTAGCCAAAGGATATTAATTTTGTTTCAAAGCAAAAACAAAAAATACAATTTTCAGCTGCAACTTTGCAGGCCACTATAATCGCCCCGTCTCTAACACCCCAGCTAACACCCCAGCTAACACATTTCTGTGTTCCCAATCCCAGGGCTTCAGTCCACTGCAACACTGGAGCCTCCAAGATGTCACGCCAGGTACGGGTTTTCAGCGGTTCCCGGTCAATGTGACTCGTACCTGCTATGTGTCGACTACCGGATCCTGGTTCGAGTCAAATGCCCAGCAGGTCAACTCTTCGATGTTGTCCAGAGAACTTGCAGGAACCAGCAACTGGTCAACTGCACACTAACTACCTTCGATAATGGTAGGCGATTGTATTGTCTTCAAAGCAGTGTTTTAAATCTTGAGCAGGGTAAGGGTCAGCGTTAGTGTCAGGGTCAGGGTTATTGTCAGGGTCAGGGTTAGTGTCAGGGTCAGGGTTAGTGTCAGGGTCAGGGTTAGTGTCAAAGTCAGGGTTAGTGTCAGGGTTATTGTTAGGTTTAGGGTAGAGGCGAATTATTAATAAACTTTTGCACTTATTTATAGTAGTTTTAATTTTTAGTTGAGGCAGCACAGTCAATTGAGACAGAGAATTCAAAGTTTAAAATATTGACTATTTAATATATTTTTACGTTGAACATTTTACTATTGAATCTCCACAGGGCAAATATCAACAACTTCTCTCGTCTCTACATCCAAGACTTCTCCGGTCTCTACATCCAAGACTTCTCTCCTTCTCACAACACCATCTGCCATTGGTGGCACATTACCGCCAAGCTGGACCACGTCAAACAAACCTGACACAACCACGCGAATGACAACCCGGACAAACACAACCCGATCATTGACAGCCCAAACAACTACCCCTGCCGTCAGCTCCACAGCCACGCCCACCCCTGCCGTCAGCTACACAGCCACGCCCACCCCTGCCACCAGATCTACAGCCACGCCTACCCCTACCATCAGCTCCTCAACCACGCCCACTCCTCCCATCAGCACTAGTCAAAGTCACGTCATGTCGGGTTGTGACGTCAAAAATGGCTACTCTCCTGACCCCGCCCACTGCGGTCGTTTTTTGGTTTGCTCCAGCGGCTCAGTGCGGTTGGTCGTCCGCTGTCCACCTTTCACACAATTCCACAGTGGCACCAGGGTGTGCCGCCGGTCAGACCAAGTTCTATGTGGCTCACGGCCCAGAGATTAAAGCTGGGGATCTTCCACTTACCAGGAACACGGGAATAGTTCCTCATGCCCAGATAAAATATACCTTGTTATAAATATATTTTTAAAGCAACAAAAAAAAGTGCTGATTTTTACATTTCTTATTTCTATTGCCCAATTTTTAAGAGCTACCGTGCGGTTTTCCCCGGATATGATCGGGTCTGTAGTCTATTAGGCAAAAAAGTATTTAGTCCGGGTCTTTCTCTGTCGTGTGTGTCCTCCCACTCAAAACTTATATAACTCATCCGTGTCATGTTCTGATGTTTTGAACACACAAGCCAGCAATATTTAGATCAGAGGTATGGGTTACTACAGTAACCATGGGAACTACTGCTTCCGGAAGTCATTTATTTTGTGTAAACATAAAGCGAGCTCAAAATTGATGATGTAAGTTTTAAAAAATAAAAATTTCAAGGGAGACAAAATAATACAAGAAAGGAGATAAACGGTTTCAATTTTTGAATTTTTGCAACTATGAATTGTAACATAAAATTTAATTATTTATGTTTTTTTAATTAATTTTTACTACGTGACTATTTATATTAATATTTTGACATTTGATTTATGAACATCTTTGCTCTGTTACACCAGCACATGTATCATTAATGTTTAATCGTACTTTGAAACTGTTAAAAAATAGTCCTATTTCGTTAAATAGACCCTTTGCAAGTTATTTCACACACGCGTATGTATGCGTTACTTATATACCACATACCGCGCCTAGGGGGTAGGGGTAGGCGGGTCACACATTTGTGACGAGGGGGAGAGGGGTGCTTAAGTTTCAGAATTTTGACGTCACATCAAAACACGCAACTTTAAATAAAAGTTCCACTTAATTATTTGATTGCTTACAATTTATTTTTGATGACATTTTACATGGCTTCTAGCGTGTTACGATATTAGAGCGCAAAATATGTACGTATATGACAAAAAAAAGTGATTTTAAACATGCTCATTTTCAATTATAAAATACGGCTTTTATTGGGGGGGGGGTTGTGACGTCATATTGGAGGGGGGCTAACTTTTTGTGACCACGTGTGACGAAGGGGGGAGGGGGTGAATAATCGGCAAAAATCGCGTGACGTCACTCATGGACGGCCCCTAAGATTGATGTTTGCTGGTATCACACGTCAAACAATAACAAACATGTAAATACAAATTTATTTAGCCTATACATTAATTTTTATAGAGCCAGAAAGGACAGCAATCATAGAAGTATCCCCCGAAAGAACACCAAAAATTGGTTCAACAGTCTGGCAAGCACTTCCCAAATCTGTAGATTCTACCTATGGAGGTACCCCACCTCCCTAAACTGTAGTTTCTACCTATGGAGGTACCCACTTAAAAATCTGAAAATACAACCCCATTTAAAATTGTTAAATAAAAATTAATAACCACAAATTTATTTGTAAATATATTTTTTTATTTTTCTCTTTGATGTTAAAAAAACATATTTCATGTGTAAAATCCCTCTATAAACATATATATATATTCATTTGTGTAGGCAACAAAAAGATAAACCTCCAAAAGTATGTACACAAATCTATGTATTTACAAGTAACATTTTTCTAATCATGAGGTCATACTGAACAGGGGACCAAAGAGAATAAAGGTGCAGAACTATTTTAATACGCCGTCAACAGATTGGTTTTTTAAACTATGAAACAAAATGTACAAGTATTTACAAATGAATGGCAAGCCTTTCTTATGGCTGCCTTACATAATACAACAACAAAAGATTTAACCTGTTAAATAAGTAAATAAGATCATACACCAATTAGAACAGTAGTGAAAGAATCCCAGTGAAGATAAGCAATGATATCACCTCCAGTGAAGATGAGCAATGATATCACCTCCAGTGAAGATGAGCAATGATATCACCTCCAGTGAAGATGAGCAATGATATCACCTCCAGTGAAGATGAGCAATGATATCACCTCCAGTGAATATGAGCAATGATATCACCTCCAGTGAAGATGTGCAATGATATCACCGTCAGTGAAGATGTGCAATGATATCACCTCCAGTGAATATGAGCAATGATATCACCTCCAGTGAATATGAGCAATGATATCACCTCCAGTGAAGATGTGCAATGATATCACAGTCAGTGAAGATGTGCAATGATATAACCGTCAGTGAAGATGAGCAATGATATCACCTCCAGTGAAGGTGAGCAATGATACCACCGCCAGTGAAGGCATGAGGAAAAAAATGAAGAAACTGACAGTGGTGACTGTCTCTTTGGTAGTCGGGGAAATGTCACAACCTTTTAAGTTATTCAAAGTTTCAGAATCAGTATACCAACATTACATAAAACTAAGCTTAAAACATATTTTTATGAAAATGACAGATATAAGCTGTTGTAGTTTAATATAAACTGTAATGTTAAACAGCTAAAGATGAGATAACTCCTACTAATTAACATAAAATATTGAGCATAAAATAGATGACACAATTATGGATTTCTTATAAATTTCTTGTTGCGAGTACAAAACAAAAAAACCAAAAAAAAACACAACATTTAGACTCAGTTGCTAACAAGCTCAAAATGTAACGTCATTAAGTCATGACTTATATGAAACACTTCGTTGAATAACATGAACAAAGTCATTGCCATGTCGTCACATAGATATATACCACCAAAAAAATATAATTAAAAAAATCAATTTGTTTCATGTGTGGAGATCCTCGTTGCTAGCCCCAATCTTTGGGAAGACTAACCATTTTTAAAGTGTTGTTTTTTTTTGTGCACAAAGGAATCAATCACAAATTTTTTTTTAAAAAGGACGTCATTTGGAACACACACAATACACATAAAAACCCACTTGATAAGAAAGACCTGTAATCTCAACCATTATCTCAGCTATAAGAATATATCAATACATCAACAATTTTTTTAACAGCTAACAAGATCTAAAAATACCAACATTATTTCTTAGATACAAAAGATTTTATTGGCAGGTCTTGTCAATTTAGCTTTCAAAAAACCAACAAAATAATTTTTTTTAAAAGGAATGGAAAGTTAATCAACTTGATGTGAACTTGTGATGTATAACATATCACAGCTTTGATGAACAAGTCTGAGTTGTAAACAACTAGTCTGAAATGTTTCACTGTAAATGGATGTATAAAATATAAACTGGTACTTCAAGATAACATTTGAAGCACATGTAGTGATACAGGATATGTAGTAAACGGACACCAAACCTTGGTATCATAGACATAAAAACATCGCATGAGTTATATGTTGATAAAACATTTTTTATAAACGCATCTCCATTTAAAATCATGTAAATTACATCAACATTGTATCATTTACAAATAAATTTAAAAAACTTAATCTCATTTGTATAAATGTCAGTTTTCGAGACTTCTTGAAACAACATCAATCAACCAAACGGAAACGTGTTGAGCTGACTTTCTACAGCTCCGTCTGAATCCTCTGCTCCAAGCTGCGGAGCTCAGCCATTATCTCTTTGGGCAGGTCGTCGTTGACCTGCTCATCGAAATACTTGTAGATGGCGTTGACCTCGTTCTCCCAGAACTCCCGGGGAAGACTGAACAGCTCGTCGAGGTCAACTTCCTCCTCAAGGCCATCAATGTTGAATGAATCAAACTTTGGAACCAGTCCAATGGCAGATTTTTTGGCAATGTCTTCATTGTTGCACCTTCTGACAATCCAGTCCAGAACCCTGGAATTCTCTCCGAAACCTGGCCACAGGAAGTTGTTGTTGGGCCCCTTCCTGAACCAGTTGACATGAAAGATCTTGGGCAGCGTCAAGCCTTCTCTCTGGCCAAAACTCAGCCAATGTTTAAGGTAGTCCCCAAAGTTGTAGCCAAAGAAAGGACGCATGGCAAATGGATCGTGCATTATCTGCTTGGCTGTAAAAAATAATCATAATAAAACTACTTTATTCCAAATTACTTGGACTTATATTACATTACATATATTACATTACATATATTACATTACATATATTACATTACATATATTACATTACATATATTACATTACATAAGAATATTACATAATTACACCTTGTTAAATAAAAACTTCTTAAAAGTGTTAATTTCCATAGAAAAGAAAAAAGTGAAAAACTTGTTGACTTACATATGTGCTCGGCAGCTGCTGTTGATTCAGATCTCATCGAAGCCCCAACAAACACGCCATGCTGCCAGTTAAGAGCCTCGTAGACCAGGGGCACTCCCGTTGGTCGGCGACCCCCAAAAATAATGGCATCGATGGGAACACCCTCAGGGTCCTCCCAGGCTGGGTCCATGATGGGGCACTGTGTGGCTGGGGTGCAGAATCTGTCAATGGTCAAATCATCTTATTTTATTACACGCCACAAAACGTACAGGTGTTACCCCACAAACTGTCAAATGCCAACTGCTGCAGTGTCAAGATACATTTAGCAATTTCGATGCACAATACTAACATATCCAAAACTAAAAGAAAAAAATTCAGAGACCAAAACAAGTAAAATTAAGATGGATTTTGAAAATATTTTTCTGTCTCCAACTCCCTCTTTATATTGGTTGCTGGGTTCACGTTTTGTTTTTAATGCAAGTATTTTTAGATACAGAATTAAATCCATTTTGAAATTAGGGGTGTAGGGGTCTTTAGATTAATTCAGAAAGAAAAAAAATTGATAAATAATAATTTGATCAGTCGCATAGAAAAAAAAATTTTCACATGAAGAACGCATTACTGATTTTTCTTTTTCTTTCAAAATCTGATCATTTACTTGTATTAAAATTCAAAGCTGTTATTTAAATTTGTTTTAAAAATATCTTTCTTTAACTAGTTGTACCTTGATCTAATGATAACTGCAGCTTAGATTTATATTTATAAAAGATCACTTAGTTTATTTAATTAAAAAAATATCTCAAAAGTCATGACAACGAAAGTTGTATGTATAAATCTTTCATCTCTAAGGTAGGAAGTAAAACTGGTTTACAAGCTTTCTATTACGTTCTAGTGCTCTTCCCTTTCATAATGATGATTTGACTAGATGCTGATTAAACAACAAGCTCATAAACCACCACCACAGTGGCCCTTGTGACAGTTTGTGGGTTAAATTTCTATGTTTTTTTTAATAGGCAATAAGCACATTGACAAATCCCTTGTTAAGTATTTTGAAATAAATAAACTAGAAACCAACCGTGAGTTGGGGTGGGCGGCGGTTCTGTCAGATTCTTCTTTCTTCCAGTCCTCATCCCCGAGCCAAGATTTGATCTTCACGTTCCCGTCTATTTCTTTCTCCAATCCTTCCCAGAACACTCCTCCATCACTGGTCTCCGCCACATTGGTGAATATTGTGTTGGCTTTTATGGTTTCCATGGCGATGGGGTTTGTCTTTGTTGATGTACCTGATAACAAAAATTATAACTTTGAAGTTTGTTTACCAACAACATTGTATGCAATAGGATGATTAGTAAAATAATCAAATTGGGCTAGTATATCTATTTCAAAGTTAAATTTAAAGTTAAAAATTAAATTTATTTGAAGAAGAATATAATTGATCATTAATTTTCAACATGCCCTATAGGATATGAAAGTTAAATCTTTATAGCTAACCCTTCACATGCAAAGTCCAAGGAGAAAATTTAATGAAAAACAAACCTGGAGCAACACCAAAGAATCCAGCTTCTGGGTTGATGGCACGGAGTTTGCCTTTTTCGTCAAACCTCATCCACGCGATGTCATCACCGACACAAGTCACCTTGTAGTTGCTGAGGGACGGAGTCATCATTGCCAAGTTGGTCTTGCCACAGGCACTTGGGAAGGCTGCAGCAATGTAGCGCTTGTCACCGGTTGTCATGTTTTCTATCCCCAAAATCTGGACAGCAAAACAATAAGTTTAAAATTAAAGACATTGTCTCTTGGTGAGGACCATTTTTTATATCACACCTGCTATGACGTGAATAGTTTTGGGAATATTTTAATAAATAACATAGGGTGCTGTTTAAAAATTAAAAGATTGCTCACCAGCATGTGTTCTGCCAACCAGCCTTCACGATTGCCCAGAATAGAACCAATACGAAGAGCGAAGCATTTTTTGCCCAGCAGAGAGTTCCCACCATAACCACTGCCAAACGAGCAAATTTCATTTCTTTGGGGCAAGTGGGCGACTAACGTCATCTTTGGGTAGCAGGGCCAGTTGTTGTGGATTTGTGCTAAAAAAAAATAATAAAAAAAACTATTACAGTCTATTAGCAATAGAAATTATTTTGAATATGAAAAGTGGAAATTCAGGCGTCAGTTTTAAATTGTTTAATGCTGCGTAAATATATTTTATAGTTTTGCTTTGGTAGAAAATAATTTCTTTTTAATTTAAGAGTAAGCTGCGCATTGAGAGATTACTATCAACATGTGTCGAGATAAGTTAGCTTACCAGTTAAGGGTAAAGGTCTTCCGACTGAGTGAAGGCACTTGACAAAACTATTGTCATTCAAGGCTTTGAGTACTGGGGTGCCCATACGTGTCATGATTCTCATGCTGGCCACAACATAAGCCGAGTCTGTGAGCTGGATGCCAATCTTGGACAGTGGTGACCCAATGGGACCCATACTGAATGGTATCACAAACATTGTTCTACCTGAAGAAACAAAAGAGTTTACTAATTAAAAATGTACATCAACTGGAAAATGTCAAAGAACTTAATGGTCGTTTGTGGGTTTTTTTTATAAATAATTTAAACATACAGATATATTTCATTTGTAATGAAATGTATATAAATATATTTAAAATATGTTGTTTTTTTTAAATTAAAAAAAATATTGTTTAAAAAAATATAAATTTCATTACAAATGAAATTTATATATACATAATATATATAAGAGGAATTTGTTATTATTATTTTTCTTAAATATTAATAAAATGTGTACATGACATACCTTTCATACAGTCAGGGAATCTCATGTTGAGTTCATTATCCATGTCATCCGGAGCCATCCAATTCCCCAGCTGACTCTTGGCACCATATTTTGGGATCGGGACAGTGTCACGTTGAATTTCTGTAGAGATGTAGGTCAATCTCTCAACTCTGGCAACATCAGCGGGATCTGTCCTGGCCAGCCAGCTGGACATAGGGAGTTTTAAAAAACATGAAACTGACATAAAAACTACCACAGTTAATAAGCTGATTATATTAAATTGCTAAGAATGGAAATATCCCAAAGCATATGATTGGTTACGAAAAAAAATGTGGGTTAAGCACTCAAGTTTTGTCTGAGAGAGTTGACCAGATCTGCAATTTTCAGACAGACAAAATTATCACTCACCAATTAGTATACTTTGGCAATCTTTTTAAGATGCCATCTTTCTGTAGAATATATGTCAGCAGGTCATTTTCCCGATCTGAACCATCACATATGTGGACAGTCTCTGGCTTGCAGAGACGGATATTCTCTTCCACATAGTGACGCACTTTATTTGGCAGATCGTTGATGTCGCCATATATGACCCTTGCATTACGGGAATGGTCGAAGACTGTGTTTGTCGTTGACAATGGAGCTGACTGAATGAGATTTGATCTTCCAATTTGATCAGCGGCATTTTTCAGAATCTTGGAGGATAAACTAAAATTGAAACAAAAATGAAAGATAACATTTTTTGTACCATTGATTTTACTAGTTCAAAAAGGCTACTACAACATACAACATAGTGAATCCACTATAAGTTTAATGTGATACTAATGACAACATAGTGAATCCACTATAAGTTTAATGTGATACTAATGACAACATAGTGAATCCACTATAAGTTTAATGTGATACTAATGACAACATAGTGAATCCACTATAAGTTTAATGTGATACTAATGACAACATAGTGAATCCACTATAAGTTTAATGTGATACTAATGACAACATAGTGAATCCACTATAAGTTTAATGTGATACTAATGGATGTTAACATCTGGCAAAATTTAAAACAAATTTTTAAATAATTTGTTTTAATGGATTGGACTTTGAACTTAAGCTAGTTATTTCCCTTTTTTTTAATTGATTATGTAACTCAGAGATCTATTTATGTATTATTTATTTAGTCTTTATTTGTCTAAGAAAGTGTTTATAGTTGATTATAATTGTATTTCGTTTTCTTTATTTTTTTAAAAATCTTCTGTATAGTCCATAGGTCAAGGTAGACATTAAATATGCTTTGACACAAGGAATGGACGTTAGTCAAAAAAAAATATTGTGTACACATATTCATATAGGCCTACTCTTATTCAAGAAATAAACTGATCTCAAATAAAATCATTACAAAAAAAAACAATGGGTTTGTAATAAACAATTATTTTCAAAGGAAAGAGAGGTATCATAGTATCATGACTTGTATTGACTGTATTTTATTGAAAGGAAAGTATCCGTAAGGCTATTGTAACAGATCGTTGACTTGACCTAGGTGGGGGTCAGCCACGTTGCAAACAAGATAAGGGGATCAAATCAATCTCCAAACTTTAACTAATCTTAATTTAATAATAAAGGTAGGCATGCTTTATGAATTTGATTTTCAAATTTAAAAAAAAATACACTTTACTGCACATTTTTCACTAAGAAAATTTGCAAATATTTCACCAACTGGTCATAACGCACCCATGACCATGCCATAATAAATTAAATTTTACTACTAAAACGATGAAATATTCTCATATTAAAGTAAATTATTAGTAAATAATTGTAATTCAGTCTAAATATTAATAAATTCCAACTGACCCTGAAATACGATTTATATTTAATAAATATACTAGTGTACAATAGTAGTCAATAGTACAAAGAAACTACACAGACGAAATACCATAATTAATTAAGGCTAACGTTCAATCAGTTCAGCCTAGGCCTAAGCACACTACTTCCATAGTTTGTCGTCAGCTGTCACTCAATTACAATTACTCAAGTCAGTTCACTGAGTTGTTGAAGTCATAATTACAATTGTAAAAAAAAATTAAAACCGACAAAGTGAGAAACACATAGATCTATTACACACACACCCGTCGGCACTTCGCTAGGCCTAAGTTTAAGGGTTGTAAATAAATTGACACGTAGATCTGTGAACCTGTTAAAATCGTATGTTATTGATGGATTCAGCCACCATTTAGATAACGTCTCCGGTGGTAGGCGTGGCAACGAAAAAGAACTTGCCAACTAGGATGCGATTTGTTTTATACAATTTATACCCAGAAAATAAATACATAGTTAATACGGCGTTTAAAAACGAAGCTGGAACAAAGAAATTATTTACCTTGCCACTCGTAAAAGCCAAACCATTTTCAACCAGTTTAAATAACACAATGACAAACTCACGAGTTGCGATTTATCTGGAGAGATCTTTGTGTAATATAATGCGGATAAAACCGCGTGCAGGCCTATTTCTATCCCACCACCCAGCATTCAACACCGCTCGTGGAGGCTCCTTAAAATTTCTAAATTTGAATTATTCCGCCGTATGTTTTACAACTAAAATTTCAACGTATACTCAAAAATTAATATAAAAACACAGCGATAAATTAGTTTTTGCTCTAGAATAATCTTTTTGACAATATTTCTAAAGAGATGAGTAACATACATTTTTAAAAACTATTTCATACATTTTTTCCTTGCGGACTTATCAGCTGCGAACCGTTCGCCTTTATTTAAAATTGTTCGATTGGATAGTAAATTTAAGCCTCAGCCAATAATGGCACTTTTATTTTTGGTTTGTTATTTTTATTGATTTACTTAGTTTCTTTGGCAAAATGCGCACATAGGGCGTGTTAGCGTGTCAAGATAATTGAAGTTCACAAATATATGTTTTTGTGATCTGTTTTTAAGACGCATACGACCCTGCCCTATTTGTCAAGTGTGAACGCAACTAGTTAAGCTTCCGTTTTTTTTCTCTGTTAATTTAATAAACGTATGTATATATTTATGATACATTCACGGTTAATTTATAAATTTATATGATGTTAACTATTCCTATTAAATTGAATTGGAAATACTTAAATGCAGGTTTAAAGTTAGAGGTGTTTTTCATAATCTTTAAACAGTTATAGGCACATGGACACTGACATGCCCATGTGCCGTAACGCAAACGATTTCGCTGAAAATTTCGTTTAAACTTTAAGCTAAATATGAAACTTATTTTCTTTATACTTTATACAGTCTATGAATGAAATTGTAAAAATTTAATTTATATTTATTTTGACATACAGGTAGCATTCTCTTTTAAGAAATGAAAATAACTTTAAAGAACATAACTTAAAATAATTACTTACTCGTCCTCCATGTCCTTGTTTTCAATCGTGTTTGTCTCAGGCATTGAGTAAGTAGATATTCTATAAAAGTCGATATATAGTTTTGTCTTGTTAACTCCTGGTTTAAAAATTTCATATAGTGAAATAACTCATTTTACCACTTTATTTATAATCCTCGCAGGTTGCTCCCCGCACCTACCCCGCGGAGGGATATTTTCTAAAGTCTCTCTTGTGATTGGCTGGCCAAAAATAGCATCAATCTGGGCAGGCTTGTAGATTGGACTACGAACCGGAGTTGTCCGCAGCGGGCCGTAACCAGTTCGAACTGAACCCTCCCTTTTGTTCATGTCGCCACTGTAACGTTAAGTCTAAGTAAAAGCTTGTGTGACCACTCCTCCCCCCTCCCCCCTTTTAGAACAGCCAAGGTTGTACTCCAAGGTCGTTTTAAGTTGCTATTTTTATATCGATCTTAGCACTTGATTTTAAATATATTTTTATATAATTTTTTCATGTCCTTTTATCATGTTATAAACTGTACTTATTTCTACCCCAACATCCACCAGCCCCCCACCCCCTTTATGAAATTATAAGGTTTGAGAATTGGTGTCTTGTTAACACATAACCATAGTTTTGCTAAATGTGTCTAGTATCCTGATATTTTTGTTATACATGTATTTGGTTTGCTTTTCTTGGTGGGAGTAAAAGAAGAAGGTATGAAGTGGGGGAGGGGGCGGACAGCGTTAGATTCAAACCTTCAATTAATCTATAACTGGTTCGCTCATATCATAAGGGCTTTAGGCTATGGTTATCCAAACATTCAGCTAGTATGAATTCAATGAGAATGATATAATATAAAGGTAGCAATAGAACAACACATCTCGTCATAATACTTACTACTATACCCTCAAGCATCACCACGAACATTTCTGATTTCGTCCACCTCCCCCCGCTCCTCACCTGTCACACAATGATTGTAGTTGGTTGAGGACATCACTCGGGCTAATGTCAATGTTACACTTTGTAGATTACCAATAGCCTTCAAGTAACTGTTACTTTGTAGAATACTAATAGCCTTCGAGTAACTGTTACTTTGTAGAATACTAATAGCCTTCCAGTAACTGTTACTTTGCACAATACTAATAGCCTTCGAGTAACTGTTACTTTGTAGATTACTAATAGCCTTCCAGTAACTGTTACTTTTTTGAATACTAATAGCCTTCAAGTAACTGTTACTTTGTAGAATACTAATAGCATTCGAGTAACTGTTACTTTGTAGTATACTAATAGCTTTCGAGTAACTGTTACTTTGTAGTATACTAATAGCCTTCAAGTAACTGTTACTTTGTAGAATACTAATAGCATTCGAGTAACTGTTACTTTGTAGAATACTAATAGCCTTCGAGTAACTTAGCAGGCGTGAGCCCAACTTCGTGCCTTGAGCTATCCCCCCCCTGCCCTCACCCTCACTAAACAAATAAACAAACAACAACAAAAAACAATAATAATGAAGGGTAACAATGTTTATTTTTGTTTTCATATTCCTTCTTTGCGATTCTGTCAGTGGCCGGTATTATGATGATAAGTTAGGTAAAAAATAAAATAATTCCAATATTGATTTGGGGAGCTTAGGGTCGATACCCGAACGGTGTCGGAAGATTTCCTCAAAAACATGTTTGTTGCCCTGTGATGTATTGGGCGGAGACATAGATATATGGTAATGTGAGGGGAGAGGGGGCATAGATATATGGTAATGTGGGGGGGGGGCACAGATATAAGGTAATGTGAGGGGGGAGGGGGTTCCATTCAGTTGTCTCCTCCACCCGTCCCCCCTCCCCCCAATACAGAGTACAGTCTGCCAATACCGACTTACCTGCGCTGTTCATGTTATTGTGTTAAGCTTTGGGTGGCGGAAACAAAATAATGGAAGGGGGTGGGGAATGGGGGTATTATGTAGCACAACCCAGGACGTGCTTCTACTTCTAGTGTGGGTAAAGGTAACTCTTAAACAATATTTAACTGTAGCATTACTGTTCTAACTGCTAACCTTGCATAAAAAGTAATTGCTCTCTCACAGTGGTTGACCCTTGGTAAAACCTCGAGTAAGAAGACATCCTAGTGTTTGATTAGCGCTTCTCGTTCATACCTCTCTCAATTTTATTGTAATAAAGCAACTGCTATTTTTATTTATATTTAAAAAAAAAGTAAATCATGTTAGACTTAGTGTTGTCAGTCTGTCTCGTACCTACCCCTGGAGCTTTATCTCAAAAGGTTGATACAACAATACTACACGTCTTAATTGATACATGATATCAATAATACTAAACAGCATTCTCTGGGTTATACATGCTATGGAGATGCAATGGGGGCATCAATGACTTTTACTTATGGTGATTCAATTAACTGTTTCATTATGTTGGTCATTAACCACAATGGCATTTTATTATCTCTGCTACTGGGGTCCACAGGTCATCTAAGAGATAAGGCGAAATATCGCTAGTTATCGTAAAACTAGGTCACTTTTAGAGCAGGTCCGAGAACCCAGCTCGCCCTAAAATATCCTCGAACCAAAACGTCCTTAGACACAACAAGTCTAGATAACCTCGAACCAAAGACTTTCTTGCCCGAACTGAGTCAAATTACAACAATACGGGAATTTTCAGATGTTCATCATACATGCGGACGCGGACTTTCATTATTTTGGGATTATTCTATGATATCCTTGAAAGCCCCACTGGGGCATAATATACCTTATTGGGCATTTTTGCTGATATGTAGCATTAACCACTCCAAATGTCTAGACCAGCAGTCTAACTTTGACCAGCAGTCTAACTTTGACCAGCAGTCTAACTTTGACCAGCAGTCTAACTTTGACCAGCAGTCTAACTTTGACCAGCAGTCTAACTTTGACCAGCAGTCTAACTTTGACCAGCAGTCTAACTTTGACCAGCAGTCTAACTTTGACCAGCAGTCTAACTTTGATAAGTTTCAAGCGACCCGTTCAAACTGGCGTCTTTCACTAACCACGCGAAGACATCTTTGTTTGTGTAAGTATGAGCGTGATTATGACACAAGTGCACTTGTTTGTGTTACTCACGTTCAAGTGGGGGCAGCCCCATCTGGGGACTCGCCTTTCTGGTTTGTGTGTGTGTGTGTGTGTTGTTTTTTTGTTTTTTAATCAGCTGAGCAGCCAACACATTAACTCGACTAGTTCTATGTTTAACCGACAAAGAGTTCCAAAACGCGGGAGACTATCAGGCCGAAGTACAAACAATGGCTGCTGTTTCACCTTTGCACTGCTCTCCACTCTTAAAATTTGGAATTTGTATCCAAATACTTGTACCTTGTAATTATTCATTATTCTAAAAGTTGTGAGTTTTCTTGTTGTGGTTTATTTATGTGTGGGGTTGTGTGGTAATATATTTGTACTTTTGTTTGAAAAAAAAATTAAAACTTTATTAATTAAAAACAAAATTATGACTATGTTCGATAGTTAGCACCCTCCAATCTAATTTCGTCTTGTCCACCATGCCCAAGCTTTGACCAACTAATCCTCCATAGAACATTTAGCTAATTGTCCAGCCTATTTGTGTGGCCGGCCACACGATGTGACTATTGTACCGCAATGGCTGAACTGACGTCAAGAAAATGTGGTTTGACCATGAGGTACGTAATAACTGTGTAACTTGTGTGTGTGTAAAGGGTGTGCTGACTAAATTGAAAAGCCAAGAGCAGGGGCAGTGGCACATGAATCCTTTTTTAAAAAATGGGAACCTAAACCAAGACTATGGGGTCAGTTGGCCTCCCATGTAGTGCTCTAGCCCCAGATGTGCCCTTAACCAGTCAAGGGATTTTGGTGGGTTTTTTACCCTCAATTTTTTCGCTGTCTTAAGGTATAGGATTAACGTTATATCTATAGATATAGGATTATCTTCTATCTATATCTAGATGATTAGAGTTCTAGATATAGATAAAATAGATATATTATGAACTTACAGCTACAGATTTAGGAATAGAGTTCTAGATATAGATATTAGAATATCATTTAATCTGCAGTTAAGAGTATTTATCTATAGGAATCATCGGCCGTGAAGACGTGAGATAAGTTTTATTTAAAAATGTATTTTCAAAAAATCAATAAAATCTGGATCGAGGTTAACGTTCCATTGATCACTGAAAAGAGTCCATGTCATTAGTGTATGGTTTTATTTTGTTATCCACGATATCCGAATATTATGACGGGGAATAGGTGTGTAGGGGAGTTTGAGTTAAATGATGTGTGTTTGAGTAGGGAGATGAGTTGTCATTATACGGATGTGTTTAGGGGGAGACAAGTTGTGATAGGTGGAGATAAGTTGTTATAAGGGGAGATAAGTTGTGATAGGGGAAGGTAAGTTGTGATAGGGGAAGATAAGTTGTGATAAGGGGGAGATAAATTGTGATATGGGGGAGATAAATTGTGATGTTTGAGGTCTGATTCCCTCTGGTCCACTCAAATCCTTTGACACCTCTTCACCGAAGTAACACACTCTCTAACTTTCCCCCTTTTAACATAAGCACATTTAATGGGATTAACTAGCTTGGTTTTATGGCTCCTTCCTTAGAGTTAGAGTGACCCTCCCTTGTGGCCAGCTAATGTTCAGACGGACCGAGTGACCTTGATGAAACTGATCGCAAGTCTTGGCTGCCTACTGCACTACTGTCTGCACTCGTATTGCGCCATTTCCAATAACTGTTGCAGGTGTCACAGGGGAGACAACGACCTTACAAAATCCGGTAGGTAAGCTTGGGTCGAAGTTTACCTTGACCCCACGAACTCGGTGGAGGTGTGTCTCGAAAGCTGCTCGCTGATTGGTCGGCTGGGCCACACACCCCCACTGAGAGAATCAGCTGCTGCAGTCAACAAATTGTTTGTGCTCCGCAAAAAAGTCGCGCGCCGACCTTGATGACAATGCAGGAATGATGTTCTTTGGTTCCCCGCATGTGTAACACAGTTACGCACCAGTGTCCACGCTGATCCTTGCAATAAAATGTAAAGACCTGCTTACCGAGTTCGCTGTAGGCAAAAACTTGGTCGACGCAGAGAATCTCCAATTCTGATTGGTGGTGTTGGCTTTGATTATATGAAAATGAGCTCTTCAATTTTTAAATCGTTGGGGCCATAACTTTTCAAAAAAATTAGTTAGGTTAGTTTTTATTTTACTAACCTAACTAATTTTTTTTTAAAATTAGTTAGGTTAGTTGTTTTTTTTTATATTTTTTTTTATTTTTTAAATTAGTTAGGTTAGTTTTTATAAAAATGTTACATTTGTTCCTAATTTATTTATCAAAAGGCGCAAAATTAAGATGCTTCCGGGGACGATAATAACGAACAAAGAAAAATTGGGGCACCGTGGATATTGTTTTTTTAAAAATATTTTTATCACTATAAAATCTTAAACCATCATTGTATCATCTTTTATTATCATTTTTTCATCTTTTAATTTTTGTCCCCTTATGTTTCCTTATCATATTTATTATCGTTTTATCGCACTTCTATCATATAAATCCAATTATCCAAATGTTATAATTGCATGACAACTTTATCATTAGACTTTTGATTTCCCTGTTGAACATTGGACCCTTACTGAAACTTGACACCTTTGTAATTGTTGGGTTTAGGATGCGACGACCTCTGAGACAGTGAGACGAGTCATGGGACAAACTCTGTGAGGACCCCTGAGGCAATGAGACGAGTCATGGGACAAACGCTGTGAGGACCCCTGAGGCAATGAGACGAGTCATGGGACAAACTATGTGAGGACCCCTGAGGCAATGAGACTAGTCTTGGGACAAACTTTCTGCTTCTTCCCAAAACATCTTATTTTAGATTACAAAATAATTCTTCTGATAATTGATCCGGCAAAGCTTTTGGGGGAATACAAACTGTAGCTTGTCTTGGGATGAATCTAGAACTGATAGGGTGCTGTCATGTCTTACACTGCCACACGGGTGACATCCCTGACATCATGACTGTCACCTCTGTGTCCCCGGCAACCGCCACGTCAGTAGCTCATAAACTGGACCATGACACATTTCCTGACACAAAGCCGTGCGGGGTGGGGTGCGATCCGGCGAGAATTTTATTTTAACCCGGCTCAGCTGTTCGACCACGTGACTTGGCATCAACCTGAGTTTGAACTTTTGAGCAACTGAATGAATGATTGACAGGACGGGAAATTGATGAATTTTTAGTTGGTCGATTTTACTTTTTTTTAACAAATTCATTTTGAGTGGCATGACGAATTTAACCAATTGGTGAGACTAAGTCAGTTGGTCAGTGTGAACTGTTTGGTGAGACTAAGTCAGTTGGTCAGGGTGAACTGTTTGGTGAGAGTAAGTTTTAGTCTGATGGGAGGTCTGTCAACCTCTCTGTTTGAAAAAAGCGCCTGAGTCGTGAGCGTTTAAGGATATGGGGGAGGGGGGGAGAACCTAAACCACTATAACAGCACTGGGTCAATGTCGAAACAACGATTAGACGCCCATGGAAAAAAAAAGATTAAAGACAATGACGTGACAATTTCAAGAACTTGAGGTTGCATGATCTCTGTTATAGAAACATATTGCAGGATGAGATAGAAATACTATCTGGGTAGATAAAATCTATGTTCATTTTAGAACGCAACGGCTGTGTTCTTTTAGTCGTGTCTTGGTTGTTTTTTTATTTTTTAAATTTTATTTTTACTATGTCTTACCACAGCTTCCACATTGCCATGAAAGGTAATGCCACTAATAATGCTGTAAATAAAATGTAAGGTAAATTTATAGTTTACCAGTTGTTTGGGGAACACAATAACATTAGGAGGTATTTCGGAGTTGTAGAGATGTGTGTTGTTTTGTTTGTTTTTTCTCAAATCTTTTCTATACTCCATCCGTTTTATCTGCGTTCTCGCTGACAATTATATACAATATGTAATTGTTCGGTATGACAATCAACAAAGCATGTTGATGAGCAAAGACAAGTGGGAGGGGCAGACGTTGCCAGTTGAAACCAGTAAAACTAGGTCAGGGGAACCTCCTCATTATAAATGAAAAAAAGTAGTCCTTCGGGCATGACGTCACGACGGAACATGCATGTGAAATAGTTCTGTTTGGCCACGCCTTTGACAGTGGACTCTTAAAAGTACAAGTCATGGGCAGTGCGTGATATATCTACACACTGTGTAGGTGACGTGTGTCCAGCATCACCATGGGAACAAACGACTGGTCTGGTCACCACCCTACAAAGTATACATTGAGCTGACGGTCACTGAGATTAGAAGAAAATTAATTTTTGTTGGTACTGTGACGTATTTGAGTCATTACGAACCAATGAGGCGTGTGCCGCCCCCCCCTCCCATCCCATCCCATTAGGCTTCTATCAAAGTAATGGGGGTGAGACTGCAATCAGGCTTTTAAATAGGTAAATGTATAATATAAAAACAGGGTATTAGTAGGCCTGACAAGACGTAACACAACAGTAAACTAGGCTTCTATTGTAGAGATGTCCTTCTACACTGTTTAGTTGCTGTGCTGACCAGAATGGCCACACAGTTCAGGGGCTTGAGACACTTGAGTACAAGTACCAACTTCAGGATTTACAGTTTTCGCAAAGAAAAATTGATGCGTTAACTTGGATTAGGATATCTTGTCAATGTTGTCTGAGGCATGCAGGATTTTGTTTACGGCAGCCCATGCTTCACCTTCTAGTTATTTTTAGACCCATGTTTGATTGTGAAATCCAGGGCCCATGTTTGATTGTGAAATCCAGGGCCCATGTTTGCTTAAGTTTAAACCGTAATGAATGTCGTTACGACTCCAATCCCCAAAAATTGTTTTGTCGTATAAAGACGCCACGCAGCAGACGTGAACAGAAACGCGGGAAGAAGTTGACGCCGAATGTCCAGAAAACAATTAAAGAAATATTTAACGTGAGACTTTTGTCTACTTTGTCAGTGAAGAATGAAAAGATAACCAAACTTTTTGATACATTGGGCATGTCTAAACTCGGAACTAGTAGTCATGAGGGTTATTTCGACTAAAGGGCCTTAAGGCACACATCTTTGTAATGTAAGGAATGACAACTACTGCTACGTCACCTATGGGTAGATTATTAGTGGGTGATACTTTTTGATTAGCCTACCCCCGACGATGTCTTCAAAGCAATAGGTTCGATTTTCATACAAGAATTTAAAAAAAAACATTTTGTGTCTGGTTCGGCATATTTTAGTTCAAACAGATTCTTCGGGAAACTTTGTATTTACCACCCCCCTACCACCACCCTCCGTGTAGCAGTATCATTGGGGATTTGTTAGCACCGTGTCGGACCGACTAAGAAGATGTGGGCGTGGTCTTAACAAAAGTATCACCACAAACTGTCAGTTCTCGACGAAACAAAAGATAGTTTTTAATTATTATTTTTTAGAGCGACACCACGTCCTCCAAAAAATAAGTTCTTTAATAATAAGTAGGCTGTGGAGTTGGCTCAGCAATTTGTATTGAGTCACAATAGCTTGAGAACCTCTGCTCTACCCTTAACCCCGCCCCCCCCCACCCACTGATTGGCCCACTCCAAAGATACCGTACTTCCCCACCCCGCATCTTGTAGTCTCTGTAAAATGCATCCTTGTCTTCCCCCCGCATGCAACGATCTATGAACTATGAACAGTAGGCTGCAGGCGAAGAGGTTACGGTAAATGGATTGATTTGAAGGAATGCCGAGCGCCACCGGAGACACGTCCATCGACCACTGGAGCAAGGTAACCCCCCTTGGTAAAACAGTGGTTGATGATCGTGTCTCTCTCTCTCTCCGAGGGTTTGTGACGATGTGTTGGTTTGTTGGTGTGTTGCTGCTCGGTCGGGTACTCATTGATGCGTGCTGCCGCTGCTGTTGTTAGGACACAAATCACTTGACTGACTTCTTCTAGCAGGAAGTTGTATCATATGACATAACATACGCCATGACTTATATCATAGGATATAACATACGCCATGACTTATATGTCATAGGACATAACATAGGCCATGCCTTGAATCATTCATAAGTCATAACTTACGCAAGGACTTGTATCATAGGACATAACTTACGTCATAATTTGTTTATTATAAGACATAACTTACGTCAGGACTTATGTCCCATAAGTTTTGATGTCGACAATCATGAAATTCAGTATAATTGACAAGTAGAAAACAAAAAGCTTCACTGTTGGAATATATTTCTGTCATGTAGAAACAAAGAATAGCATGGCTCATGTAGAAACAAAGAATAGCATGGCTCATTTAGAAACAAAGAATATCATGGCTCATTTAGAAACAAAGAATAGCATGGCTCATTTAGAAACAAAGAATATCATGGCATGTACAATATACAGTCAAAGTAGCGCAGATAGTTGATTTTGAAACACGTTCACTCATAAAAAGTGCCACTACTAACTTCTGTGTGTATTGGTGCTTTGCGGGACTGTGGAGACTATAATATCCCACATTTTAATATAGTAAATTATGAACTACAAGAATAATATAATGTATTATAGAATATCTTGAATATCATCTATCTAAAATAGACTAAAACGACTAAGTCTAAGTGTACATGTATTTGTATCTCAAAACTGCAGTTAAAGACAAATACACTTTAGTATCTAATCCAACGGTGGCCAAACTGCGGCTCTTCTGTGTTCACATTGCGGCTCCCGAACAATTTATGAATTTTGTACTTTAAAAATATATATATATAATATATATATTTAATTAGAAGGAAGTATCAGATTGAAAAAATTGGGCTTGATTTACATTTTCGAAGTTGTGGGAAGAGGTTGGTTTCTGGTTGATAAGTGATGTAAACCATTAAATTTTTGGTTCCGGTTTTGGTCAAATTCGCATTTTTAAGTATTGAATATTACTATTAGTCCTACTAAAGTTAGTAACATATAATTTAAAATTTTACTTGAAGTATACAAAAATTTGCAAGAAACGAAAATATAAACAATTCTGCCAGAATGGGAACTGGACTTTGCATTTATCGTCTACTCACCCACTCGTCAGCTACGCTCTTCTGCAGACACACGCATTCTCTCTGTTCATAAGACACGCACGAAAGGCCTTTCTCTTTTTGTGCAGCAAAACATTAACAATGGAATTCTCTACCATTACACATCCGTAGTATTCAAACAACCAAGTCCTTTAAGAATGCACTAAGACACATCTTTTCAAAATTTGTTTTCAAAATTAATGAAACAACATTTCCTTTTAATGATTAACGTAGCTTATGTGTAACGCACTGTCATTTATGTGGTCATGTGGTTATTATGATAAGAATGTTTATTTAATACTTATATATATGTTATTATCTTCACGTAAAGCGCTGTGAGCCCAGTTCCTTACTGGGATACAGTGATATATAAATTATCAATTTATTATTATTGTTATAAAGACAAGCCAATTTTCATTCTTTGCCAAATGATATACTAGCAAATTACAAAGCTATCAATTTGATGCGACACTCACTATCAAAATGTCATGAACTCTTCACTTCGCAGTAGCTACTGCAATATGAATTATGAAAAAGCAAATTTGCAGAGTTGACGTCTGGAATGTGTCAGCAGACATTACATTCTGTTTTAAACAAAGAAGGTGTCACTTTAACTGAGTCATGTTATGCCATCGCTTGGAATATTGCTGGTATTAAACAACCTTGTGCTGATGGGTACTTTATTAAAGAAGAATATTGAGGGGTAATTTCTATAGTAGATCCAAATATTTCCTAATTTTGGTGAGTGATATCACAAATTTCAATGAATCTTTGTAATCCAAAATGAAGTTCATAAAATCAAAGTATTGAGACGTAACTACTAATAAGTATCTGGCAGAATATTGTTGGATTATAATTATAACTACTTGATCTTGATAACAGCTATATGTAAAGAAACTTGGTAGTTCAAAGGCTACTCAAAAGATTCATAACAATTAATGTGCACTATAAATAAGAGTTTAAATACATTGCGTTTATATTCATATATTGCACACATTTGTTAATTATGTGACTGAAATGTCTTCAATATATGATTAGATTTAAGACAAGTAAAATCTTAGAATCATTAAATTCAAATAAACAAAAGTTGTTAAAAATAAATAAAAAATGCAATGTTTAATTGCGAATAGGTTCGTGAAACATAATGCTTCAATGCGGCTCTCAACAATTTTTAAAATTATCAAAATGTCTCTCAGATACTACAGGTCTGACCACCCCTGACCACCCCTGATCTAATCGATAGATGATTGACCCTGCATAAAACATTGGGCATTGGCAGACAGAAATAAATCATAATTATTTTTTTTGGAGTATGTTAATTTTCTGGCCAAAAAAAAATCATACATTTTAACTGCAGATGACGTCACACCAGTAAAGTTTCTGTCTTAGCCTTGACGATAACAAGGATTAGGATTAACACAGCCCCGTTCAAAGGACCTGGAGCTCAAACCTCTGACCGATATTTGCTGCCATGTAAACCCGTCGTGTAACAGGTGTCGTTCGGGGCTTTAACATACACTATAAATAGCCCAGTGTTCAATGTGTGTGTGTGTGTGGGGGGGGGGATATCAGACCAAAAGGGGTGTGGGGGTAGGAGGAAGGGGTGGAGTCGAGGATACCAGTTTGTGGTGATTACGAGGACAGCGGAGTCGAAGTTGGAATCACGGGGGTGGAGTCGAGGAACATTTCCGATACTACCAGAATCGGTCAAAATATATGGACGATTCTGTGGATAATTCTGTGATTTCTTCTAATGACACCTTACTTGCAGATTTGATGCCATACACAAGTATTTACTTGCAGATTTGATGCCATACACAAGTATTTACTTGTAGATTTGATGCCATACACAAGTATTTACTTGCAGATTTGATGCCATACACAAGTATTTACTTGCAGATTTGATGCCATACACAAGTATTTACTGTAGATTTGATGTGTGCCATACACAAGTATTTACTGTAGATTTGATGTGTGCCATACACAAGTATTTACTGTAGATTTGATGCCATACACAAGTATTTACTTGTAGCTTTGATGACATACACAAGTATTTACTTGCAGATTTGATGCCATACACAAGTATTTACTTGCAGATTTGATGCCATACACAAGTATTTACTTGCAGATTTGATGCCATACACAAGTATTTACTGTAGATTTGATGCCATACACAAGTATTTACTTGCAGATTTGATGCCATACACAAGTATTTACTTGCAGATTTTGATGCCATACACAAGTATTTACTTGCAGATTTGATGCCATACACAAGTATTTACTGTAGATTTGATGTGTGCCATACACAAGTATTTACTGTAGATTTGATGCCATACACAAGTATTTACTGTAGATTTGATGTGTGCCATACACAAGTGTTTACTTGTAGATTTGATGCCATACACAAGTATTTACTGTAGATTTGATGCCATACACAAGTATTTACTTGCAGATTTGATGCCATACACAAGTATTTACTTGCAGATTTGATGCCATACACAAGTATTTACTGTAGATTTGATGCCATACACAAGTATTTACTTGCAGATTTGATGCCATACACAAGTATTTACTTGCAGATTTGATGCCATACACAAGTATTTACTTGCAGATTTGATGCCATACACAAGTATTTACTGTAGATTTGATGTGTGCCATACACAAGTATTTACTTGCAGATTTGATGCCATACACAAGTATTTACTGTAGATTTGATGTGTGCCATACACAAGTATTTACTGTAGATTTGATGTGTGCCATACACAAGTATTTACTGTAGATTTGATGTGTGCCATACACAAGTATTTACTGTAGATTTGATGTGTGCCATACACAAGTATTTACTGTAGATTTGATGCCATACACAAGTATTTACTGTAGATTTGATGTGTGCCATACACAAGTATTTACTTGCAGATTTGATGCCATACACAAGTATTTACTGTAGATTTGATGTGTGCCATACACAAGTATTTACTGTAGATTTGATGTGTGCCATACACAAGTATTTACTGTAGATTTGATGTGTGCCATACACAAGTATTTACTGTAGATTTGATGTGTGCCATACACAAGTATTTACTGTAGATTTGATGACATACACAAGTATTTACTGTAGATTTGATGACATACACAAGTATTTACTGTAGATTTGATGTGTGCCATACACAAGTATTTACTGTAGATTTGATGACATACACAAGTATTTACTGTAGATTTGATGTGTGCCATACACAAGTGTTTACTTGTAGATTGAATGTAATTTTTTTTTGTTATGTTACATTATGACTGTCCCGCGATAGGATAAAAGTCCACAGTATCCTGTTGTTTTGATCCAGTTTTTGACCTAAATCCGGGACAAGATTTGCCCACTAGTTACAATGTTACGCAACCTATATGCACTGAGCCTGACGTTTACTGGATGTAACTCTTGTCTTGTAACATTTCATTTGGTCGTTAGTAAATAAGTCACCCGTAAGTAAGTCCCTGCGATTAATCGTCTGCTCCGACCTTGTTTGATTCTCGACACCGCAGGGCGGGAGCACCCTTGGTGTTTGGGAGGTCACATTGTTTTCAATCTGGTTATGATGAATTTAAATAAAAATGGGACGCGGTGGTCGAGTGGCAGCGCACTGGACTGTCGTACCGATGGTCACGGGTTCGAATCCGTGTGAAGGCAAGGGTTTGTTCCCGGGGCTAGGGCGTCCCTGAGTCACCCCGCTCCGAATGGGTACCTAACACTTCATGTAGTTAGGCGGCTGGGTAATGCGTGGAACCCACAAAGCCGTGGCCTGTGAACGCTGCATCACTTGCCAACAGATCATCTGTCATGGTCTGTGGACGCAACTATCTTCTGCATAGAAGGAGCGTCTGTATAGATAAGATAAGATAAGATAAGATAATTGCTTCCCTCAGTATTTGTGTGTGTGTGTGTTTGTGTTTGTGCGTGCTTGTGTGCGTGAGCGTTCGCGCGTGTGTGTGTGTCTTTCTTCTTCACGCATAGCCATAATTGCACACCGATCAAAAGGCTTAGCTCCCTTGTCGTGACGCACCAATGGCGACTTGAAAACCTTGATGATTATTTTCAATCAAACTTTGTTGTACATACAGTAAATTAAAATATTTATATTAGACCTGGGTCAAATTGTGAGGGAGCTCAAGATATTTACACCCCCCTCCCACATGTTTGTAGGGTATGAGGGTATGAGGAGGTTGGGTCTAGGGTATATAACACGGTTCACCGACAAAACGGCTCCGGACAAAACGGCCCCTGGACTAATAGATGGACTAAAAGTAAAATGTCCAATCAAATATTAAATTCGTATTTTTACTCACCTATTCAGTGTCAGGTTTTGCTAGTAATAATAAACAAAAATAATGACATCACAATAGTGAATTTAATAGCCTTTAGGCGAAATTTCGCGAAATTGTACCAATCGCGGCTGTTTGTTGACAAGAAACAATATAATAACATCACAAGATATAATTTTACAATTTTATCACTTTATTTAAGGGTGAAAAAGTTAGTAAAAGCTTAAGATGAAAAAAAAATTAAATTTTTTGTTGAAAAATTTTAACAATTTGTCTGGGGCCGTTTTGAAAGTTTATACTACATCTACCGTCTCTCCAAGACGGGAAGATCCCTTACAAACATCCAGTTTATACTAGTTAAGAAATCAACAATGATATACCTGGAGGGCTGTAGCTCCACATACATCCCCCCCCCCGCCCTCCCGCTTGTGACGCCGAGAGATGATCCAACGTGTACTGTAACCGATTTAAAACGTGACCCTCAAGGTCACTGTCACCTGGCTAAAAGGTCACTTGACAAAACCCAACGTGTCTGTCTGCCGATCGTTCAAACCAGGAGTTCTCAATATTGCTGGTCGGTGGTCCCCCTTGTGTCCAGTATTTTTTTTAAAATGACAGTGTACTATGAAATCGTGGTGAAAGGGGGCGGGGTATATTTTCAATTAAACTTGGAGAGCAGAAGAGTGTAGGTCAAGGAGGGTAACCCGGTTGTGAAAAAAATAAAATATAAAGTAAAACAAGACATCAGTCATGGTTCCTTGATAAGCCAAAAATTCGGTTACAAGAGAGGGAGGGGGTGGGAAGGCTGGGGCAGGGACAGACATGGCGGCCGACCTTGACCTTGGAGGTCAGGAAACAGCTGTTCAACGCATGACTAATAAAAATTATGTGTTTATCTTATATTTTACGCTCGGTTTCACATAAATCTTCTATATACATACATGCACATACGAACACACATACACATAGACATATATGTATATATATATACAGTGGCGTAGCTAGAACTTTTGCCGCCCGGGGCGGTCTCCAATTTTCCGCCCTTTTCAGGGCCGTCCATAAATGACGTGAAGCACCGGGGGGGGGAGTTAAGAAAAGGGACGTCACGTCAAAACGCGCAACTTTAAATAAATTTCCACTTAAATATTTGATTACTGACACTATATTTAATGACGTTTATGTAAATCGCGTGTTACGATATTATCTTATCTTATCTTAGATTATCTTATCTTATCTTATCTGTTTACAGACGCTCCTTCTATACAGAAGATTATTGCGTCCTACGCTTATCTATGGTTTGTGTTTAGTCCTGCATTTTTATTAGAGATTTAAATGTTGATAAAGTGTTGGTTTTCCTGGATTCTTCAGGCAACCCATTCCACGCCCGAATTCCGGACGGGAAGAAGGAAAACTTGTATGTGTTTGTTCTTGCATACGGAATAAGAAAGGTGTTTTTATCCTTATGTCTATCTGAGGGTTGTATTAAGTTATCTTTGTGTTGTATTTCTAAATTAGAATTAATTGCTTTATGTATGATTACTACTTTGCTCTTGGTTCTTCTATCCTCTAGTGTTTCAAGGTTTAATGATTTAACTAATGGTGTTATTCTTGTCAGTTTCGAATATTCTCCAGTAATGAATCTGGCAGCTCTTTTTTGAATTTGTTCTAGTTTATCAATGTTTTCTTTGGTGGATGGGTCCCATACAGAAGATGCATATTCTAGTACAGGTCTCACCAAAGTGAGGTAGCATTTTAGTTTTATATCTCTATTACATTTGTTAAAGTTCCTTTTTATAAAGCCTAAGGTTTTGTTTGATTTTTTAATAACTTCATTGACATGGGGATTCCATGATAGTTTCTCATTTATTAAGACTCCTAAGTATTTTGCATCTTTAGTTTGGGTCAGTTCTTTTCCATGAATGTAATATTTTGAATTTATTTGTTTCTTTTTCTTTGTTACTCTTAACAGTTGACACTTTTCTGGGTGGAAAGACATACTCCAGTTAGTTTCCCATTTTATCAATTCATCTAAGTCTTTTTGTAAAATTTTGCTGTCTTGTTCTGATTTAATTGTTCTATAGATTATACAATCATCAGCAAATAACCTAACTTTTGTACCTGTTGAGATGTTGTTGGGTAAATCATTTATATACATTAAAAAGAGTAAGGGACCTAGCACAGTTCCTTGTGGAACTCCTGAGTTAACCTTTATTGGTGCAGATTTAGATCCATTAATTATTACAGTTTGCTCCCTGCCCAAAAGGAAATTATTTTAGAAAATATTAGAATGCAGCGTTACACTAAAAACATACTTAAATGGCAAATTTTTTATTTGAAACATGCTCATTTTGAAACAGAAAATACGGCTTTTATGGGGGGGGGGTCAAAGCTTTGTGACGTCTTATTGAAGAAGGGGTCTAAGTTTTTGTGACGAGGGGGAAGAGGGTGAAAAATCAGCCAAAATAGCATGACGTCATTTATGGACGGCCACTTAGTCGATTATATTATGGTTTTTATAAATTAAAAAACAATAATAAATAATTGTAATTGAAATGAAGTAAAGGTGCGGAGGAGCATGTTTACCATTGCAATTGCATGCCATATTTATATAAGCAGTAATAAAAGAGACCACATAAGATTATATACTTATAAATACACATTTATAAAAATACAATATACTTTTTTAAAGGCCACAAGAAAGTTACTGAAGTCGCATGTATTTATAAGTAAATGATTTTTTTACAAAGAAATTGTATACATTAGTATGTAAACATATTTATAAATTTAATTTCCTAACTTTCATAATAGAACAATCGTGTATTATGCTATCAAAATTAAATTTATTTATAAAATCTTGTTCTATGGACAGTGTTGCAAGATTTTGTTGTCTTTAATTGCTCATTGTGGAAAAAAATATACTTTTTTTTATCAACTTCAGTTTGGAGAACCTCCTTTCACAACTGGCGACACTGATAGCAATAGTTGAAAAAAGTCATAGCAAAATTACAATGCTGGGTACAGAATTTTCCAATCTATACTGTTGAATTTTCTCGTTGTACTTCTTGTTCTAAAGATAGAACCACGTCTTCTGAATTTTCCCTACTCAAATTTTTTCTCCTTCTAACGCGGCGTTCAGTTGATATCTCCATATCTTCACAAATTGTTTGGCTGATATAACAGCATTTTGTATAAGCACATCTCTTTGTTCCATGCAATGGCTTTGCATTAATTTAAAAAATGACGTGTTCCCATAAATTGAGATAACATAGAAGAGAAAAAGATTGCAATGAATTGACTAAAATTCCAGCATCTGATCTCATTTTCCTAGTTACTTCTTCAGATGTCAATTTTTCAAAGACGCCTGACATTTTAAAGTATGTCTTTTTCGAAATTATTATGCCTATTGTGATGTTTATTAACAGAGAAATTTGAATATTTACATATTCTTGACATAAATCTTAATAATGTTCCATAAAATAGACGAATTCAAATTATTTACACATTACTATGACTTTAATTGGATAGGCGTAACATGCTTAATGAATAACCGTATTTTAATGAAAAACACAAATTATTTGTGCAACTTTAATGCGATAAAAACAAAATAAATTTAATTTTTAATAACTTACCTTACAATAATTTACTGAAAACTGAAACAATAATATAACTTACTACTTGCAAGTTAAACACAATATTTGAACCACCATGCCTTGTAGGTACGTTCGTGCATCATTCTGCGAATGTCGAAATTCCACGTAAAAACTGTCGTGGCGATATAAATAGCACATATTATTCGGCCCAGCGGTGTTGTGTTTTTTTGGGTAGTTTTCTTATATAAGTTTCATCTGTGACTTATACGCCTTAGTTTTCCAAACAAATGGATACCTTTTTTGAGCGATTTAAATTTTTGAACGGTTTTGCGTTAGTTATAATATCCACTATGTAATCAAACAAATCTTGTGCGAAACCGTTAACTAATACTCGAAATTACGAATATTTTTGTTTCACCTTGGTTTTTCCCCTACAAAAGAAAAAGGGTGGTTGTAGGAAATGGTTGTACTTTTCAAATGCCGCCCCTAAATGAGTGCCGCCCGGGGCGGACCGCCCCCACCACCCCCCCTAGCTACGCCACTGTATATATATATATATATATATATATATATATATATATAGAGAGAGAGAGAGAGAGAGAGAGAGAGACAGAGAGAGGAAGAGAGAGAGAGAATGAGAGAGATAAAGAGCGATAGAGAAGAGGAGAAGGAGAGACGGCGAAATATATAAAGAGATGACAAGAGCTATGGTTTATGCCATTTGGACCACATCTCCTCCAATATGGTACATGTTTATGAGTAAAATTGAAATGCAAATCATGATCTCAGTCTCAGTCTATATTTAGAATTGTTTCACGGCTATTTTTTTTATCTGACCTCACGTTGAATGGTCTTAGCACAAATTCGCTGACCGATCTGTGACGCATTCAGCCAAACAAACAACCCGCCTAACTCGGACAATGCCCAATCAGATCTCGACGTAACATTGTCTCACAACACCCGTTATAGCCATAGATGACCTTCTAAAATTAGCAAAGACCACTTCTGAAGCTGTTACCCGAAATACAGAATACAAAGGAAGCCCGAGTATTGAGTTATCCGAGTATTGAGATATCCGAGTATTGAGATATCCGAGTATTGAGATATCCGAGTATTGAGATATCCGAGTATTGAGATACCCGAGTATTGAGATATCCGAGTATTGAGATACCCGAGTATCAGTACACGCCGACATTTCAAAATACGGAACTTGATCCGGGTATTATAAACGAAATAGAGTCGCACAATTATGTCAAAATTTGTCTTTGTCAGAAGTTGAGATTTAATTATAACCGTGATACGTTCTGTTCTGTTCTGATCTAGGTCAAGCACCTGTAGATCCAGTGTCCCCTTGAGATCACGTGACATCATGCCAGGGCTCATCGGAACTACTATCGGGATATGTGGTTGACAATTTCTATTTTCCCACCTTTTTTTCTGATCAATATTGCTGTTTCTGCATACTAAAAATTCCCGCGCGTGTGTAAACACAGAGCACATAGCTCTACCCACCCACCCCACTTGCAATGCAGTTTGTAAAATTTGTTTTTTTTTAAAGACAATTTGTAGTTGCTTCTCTTGAATGAGACCAAATGAGGTGACACAATGTTATTCGAAGCTACCAACGTGTCCAGATAAAACGCTGACATCATGAACACAACGCATTTTCTTTGCTGATTTGATTCCATGGTGGGGAACAATAAAGAAAACTGAAGAAATTGTTCCAAGTAAGAAGGTCTCACATCATCATAATCTAGTGAAAACAAGACAAACGGAGTTTAGCTGACCGTCAGCTCAATGAAATGTTTGGTCAGGAATAGATTTATTGAACAATCGCCAGGTCTGTGGGCTCAGCATTATTTAGGAGATAAGGGGAGAAAATCGAAGGAAGAAAAGATAACTATCTCAGCAATTAAATATAGGCACTACACGGAAGTCATTTGGCTCTTACATGCTAATTACTACATAGATGTCAAGTGCCCTTATATGCCAGGTACTACAAAGCTGTCGAATGGCCCATATATGCCAGGTACTACAAAGCTGTCGAATGACCCTTATATGCCAGGTACTACAAAGATGTCGAATGGCCCTTATATGCCAGGTACTACAAAGATGTCGAATGGCCCTTATATGCCAGGTACTACAAAGATGTCGAATGGCCCTTATATGCCAGGTACTACAAAGATGTCGAATGGCCCTTATATGTCAGGTACTACAAAGATGTCAACTGGGCTTACAGGCACGAAGAAAGGAAATATTGGGCACCTCTATAGCCAGAGGCGTAACTAGGTTTTTGGCGCCCTTGGCTAATTTATTTTTGGCGCCCTTGATAAACTGACACGTTTCAGCTTTGCGATTTTTTTCATTTGTCAGAAAAAAATAACTGAATTTCTCTTATCTTATTTATGACAATAATTACGGCATGTCAAAGCAAGTTGGCATCCTTTCATATGAAACATAGACACCGCCTTTCTTTCCTGTCAAGCCTACTAGCCGGTATGGCTGTCCTCCCCACCTCTCAATATCAACATTGTCCTTGATTAATCGGCGCCTATCAAGCCATTTTCCTTAACTCAAAAACTCCGTAGGTCGATTTTTTTTCCGGGTCCTTTTGAGCTCGACTTAGAGAGGTCCGACTGTATTTTCTTAAGTACAAATTTAAAAATTAGAGATTTAGTGGCGTCTTTCTGAGCTGGCGCCCCTGGCAACTGCCCCGATGTCAACCCGTTGTTACGCCACTATCTATAGCGCCATAAGACTGACATATATATTTCCTGATCTAGAGCGCCCTGACGTTATCCAAAAGAAGACACGTGTAGTCAAGGAGCGGGTTATGTAAACTATGGGGTCAAAAGTGCTTGTAGGGGTGAAAGTTGAATTTATTTGCATTTAGGGGTCAAAGGCAAAATTAATAACATTATATCAATATCTCATTTTGCTTTCAGGCGCCCCGGGGGTGCATCTCAGTCCGAGTAACTTGGGGCTTAGTTTTCTCTTTAAAGTTTAAATATAGCTAAAGGGTTTGAAGAGGGTAAATACATTCTCATGTCTTTCTTGGGTAGTAGTGCAGCGGCAAGTTACAACCCATTTATATTTGTTACACCGAATTGGCAGCTAATTCTTGGACAGATTTGATGAATTAATTTAAACTTCACTATTATAATACGTGTATATAATAAAAACATCTTATACAGTGATATTAATATACATTTGATAAAATATAATAAACATTTAGCTGTGATAAAAGTATATCTTATCATTCTATGTCCTATGCCATTCTTGGACTATATATTGTATATTATTAACCAGTCATTTGTTATCAGGAAAACAGGAAGTGTGATGAGGGAGGTGTCCAATCACATTTACTTGCAAAGTTCAAGGTTGCTATTTTTACGAAGACGAGGCGTCAGCTCCATGAACGCTTCCAATAAATCATTGCAAAACTTGGTAATGGCGTCATCATAACTTTAAGAAAGAAGTAAACATTTCAAGTTTAACCGCCATGATGGTGACCTGGGCTCACTTGTGTCAACATTTTAAAAAAAAATCTGCGTACATGATAAGTTGGTACCGGTACGCATGACTGAAATGGGGGAAAAAAAGTTCGGAAGAGTTAGAATAATGATGGTTAAAAAAAAAGTTGTGTTTATAATTAGTGATTATTCCGCTAAGTTAAGCCCCCCCCCCACCCCCTTTCTAAGCGGTGTATCATATTAAATAGAAACTCTAAATATTATTCAATCTTAGCCAGTAGTTCTCAAAATTTTTAGGCCACCACACTCACTTACCTTTTTCGACCCAAACCATCTACAGAGGATATGCACTTTATTACATAAACACTCACATATTGAAAATTATACTTTAATTAAAGAGATTGTCTGATGGTGTTACTTAGGGATGGGTTCAATGGTAGAGATGGTCTGATGGTATAACCTAGGGATGGGTTTCATGGTAGAGATGGCATGATGGTGTTGCCTAGGGATGGGTTCCATGGTAGAGATGGCTTGATGGTATTAACTAGGGATGGGTTACAGGGTAGTGATGGTATAAGGGTATTACCTAGGGATGGGTTCCATGGTAGAGATGGAATGATGGTGTTAAATGGGGGAGGGGGATGACGAAGAGAGTACTCATTCCCCACCATCTATTTTTAAAATATTCCCTCCATTAAGTTTTTGTTGGGATGTTGTTTGGCCATTTCGGTCTCACGTTAACTCTCGGGGAAGAGTGTAAAATCCGGAGTTGTGAGGTGCTGCAGTCGAGTCCCTCCGTATGATATTATAGTTTTACAGTTTGGGAGTCCCTCCTTACCTTGTTACTCATCTTGGCTGTCTACATCGTAATTAGTGAGCTGAGCTCTAGCGAATGAAATCTATTCATGACGCGTTACACCTTCTTCAAACGTTGGTGATCATTTGAAAAAAAATAAATAAATAAATAAAATAAACAAATGTAAAGCTTAAAAATTCTAAAAAGCAAATTTTTAAAAATCCCTTAAATTAACTTCACCGTCTTGTCTCTCTTTCTGTCGCTCTGTCTGTCGTGGAACCGCGGAAAAACAAAAGTCGAAAATGACCCGCTTGCCTTGATCCTATCGAGCTGAAATTTAGCACATAGACTTGTGTCATGTAGCAATGCATTGTTTATAAATTTCAGATCGATCGAATTTACGGTAATTAAATTAATGACCTTTTGGTTCATATCTATGTATCTCTATGCGGCCGTCTGCTATAGTTGACCTCCACGGGTCACTGGAGTTCACTCCAGCCATCGATGACCACATTCCCGTGTTTTACAGCACGGCATGTTCAGTCACGTTCAGTCTGTAAATATCTCTGCTAGTCTGTCACGCGGTGCGTATAATATTGAACATACTCAATACTTTTAGTTATGTCTCTTAAATATATAAGGGATGTATAGTCAAAACACTTTGATTTTACGGTTTGTTTTTATATTAGCTCTATGCTTCGTTCAAGAACTCTGGGTACAGGTATGTCATGGCAATAGGATTTTTACAAATGTAAACATACAAATGGTTTAAACAATGAAAAGAAAACTGTAATTTCCTATTTGAAAAATGAAAAGTAATAACCACGTCAGATAACTTGTTACAGAAGTCAGAAAAAAAAGCTTCACCCATCTCTTTAAAAATGGCTGATGTGAACCGTTTGTTTCAGGTCCGTTCCTAAAAACATATTTCAGTTAAACTTTAACCTCGGTCCAATGTACACACGCCATACTGAACTTGACTTTTGTAATCTCGAACCAGCGATTACTGTGGTCCCCTTTCGTCTGCTGCAGACGATAAGATACCCGAGAGATCAGACGACAGACGGTGTTATCTCTCACTATGACGTGGTCAGCAACTGGACCAAAACTCCATTCAGGTTTGACAGACAGTGACGTTATTTTTATACTGATTTGGAGAACGGAGTTAGTCGGGTAGGCGGTCTTATATTTTCACGCATCATTTTGATATTTTTAAGGTTAAAAAAAATAATAATCTAAATTTCAGGAATAATTTCGCGTAATAACGGATTTTATGGCCTAACGAAGGTTCGATTTTTGTTTGTGGTATTCAGAAGATGGAATTAGAATCTTGTGTCTTTACTGCCACTCTGCCCACGTCCAGAGAAAATAGCCCTTATTGCCCCTATCACTGTATCCCATTGCCAAACGCCCCCCCCCTCCTCCAGAAAATAAATGATAATACATGATAGCATGTCGCCACGATATATACAGCTGTCGTGACCACTACTGAGTGCTGATGCTACTGACCACTGATCACCACACATTTGAGCCTCACCATCCTTGGGACCACCACCCCCTCGCCCGTCTCCCCAACCGAACTACCATTTTCAACACCAAAACATTCGCGGCTGTTCTGTTTACTTTGCACCCCTCACCAACGCCATCACCACTACGACGCTGTGTCTAATGTTTGTATACACCAGCGACTGTAGAGTTCAACAAATAGGTCCTACCAACACAATGTTATCGCTCGCCGGAACGTGACGTCATGTTATCGGCCCGAAAGACAACAGCCTAAACTGTCCGCAATCACAAGAAATCTTCAATCAACTTCGGCCACCATTAATGATTGTTATTGTCAAATTTGGACTTTGGAATGACCAGTGACCGAATAAGATTAATGATAATGCCAATAAAAGAAGTTTCTTCTGTTTTGGGTGGCCAACTTGATAAAACAATAAAATCTTTAGCCAGGTTTTAAACAAATTTTTTTTTGGCGGGGAGTTGGGGGATTCAACATCACAGCCAAGTTTTTAATACATTTCTCGAGAGATTTTGAAATTTTGTAATTGAGGATTTTCTTTGCTTGCTCGTCACAAAATGGTTCTCTTTCTCTTTAATTTCTCTTCTCTCTCATTCATCTTCTCTCTCCGTTCTTTTCTCGCTCATTTCTCTTCTCTCTCATTTCTCTTCCGTGCTTTGCTACAAACGCCACTTCCTCTTTTCCAACAATGCCTCTATTACTCACTCTCTCTGTCATTTCAACACGCAGGCCCAATTCTACCTCCCGGCCAATTGCGCCTCTCGCCTCATTCCCACGGTCATCTCCATCTCTATCTCCATCTCCGTTGTACCTCTCAGTCTCAGCACAACTTGTCTCAATGCCGCGTCCTAGCACCATCCCCCATGACACACAATGAATCAACAAACTATTTATCTTGTCTTTTATCTTTGACCGTCTATCAAGCAATGTATTTATTTCAGTAACCTTCACCTTGTACTATCGATTACACTACATCCCTACCCCCCCCACAACACACCACTCACCCCCACACACACACCACACACCCCCACACACACACCACTCACCGCCCACACACTCAAACAAACCACCCCAAAATTGTCCCAAGAGTCTCAAGATCTCAGCTTGTCAATCATTGTAGAAATTGTAGAAACTGTCCCAAAGACCCAGTGGGAGTTTCCTTGACATTAGTCATCGTATCCTATTGATGGGACTACTTTTACAATGGGATGTTATTATTATTACTGGAGGAAACTACCAACAAAAAGACTAAATTTGTTATCGGTACGTAACTGATTGAACCCAGCAGTGCTGTAAACAGGAGCATGCGCAGATAGGCCGGTGAGAAGTAAGGTGAAATCATTCACTCATTCAAGAAGCCTGCCCCAAGCCTTTCAGTGTTCCATCAATAAATATTATGCTGTAGCTCTATGTACTTTTAAATGGTCGATGTCTTGGAACCCCCCAGATGTTAGAGTCAGGGTCGATGTCTTGGAACCCCCAGATGTTAGAGTCAGGGTCGATGTCTTGGAACCCCCAGATGTTAGAGTCAGGGTCGATGTCTTGGAACCCCCAGATGTTAGAGTCAGGGTCGATGTCTTGGAACCCCCAGATGTTAGAGTCAGGGTCGATGTCTTGGAACCCCCAGATGTTAGAGTCAGGGTCGATGTCTTGGAACCCTCAGATGTTAGAGTCAGTGTCGATGTCTTGGAACACCCAGATGTTAGAGTCAGGGTCGATGTCTTGGAACCCCCAGATGTTAGAGTCAGGGTCGATGTCTTGGAACACCCAGATGTTAGAGTCCGGGTCGATGTCTTGGAACCCCCAGATGTTAGAGTCAGGGTCGATGTCTTGGAACCCCCAGATGTTAGAGTCAGGGTCGATGTCTTGGAACTCCCAGATGTTAGAGTCAGGGTCGATGTCTTGGAACTCCCAGATGTTAGAGTCAGGTTCGATGTCTTGGAACCCCCAGATGTTAGAGTCAGGGTCAATGTCTTGGAACCCCCAGATGTTAGAGTCAGGGTCGATGTTTTGGAACCCCCAGATGTTAGAGTCAGGGTCGATGTCTTGGAACCCCCAGATGTTAGAGTCAGGGTCGATGTCTTGGAACCCCCGGATGTTAGAGTCAGGGTCGATGTCCCCTCACACTCCATTCGATGAGTCAGTGTTGCTAAATGTTTTAGAATGAGGAATCAGACGTTATTAAAAATTGTAATTGGTTGGTGGCCCCATGATGGTGGGTGTGGCCTAATGACGGTGGCGGGTGGCCCCATGACGGTGGCGGGTGGCCCCATGATGGTGGGGGTGGCCCCATGATGGTGGGGGTGGCCCCATGATGGTGGGGGTGGCCCCAATGACGATCTAAACATACAATCGACGTTAGTGCTGGTCTCCTGCACACCCAGAGATCCACTCACCCAACCCCTGACACAGAGACAGACAGACATACTGACAGACATACATAAACACAGAATGACTCACAGACACATACAAACAGACATACAGACACACATACACTCCATTGATACATAGTTATTCCTGAGTTAGATCTTTGGCTTGTGAGCACACAAAAATAATACCCTCTAAACTTAAATATCTTTTGAAGTAAAACAATAATTTAATAAATTATCAGACCATACTCAAAGCTCACAGTATCGACATTTTAAACTCTGATGAAATGCAAGAATAGACATACACCACGGATAAGCGTATGACACAATAACCTTCTGTATAGAAGGAAGGTCTATAATAGATAGGCTAAGATAACGTGACATCCTATGTTACACCAGCTAGAGACATAAACCGCCAACTTGCCTTTGACCTTCATCAAACAAAGGGGGGATCACCCACAGATACGCTGCCATCATTCGGTCTGCACTTTTCCATGTGCATGAAGCGCGCACGCGTCACGCATGTTTGAACTTTTGACTCGGATTGCTTTTTAAAAGATTGCGAGGAATAAAGAGTTTTTTAAAATATATTTTATTTGAAGGCCTTACTTTTCTCGACGCGTTATCGATTTATTCAAACAACTTAAGGTATTCAGTATTCAGGCGTTGGGCGCGAAGGGAGGAGGGGATTGCAACGGAATGGATTCTTGGGTGAACAAAATGGGGGTGGGGGGGGGGAATTTTAAAGGATAGGTGACTAATAACATGAAGCCGCGATGTCGGGATCTGACATCTGTCACTATCTGGATCAGTCAACGAGTGACACAAGTCGGACATAGGTCTCAAAAAATTCTTTTTCTTTCTGTTCTGCAGACGTTAAATTTTAATGGAGTCACATTTAGTCCCGGTTTGTCAGATCTGTGTAACGACCGGTCATTCTCCGAGTCCTCGGCAAAGTCAGTCATTGGGAATATAATTGTGGAATTATGATGGTGGAAAGATGATTGTTTAAAGATAATGGTGAAAAAAATGAAAAATATGAAAGGCATTAAAACTTAAATATTTTTGTTGTTGTTTTTTTTAATAGAAAAATAAAATTATCAATTAATATCTCTTACACAAACGTGTGAAAAAAACGACTAATATTTAGTGGATTATTTTCTATAATATAAAAAAAAGGTACCGGAATGCAAATTTGTACCACCTAAAACACCAGTAAGGTCAAATAGTCTGTGGAAAAAGGTGCCGGTACGCCTTAACAGAAACGTTCTGCTAGAAAAAAAAAGACTGCTATAAGTGTTGAGCTAAAATATTTGATAGAAAGGTAGATGAAAAAATATCTTAATTTAATTATTTTAAAATTATGCCTAATTATTTCGAGCAATGCCAATCAAATACCGTGGTATGAGTGATATCTCCAAATAATCTAACGCATAATTTTATCTTGGATCATTTCTGTTAAGGTTCACCGCCTCGCCGGCAACCATCATGACCTAATTGCCTAAATTAACTCCGTTTCCCAAATCTCAGCTGTTTCGCCCCACTTCATTCTTCCGGCCGTGGCACAACACCGTGTTTACGCTAACAGCTGATGGCCAAGAGAAAGAGAGAATCCTTGAGGAACAGCTGATCGAGGCATGTCAGTGCACCGCTCGTGGTGTTCAAGGACTTCTGTCGTAGCTTGACTGCGAAATCATGTTGTCGATACTTGGCCCATTCAAACAGATGTTACGGTTTCGTTGTCAAATGACGTCTGCCATAGTCCCATAGCCTCATAGCTTGACTGCCAAGTCAAATTGTCGATACTTAGGGATGGCACGGTTTCGTTTCCGAATAGTGTTAAAATGAAGCAGAATTAATTGGTGATGGTGGTCTGGAATATTATAAAAATTTAATTCGTAGAGCAATCAATTTGAAATCGTTCCAAACAAGCGCGACAAATAGGAAAGTAGTCTGATATTTTGTATCATTATTATTATTGCTAACTCAGCAATGTTATTTTGTAAAGTTTTAACGTAATAATAATTATTTTTTAGTTATTTATTTTACAAGAGAGGGGTAAGTAAGCCCGGTGGGGTGGGGGAGGTAGAGAAGTGCCACCGGTACGCTTTGCCCAAATTTCCTGATATGTAACTGTGTAATTACAAGAAAGGTGTAAACAATAACACGGCATGCTAATGACCTTGGCCTTAGCTCACCCTGGGCCTCGTGCAGTGTTTGGTACAACAAAGCAGTTTGGTGGCAGTTATACATTTCCCAGTAGCTACATCAGCTTCCCACTTCCCACCAGGCACACATCATCATTAAGTACACACCAAGTAAACATTGAGTACACACCAAGTACACATAAAGTACACACCGAGTGCACATTAAGTAAAGACAAGGTACACACCAAAAGCACATTAAGTACACACCAAGTACACATTAAGTACACATCAAGTGCACATTAAGGACACACCGAATGCACATTAAGTAAACACCAAGTAGACACCAAATGCACATTAAGTACACAAAAAGTGCACATTAAGTACACACCAATGCACATTAAGTATATATTTTCCCATCTTCGTGAAAATTAACTCTGTCCTGTTACCTCAGCGTGCAACCCTTTCAAGAGTGAAACAGTTTAACTTTAACTAACCATAAATCAATGCATTATCACAACCATTCCCATCAACACCTCAGATCTATCATTGTCAGTTTATGTGTGTATCCAGCGGTCATGGATGCAGGGGTGTTGGACGGACCGGTGCGCCCCAGTGCGATGTTTATTTTTTCAATCAAAGGTCAACATATTCGGGGAAATGCATTTTGTGTGTGTGCCTGTGTGCATGCATTATCGGTTGTCGTTTTTTTCTTTGGTTGAAATGTAAATATAAAAAAAGGGGGGGGGTGGGGGGTTTGAGGTGCGTGTCACTATCACCAGCTATGTCACTTCGTGCATATTTTATACCAACTATTTTTTTTGTATTTATTTTTTTCATATTTCCAACTCTAAGAATAACTTCACAACTTTATTTTCAACAGATCCATTGGTTGAAATGCAAATAAATGATCGGATGAGTTCAACCAAACTCAATGATTCCAGGAACATTTATTTCTGTCTTCATCCATCATTTTATTGAAATCAAGCAGTCAGTGATGTTATATTAAATAATTCAATAAGATCAACGTCTTGAGATTTCAGACCTGCGACTATGACGTCATCAGGCGTGTTCAGCACAAAATACTTCCACTATCGCTTTCCTAGTTTATATAATAACAGTGCAACACTTCTCTCGGTGTAGGCCTATCGATGTGTCGTAAAGATAAATAATAAAATGAGCTTGGCTTGGGGAGGGGGGGGATAAGAAGGTACGTGAAATCGATGTCAGCACCTGGACGTTAAACAATTGACAGCAGACGATCTCCATGAAGTAATTTTTTTTTAAACTAGTGAAATTACAAGAATGTGACCTACAGTTTGAAGCAGAATCAAATGTACCGGAAAATAATTTAATGTCTATACTTGACTGATATCCGCAGAGCATAAAATCAATGAAAGAAGATTTCAAATCTTTGTTTCCACACAGCAAATGTCTGCCTCCAGGTTAATAAATTTTGGTGTATGGATTTCTGGCTTGGAAATTCGAAAACCTGTTAGTAGACAGATGTGGTGATACTATTCAAAGGCTGATCATTAATAATGGGTGATAATTTTGTTAAATCAGAAATGTTTTTAAAAAATCCCTAATGACACCTAGTCACAATGTATAGTTCAAGTTAAGCACATACAATTTTAAACACGACATAACAAGTGATCGATGAATGACCTACTTCAAGATGGGAGCACTTAGTCCAAGAAAGGTCAAACTAAAGAGTGACGTCATAGGACTGTTTTGAGCAGATTGCAATATACTGGCAAATAATTAAATTTCTGATGGTGACCCATCAAAACGGCCCCGGACAAAACGGCCCCGACATAACGGCCCCGGTCAAAACGGCCCCAGACAAATTGTTTACATTTTTGTAACAAATAATTTACTGCATTTTAAGCTTTTGTCAACTTTTTCACCCTTAAAAAAGTGGTAAAATTGTAAAACTATTTCTTGTGATGTTATTATATTATTTCTTGTCAACAAACAACCGTGAATTGGTACCATATCGAGTAAAGGCTATTAAATTCATTCTTGTGATGTCATTATTATTGTTTCTTGTGAGCTAAATCTGACACTGAATAGGTGAGTAAAAATACGAATGTAATATTTTATTGTATTTTTTACTATTATACCATCTATAAGTCCAGGGCCGTTTTGTCGGTGAACCATTTTGTGATATCTCCAGGGCATAAAATCAATGACAGAAGATTTCAAATATTTGTTTCACAACCGGCCCCACCCCGAGGCACATCAACCGCCCTTATCAGGGCACAGCAGCCCCCCCCTTATCAGGGCACAGCAGCCCCCCCTTATCAGGGCACAGCAGTCTTCCCCCCCCTTATCAGGGCATGTCAGCCACCCTTCCCAGGGCACGGCGACCCCCTGCCCATGGCATGACATGAGCAGCAGGGGTGCCTTTTTTATTAAACAAAGTGGGCTGCAGTGAAAATCTCAGAGTTCGATCATTGATACCCTATTTTAATGGAAAGGAATGATGTAGCACATCTAAAATGTCTTTGGAGGATTAAATGGCACTGTTGTAATATTGTTTGGGATAATTGAATGAATGGCATTAGTAGTGAAGTATATTTATATGAACACGATCATGACAGTTGAGATTATTTGCTCTACTCGGGTTCAAAATAACGAAGACAAAATATATTAATTAATGGACAAAAATCCTCCATTTTGTTAGCGTTAAGACTGAACGATTTACCATTGTTTAAAATGTGATAACGAGGACTTGATTATAGGGGAGGTAATCATGTATATAACACATGGTCTGCCTACATGAGTTACCACCCAATAAAACTATTTAAAAAATGAATTTCATAGGGGTTTATATTAATTTATCAACAAAGTATCCAAGAAAATAATTGACTTTAAGGACGAAAATGAATCAATGAAAATATTGCAGACTCGCATGATGCTGTAATCTAGTCAAATAGATGATGTCACAGATGCTATGGTGACTGATGTCCGTGACTTGTGTACACACAAAAAAGATTAATCATCAGTTTAAAAAAAATAATTCTTTATCTTTGAGGAAATCAAGGTAGTGTTGAAAGGTGGTATAGTGTAACAATTGGGGGGGGGCGGGCGGGGGGTAACACTGATATTATACTGTACTGTAACATTGATAGTATAGTGTACTACTGTACTGTAACATTGATAGTATAGTGAATAGTTGAACACAGATAAAATTATGTAAAATATGTTATTTTATTTAGACAAGCGCTTGCTTCTATTTTTTAAAGTTTTTAAAAAAATATAAACTTCTGTATTATAATTTTCAGGTTAATTTTTCTCTACTCAACTGCAATAATATATGTCAATGGAAGGATTTAAATGAATTTGAACAGAAAATCCATTAACATTTTGTTGGCCTTCAGAATATTTGTTGTTGGGTTGGGGGCCGTCTGATGACCTTAATGTTGTGTCATGGACACTAACCCTAGGTGCACCTCTGCCTGGCCAAGTCGCTGCTGAGGCTACATTCCTCTTCCAGCCCTTTCACCAGATTTCCTCTCTACTGTTTAAGTTTTAGCCTTACTGTCAGCTGTAGAAATACTGTTTTAACTTGTTGCTGTTATCAGTGGGGAACAAGCCACAACAACACAGGTTCCATGCAGTCCTCAACAGGACTAAGTCAACAGGACAAGTTCAAGTCCAATAAATCATGTCATTACCGTAACTGTGTAGTGCAGAAATCCTTGTTTGAACAGCAAAGTTTTTTGTGTTCTATGATGTAATTTACTATGTAATAAAATTTTATAAGCTGAATATATGGTTTAAAGACTTGAGTAGGGAACGCTACTGAAAAGTAAAATTAATTTTTAAGATTAGTGATTTAACGCTGTGTTCATTTTTTGTTGAAAGGATTCAATGTTTATATCTTAAACATGGGGTGGACCCCGAGAAAGACACACGTTATCCTGCTCAATCTCTAAGTTTATTTTAGCAATAGCACTCGTAATATTTGATACTGGAAGCTGTTACACTGTTACAAATTCAATTGCCTATCTGGACCTAACTTAGAAATGTTTGAGAATCTCTGCCACAGATCAATATTCCCATGACTTTGACATCTCCTGTGTATATTGTCATTGACAAATGATTAAGACATAGAAGTTAATTACAATGTATATAAAAAAATAATTTCTCAGAAGCTAATTTTCTTCTATATAATTATTCTATTGGGGCCTGTTACCCCAGAGTTGGAGAACCCTCAATGATAAATGTCACCATGAACCCCACTGGGAACTAGACTGAAATGAAACATTTATAATTATAATTGATACGTCTGTCAACTCCATCCAGAGATAGGGACGCACCATCACAAACAACAGAGTTGGTCAAACCATTGACACAATCATTTTAACACAGAGTTGGTCAAACCACTGACACAATCATTTTAACACAGAGTTGGTCAAACCATTGACACAAACATTTTAACACAGAGTTTGGTCAAACCATTGACACAATCTTTTTAACACAGAGTTGGTCAAACCATTGACACAATCATTTTAACACAGAGTTGGTCAAACCATTGACACAATCATTTTAAAAGATTTTGTCAAACCATTGACACAATCATTTTAACACAGAGTTGGTCAAACCATTGACACAATCATTTTAACAGAGTTGGTCAAACCATTGACACAATCATTTTAACAGTTTGTCAAACCATTGATACAATCATTTTAACACAGATTTGGTCAAACCATTGACACAATCATTGTAACTCAGAGTTGGTCAAACCATAACCATTGACACAATCATTTTAACAGAGTTGGTCAAACCATAGACACAATCATTTTATGATTTGGTTCACTAACAGTCAAGTTGCTTGTGTTTTATTTATGGTGGAGATAAAAATTATTGTTCTATTTATGTTGGAGATAAAGATGATTGTTCTATTTATGTTGGAGATAAAGATGATTGTTTATTTAAATGAGCCCAACTAGAACCAGGATCTCAGTTGTTTGAATAGTTCAAAGCTTTCCACTAAATTATTTAGTAAATATTTACAGATGAAATGTTTGCAACAAGGTCAGGCTGACATTGCAGATCGCAAGAAAAATGTTGATCAACTATAAATAGAATTTTTAGCTATAGTCAAAATAGCGATTACTTTCTCATTTATTTAAGTCTAAACATAGTTGGACAGGGAATTAATCTAATAATAATATCAAAGTAAGAACTAAATCAAGTGTAGATTTAGTGTCATTCAGCAGAAACAGGTTCATGAACACAGATAATTGGGTCAGACACCTGGCTTCATCAGGTATTCATCACGTACTGAACTTACTCTCCTCAGGATTGACAGTACCAAGAGTCTACTGGAACCTCCATAGTTTTACAACTGTATTCTAAATTTACAGCTGATTACCTAATTGATGTTTTGTAAGACCGAGCTTTAAGTCTTTAAGTGAAGCATTTACCAAGAAAGACTCGATTTATTTGAAAAAGGTGACATAACTTGACTGAATTTTTTTTTAAATGACCCAATGACACAAGACTGTAGCACCAGCTTAATAAAGTAACAAGAAACATCAACAAACTACTGCACACATCAACAAACTACTGTACACATCAATAAACTACTGCACACATCAACAAACTACTGCACACATCAAAAAACTACTGGACACATCAACAAACTACTGGACACATCAAAAAACTACTGGACACATCAACAAACTACTGCACACATCAACAAACTACTGCACACATCAACAAACTACTGCACACATCAACAAACTACTGTACACATATAGACACATAAAAGCAATATCAATTTAATACATTTTAATGCTTTTATCATAGCGCATGTAAAAAAAAGTCATTCAGCCGAAACAGGTTCATGAACACAGATAATTGGGTCAGACACCTGGCTTCAACAGGTATTCATCACGTACTGAACTTACTCTCCTCAGGATTACATAAAACACAGTGACCTGTCGGAATAATTATTATTCACAAAATAATTTGCTGCATGCAATGAACAATGATGTGAGATTAACAGTAATCCAAGAAGATAAACATGAACCAGCAAAGGTTGAAAACATGATTTCTTCTTCTAACAAAACTCTTGGAACTGATGGAAAACTTCTTTTCTTTCTAACTTTACATCAAGACAACAGCTCTGTGTTACGTAATACACAACTATTTTATTTGTCTATAATATTAAGTGCTCTATAATTAACATATTTTTTCCCTAAATCAGAAAATGTCCCATTGTTCAAGACACTTTCAGTTCACGACCCCGCCAAAAAGAACAAGGGACGTAACTGGAATCAAGTCATAAAATAAAAAACCTACTAACACTTCTAAGACTCAGACTCTAGCTCTATCGAGGGGCTCGTGAATTGAAACAGCTGCTCGTCAAATATTTCCTCAGGGATCGGCTCCGTCTCATCTTCTGGGAACCAAGTTGGCATGGGCACGTTCTCGGAATTCTCTGCCTTGATCCTTCGTGTGGGTAGAACCGTATCAGACACACGGACAAACGTGTGTGGAGCACCGGCTACTGAGCGCCCTCTCACGTATAATATGTTGTATTTTGTGTTGATTCTCCAAATCTGTAATGGTATACAAAGCGTTTGATTTTAAGTCTATGAAAATCTGGAATGGAAGACGGTAATATATTTTTTTAATCAGAAAAAAATGGAGTGGTAGACTAATTATTTTGTCAAAGAACTTTAAAGTCTTGATTAGGAGACAAATAATTTAGTTTGACAATTTAAAAAGCTTTCTGAATATTTTAACTTAAATTTACTTCTGTTAGTTTGTCAAAATGGTCTTAACTCAGACAGTAATTAATTGTCCTGTGTGAAAACTAATTCATATGTTAAATATTTGTTTCTATGAATCCAAGCAAACCACAGAGTCACTGGATCTTACGCCATTCACTGAACTCAACATATGACGGCCCATAATGAAAACAGTCAAATCAATTCCAACATAACAGTGAGATTTGTATAATTTGATGCTGTAACTATCGCTACCTCTGGGTACATTATATATACATATATACATTAACTATCTCTACTTCTAGGTACATTATATATACAATTATACAATAACTATCTCTACTTCTAGGTACATTATATATACAATTATACAATAACTATCTCTACTTCTAGGTACATTATATATACAATTATACAATAACTATCTCTACTTCTAGGTACATTATATATACAATTATACAATAACTATCTCTACTTCTAGGTACATTATATATACAATTATACAATAACTATCTCTACTTCTAGGTACATTATATATACAATTATACAATAACTATCTCTACTTCTAGGTACATTATATATACAATTATACAATAACTATCTCTACTTCTAGGTACATTATATATACATATATACAATATATACATAAACTATCTCTACTTCTAGTTACATAGTTTACAAGCAGCTTGTTAAAGATTCCAGCAGCACGCTCGAAGATTGCAAACATACATGTGCCCATGGAAATATTACTTAGTAGTGGTAAACAAACAATTTTTAACAACTTCATAAGCTTTCTTTGAATTATCTAAGTTGTGATAAACAAGCCATTATTACTGACTTCACAAGCTTTCATTGAGTTATCTAAGTTCAAATCACCCTATGCAAATTCGTGCTTTACACTTTGTATTGGTGCAACTGGTTGGTGAGGGATACTTTTTGTACTATTTTAGTAGTTCAATTAATTCCTGGGGGGAATAGAATAACTAAATAAATAACATTGACCAGGTCTAAACATTTTTCTTTTAAAACCCACAGTTTCAAGACACTTAATAGGCAATAACATACTACAATCAGGTACAATGTATATCTTATAAAAAAGCTACCTTATTTGAAGTAAATTACAAATTGAGAGAGCAAATTTACCTTCAAGCCATGTAGCACACTGAGTCTGTTACCCATAACGCCTGGCATGTGTTTCCCTTTCCAGATCCCATCTTTATCCTAAACCATATACATGTATATAAAATGTCAACATGCAAAGTAGAGGATTTAAAGAAATTTTTATTATTAAAAAACAAAAACAATGCGAAGTAAGTCATAGGTTTATAAAGAAGAGATAATTATTAATTAAAAATTATATTTTTAAAATTTTTATTTATGCAGTGGCAATCTTGTTCCTGCGTAACTCCAAACTACACCTTCTCTTTAGAAATATCCGCCAGTAATTAAAAACATTTCATTTTTGAAATATCCGCCAGTAATTAAAAACATTTCATTTTTGAAATATCCGCCAGTAATTAAAAACATTTCATTTTTGCTCCTACAAAAAATGTAAACAACTTACACCACCACCACCGGTTGAGCCCATTTTTCGATGAGATTTGGTGACACCATGAGACGCAGGCATTCCTTTCATTTTCCACCTTTTCATGACACCCTGGAAACCCCAGTCTCGTCTTAGAGAAGAAATAAGAAAGAAAAAAACAAATAATTTTCATTTACTTCGTAGAAGTTTTATTTAATTCCTGACTGTGCCAATGGTTGAAATAATTGCGAAATAAAGTTCATAAAATTTTATAACTTTTAATTACCTTATATTCCGGTGTATAAGACCCCCCCCCCAAATTTCCCTGTTAAAATATGGGTTTTAAGCTATTTTCGCAGTATAAGAATACCCGTCTACTAACACACTATATTTTTGAAACTGGCTTCATATTTCTTTCTTCTTGCGGGTGGAGATATGATGGGGTCTTGAATGTTAGCTGTTTGTATGCTTTACAGCGTTACAATACTGGTGCTGCACCATATGAACAGGTACAAATACTATAAGACGATATCCGGGGTATAAGGTGACCCCCGGACTTTAGAGAAGATTTTTAGGGGTTTAAAAGTCATCTTATACGCCGGATATACAGTAATATACGGTGATATACGGTATATCTTACTAAGGGAGAAAAAAAAGAAATAATGTAAGGTTAATGGAACCATTGTGTGTCATTCCTCTCATATGTGGGTTCATTTGAGAAAACAAATGATAAACAAGATGGAGTCACAATCAAATCGTGCTCTTGTAAAAAATATACTTTAAATCTATTAACAATGTCCAAAAGTTCTACTCACGTCCTGCCTTGTACATCAACATAATCTCCAACTCTAAAATGGTTAACACAGAGAGGGGTGCCTGGGCATGAAGGATTAACAAAAATTAACACATGAAGGGGAAACAAATCTTAATTTTAGGGGTAATTAATCAACGTAATTTTATTTTTAAAAATATTTTAACTAAGGACAAAAAAAAAGAAATATTTAAAAACAATTGATTGCACTCCTTCAACAGATCTATAAATAAAAGGTTCCACAATGTCATCAAATGTCACAACAGAATTATTTTACGATAAATGTGAGCAGACCTGGCTGAACAGCAGCCTCTGGGGTTACCAAAAACCTGGTCAACCATCGTTTGGGAGGCACACCCGCTTTTACAAACAGGTTGTTGTAGGCTTTAGAAAACTAGAAAAGAAAAAAAAATTAATTGTTTTTTTAAAAATTTCACATAATGTCCAACAAAATGAGGTTTAAACAAGAAGACATTTTCAAAATGACAAGATGTAAATGGTACTGATCCCATATAAAGAGGAACCATTTAGACTGAATTGGGCACTTGCATCTTTTTAAAACTACTTTGAATAATCTCCAAAAATGTTTGCATTCTATTGTTTTAAAGAGGACCAACATTCTATTGTTTAAAGAGGACCAACATTATATTGTTTAAAGAGGACCAACATTCTATTGTTTAAAGAGGACCAACATTCTATTGTTTAAAGAGGACCAACATTCTATTGTTTAAAGAGGACCAACATTCTATTGTTTAAAAACGACCAGCTGGCCACATCAGACTTACCTGTCTAGGATCACAACTCAATGCACCTACCACCTGTAGACCAAATCGTTCACTGTGATGTGGCCGGTGGCTAGGGTAGAACTTGTACAGCTCAGGTGGCACATAGTTTATGATATGGTTGTCCAATACCTGGCAGATTAAACAATTGACAAAAACTTGCCATTTAGACTATACAAAAAATTAATTGAATGATTTTAAAAAAAAGATTAACAAACAAACAAAATTCATTCTTTTATCCAGTAAATAGAAATATCAAATAGGAAAGGAAGAAAATTTAAAAAAAAACACAAAAACAAACAAACAATTAACAAGCAAGCAAAAAAAAACAGATAAAACTTTAACGCGTATAAGAAAGTGGACACAAATGTTACATGTAATAATTTAACAAATAATGAACACTTTTAAGTTACCTGCAGTAATGTAACATTGAAACCCTTGCCCTCTTTTGTCCACTGTACCATTGTCCCAAGCTTGAGTGCCAAAACTCCAGTCCTTTTTGTTCTAAATTAATAAAATTCACATAAGCCATTTTAGCAATTGCCCCCCCCCCTGTACTTAGCAAACATTTATAATGTCAATGAATACTTTCAAATTATTCTCAAAGCCCATGATAATACATGTAGTTATGTTCAATTGTATTCCCATATAAGGCCATCCATATAGAGCATTAGCTCAAACAAAAGTTGAATTTTACAAGCCCACCTTTACTGCAAACTTAATGTTTCAACCTCCTCCCAATGTAAGTGTGGGCAAAGAAATTTCTACACCCCAAGCAAAATTTTTTAAAAAAATATATGAAACGGGTCATGTCCCACTGCTGCACTAGTGCCCCCCGCCACCCACCCACCCCCCATATGGGAGGCCTGGAGTGAAGAGACAGGGAGACCAATCATCTTTTGATAGGACCTTAATGGACAATAAAACCACAAATAGTAGGGACGTAAATTCTTTTTTCTTTTTTTTTGTGTGTGCTTTTCTTGGGGTCCACACAGCTAACTCATGTGTGTGTTGCAAAATATTACAAAATTTCATAAACTAATAAATGTTTCATTATCACTTTTGACCACAAATGTTACATTTAGCGATACTGGTGCAAGTAGCAACACACTTGAGTTAACTACTGATTTCAGTATATTATGAGATGATTTTTAGTGACTCCCAGAAGTTAATAATATTATATTTAAATTAAATTTTGCTATACTGTTACATTTTTTGCTATTTCATGTGTGCTTGTTAGAATTTAATAAAGGGTGGCAAATGAAAAACATAATTTCAGCATATTGCCAGCCAACTGAACATTTTCAGAACAGCTAGCCCTAGTGCAGAGTAGAATCTGGTTGGTTAATTAGTGAGAATACAAGGAAACATTATAAAATTAGTCACATGATTATTTTAACTTTTAAAATAAATAAACAAAATTTTAATCAGAGATCATTCTACACGTGCATAGGAAAATTGGAAAACTGCCCCCCTCAGCGCATGCAAACTAAATTAATGGCACAAATTTGAAAATGAAACCCAATTCAAAGGTTACTAAAGTCTAAGCTGTAATGTTGTAGTAATAAATATAATTTTAAAATCAATAGCTTACCCCTTTATATAAGGATTTCTATTCCAAGGAGCATCTTTCAAGGGGCTTTCAGATTGACTGGCATAATTTTGTACCACATAATCTTGAATGAACTTTTCATTGCTAGTTATAAGGTTATCGTCAAATTTCTGTGTCCATTTCCTGACATGCCAAGGCTTACGGGTAGTAGGACGCACAACATACTTTGGAAATCGTCTGTGTCGCACTTGTTGCACACAGGCATAGCTAGTAGATAAAATAAATAAGAACTAGAACAAACATTTGATATGCATTTATTTACAGAAGAGAAAGGAAAAATTTAAAATTATGATTGTGAAGTGGTAAATGAATCACAAAAATGGGGATAAACATAAAATAAATATGAATCAAACTGCTACTCCTCCAGATTATTTCTGAATGAAGGTTCAACTTCAAAACAAACTAAATAGTCAATTGGTTGCTTTGTTTGCACAATTGGATCGGCCTCGTGGCCTCCCCTTCCAAAAAGTTTACCCAAAAATTTTTACTACAATGTTAGCACAAGCGGTAATGCGAAAAAGAAAATGCCTGGGTGAAATTTCCTGGCACTTCTTTTTTAAGAGCGCATAGCATATAGTTCTGCAGGCTAAAACAAAGCGAGCGGTGGGCATGACTATTTACATTGTTGTTATGGCAGAGCGAGGTGTACTTAAAGAAATGGAATTATGTATTCATACGACTATAAATTTAAATAGAGGAAATAAGTGCAATTATTAGCCTTGTAATTTTATTTAGGTAAATGCATAAAATAAAAACAGGGTATTAGTAGGCCTGACAGGACGTAACACAACAGCGAACGTTTCGGCAAAGAGCCTTCTTCAACGGACAAATAGTACACAAATGAAAGGAATAAAACGAAATAATAGAAAAAAACACTTAGCTCCGGTGAAATCCAAGTAGTCCAGTAGAGATAAAGCAAGGAGAGAAAAGTAAGAGCTTAAATAGGAAAGGAAAGGGTGGGTGTGGCCAATCAATCAGCTTGTCAGTGCGAACACAACGTTGATCCCATGTGGTGTAAGAGTCCCATATTCATGGATTAGTCTATTCTCCAGACTGACCCGGCCGGGTGTGTTTGTACAAGAAACCAAGGCGGTGACAGACATGTCATCGACGCCCATGTGGTCCCGTCCATTGAAGTGTCGGGAGACAGGACACTGTTTGTCTTGTTTAATGGCACGTACATGTTCCGCGATACGGCAAGAGAGTAACCTCCCCGTTTCACCAATGTACTTCAAAGGACAGCGCTTACACACAATGGTGTAGACCACATTGCGGCTAGTACAAAGATAGCCATTCCTAATCTTGAATGTCCCCTTAGGGAAGACAATCTGGTCCGTCTGGGTAACAAAGGGACATGTCTTGCAGACAGGAAACAGTTTCCTAGTCCTAGCTAGCGTTACGACATGTCGTAACGCTATCAACATCCCGCCGAATTGCCTGCTGCTACGGCTACGACATGTCGTAGCACTAGTTTCCTGGCTAGCGTTAAGACATGTCTTAACACTAGCAACACCCTTCATTAAATACTTTTTTTATTTCTTATTCAAGTGTTTAAATTAGTAAAAGTAAGTTATTTTATTTATTTTGTTCTAAAAATTTAAAATGCGCTGAAATAAGGGATTACCCTCTTTTTGGTATTTTAAAAAAAAATTGGGGTAGGGGGCATGAATGAGGGGGCTAGCACTAAGTACTAAGACTAAGACAAGGGCCTAGACCTAGGGCGGCTAGGGCTAGGGCAAGCAAAGAAACTTAAGAACTTTTACAATTTTTTCTAAAAGTGGAACACTCATATTATATTGTATAAATACATTTTTATGGAAGAAATAGCACATTATATTTATTTTAAATACCTTGATGGAAGTAAAGCAAGATTGTTACTGTTAGCACAAAGCAGAGTTAACGGAGAAGGTCGTAGTATACATGTAAATAGTGATTTGGTAGCCATCTTCAAAATGTGAAATTTCCGGTTTTCGCAGAGTTAGATAATTATTTTGTCAGTTTGAAATATACTCGCTGCTTCCTCAAGACACCTGCCATAAGCCCATAATCATAAATTGTTATAGTTATAGTAACAAAAAAGTTGTAAATAAATGTTGAATAAATTTTAAGGATAGTTGTAATATAAAATGATTTTAAAATTTAACAATCCATTTTCAACAAGGGGAAAGTGAGGTAAATAATTAAAAAGCGTAAGTTAGTAGTTACAGTTACAGTTTCAGTTACCGCAGCACCCCAGTCTTCTTAGTTCTTAGTCTTAGTACTCTTAGTAAGTTCAGTCTAAGTCTTATTCGTAGTCTTAGTTTAGTCTTGAAGTTGATTTAAGTGAAAACTTATTTATTAATTAATAAGTAAGAAATTATAGTGTTTTTTTTAAAAAATAGTTATAGTCTTATAATCTTATACTTATAGTTAGTATAGTATAGAAATAGCAGAATAATGAGAATAGAAAAAGAATAGATGAGTAATGAGTAAAGTTCAAGTTGAAGTATACTTTTAGGTATAAAGAAAAAAAGATATAGTAGGCTACTATTATTTTATGACATGACTATGACTTATTAAACTTATTTATATTTATTTTATTGTAATTTAATGATTTTAGTTTTAGGTAGGATATTTATTGCAAAGTAAAGCCGATAGCCTAGGCCTAGTCTAAGTGCTGTTGGGGAGGTTGTTAGGGTTAAGCCTTAACGCTAGACTTGATGATAATGCACAGGGCAGGGTAGTGTGAAAAAAATTAGAATTTAATCGGATACACCATAAAAATAGATGAGGACTCTGTTAACTTCTTGCTGGGTTAAGGAGAAAAGACAGTCGTCATAGACATAAATAGGAGGTTATGTGAATTTGTGGCATTAATAAAATAATCATAAAAACAAAGGTTTTGACAAGTTGGGACAATACACAGGTTATGGTATTGTCAGGGCCGTCCTAACGCATAGGCCCGTTGGGCATTTGGCCGGGGGCCCACGAGCATAGGGGCCCCATGGGAATATGTTTTTTTATATATATTATGTATATTTATTTTTTTATTTCTGCGGGGGAGGGGCCCAACACTATTTGTTTGCCTGGGGGCCCAAAATGGTGTAAAGACGGCTCTGGGTATTGTAAGTTTTGAGGGATGAGAATTAAAATAAATAAGGGAGAAATCCTTGTGTTTGAAACAAAAATGTTATAACCTTAATTTCAGTAATGGTTTGCAATTTGGGGCGGGGGGTCAGGGGGCTCTTTTTTGTTTATATTTAAGTATTCTGCAATAAAAAAAAAGAGTTTGTTTGTGGAATGAGCAAGGAGGAGGGCAAAGCTTGATCCACCCCAGACAGAACCTCTTTGTGGTGGATGTTTTCCTTGACCGTACACTGCAGCTTTATTTTATTTTCTTGCTTCTATCAGTTTTTGTTTTGTTTTTTGTTTGCCGACGAAGGCTTTTTGCCGAAGCGTTCACTGTTTTGGGGCATCAAGTCAGGGTCAGGCATACCCCTTTTTTTTATATAACAACAGCTTAAATTAAATAAGTCTTCAAATTTTTCTTTAATTTTTTTTTGCTTTCACATTCCCTCAATGATTTGTAAGGACCATTCCATAACTTAAGTGCAGCTGATATCGAAAGAGAGCACTCCAATGTACTTCTTTCTATGCCCATCAATCCAGGAACTTTCAGAAGGGGCAGCATAAAGGAATGCATCCCCTTAAAATTAGGGCTGTTATAGATTAATTTAAATTTAATAGTTAATTTTTGAAAAATTAACGATTAATTAATCGTTAATTTGGATTAAAGCCAAAAATAGAAATTTATGACGTCATTAAACTGAACATTTCAAGGGAAGTAACAAAAACAGGTAATTGACTTTAAAAAAATTTTTATTGAGTTATTTCTCCTGTCTCACAGACATTGAAACTTAAGAATATTTTGAGCTAAATTTTATGACAATGTGTTGATACTTGATCGGATGTTTGTGCTGAAGGTGGTACGTCAGCGATGTATTTGATCCTTTAAAAGAGAATTGTTTATGGCAGTGAACACAGTAAACTTTTTTAACATCTTCGTCTTTGCCATCCGCAGTTAGCTTAAAAACAAAATTTTTGCTCAACTTTCCAGTTGTATGTTTAAATTTAACTGCGCTGATGCTGTCAGCCATTTTTTAGTTGACGTCTGCCGGTCCACATAAATTAATAAAATAAATTATAATATTACACGGGAGAAGTTTGTACGTAAAAAAATATATAAATTGTTATTAATTATTAATAATTAATTATTTATTAATAAAAAATTTTTTAAAATATAAATATTTTCTTTATTTTTAATTGAATTTTATCGATAAAATTTTTTAAAGATTAATCGAGAAATTAATAGTTAATTTCCGCAGCCCTACTTAAAATACATGTTTTGAAGTCAGTTCTTTGAAATGATGGCAACATAGTAAATGGAAGGTATAAAATACACATAGCTTTACACAATCTCAAGGTAGATAGTTTAAGATACACATAGCTTTACACAATCTCAAGGTAGATAGTTGAAATGGTTGGTGATTGATAAAATTAAAATGAATCACACTGAGTCCAAATTTGAGCTTTATGCAGTCTTGTTACCATTTTATTTTCCTACATATTTTCAGAAGAATAAGATAACAGATCTACCATGGACCCTAAACACTTGGCCAGATTAAAAGAAGAACAGCAAATAGCTATCAATGAAACTGATGCAAAGCTTGAACAACTGTAAGGAGATTTGCGCCTCGATAAGTTAGATCACATTCATTCTTTTCATTTCTATTTATAGTTTTTACAATCTAGGTGGGACGCGGTGGTCAAGTGGCAGTGCACTGGACTGTCGTACCGATGGTCACGGGTTCGAATCCGTGTGAAGGCAAGGGTTTGTTCCCGGGGCCTAGGGCGTCCCTGAGTCACCCCGCTCTGAATGGGTACCTAACACTACACGTAGTTAGGCGGCTGGGTAATGCGTGGAACCCACAAAGCCGTGGCCTGTGAACGCTGCATCACTTGCCAACAGATCATCTGTCATGGTCTGTGGACGCAACTATCTTCTGCATAGAAGGAGCGTCTGTATAGATAAGATAAGATAAATGAATTCATATAAGTTTATGTATTTAAAATTTATAAATGACTGCAATGCCAATATTGTCATAATTATGTGTTATTGATATTGATTACAGCCAACAATTCAAGAAAGAGTATGTGGCTCTCCATGATGGATTGAAAACACTTCCTGATAAACTTTCACATGATATAATGGTAATTTGTTTTACATAATACTTTGACTGTCAACATAAATAAATACATTTGGGATGTTTAGGAGTTTAGTAATTTATTATCAAAATTGTAGCTGATTCAACATAAGCTCACTGAGGCATAATTTTTGTATTTCAAAAAACATTGCGTTCCTAATAATTTTAAACACAACTAAAAGTTCATCATTACTTAGGTCCCGTTTGGAAAACTAGCATTCATGCCTGGGAAGATTGTCCACACTAATGAAGTTTTGGTTCTACTTGGAGATAGCTGGTTTGTGGAGAGGTCAGCCAGGCAAGCTGCAGAGATAGCTGACAGAAGAATTAAAGGTATCCTGTACACATAATTTATTCAATAGCTGACAGAAGAATTAAAGGTATTCCGTACACAGGTTTTATTAAATCTTAGAGGTTTTAAAAGACATAAAGGTCTTTGAAATGGATTTTTAATTTTCTGTTTCATATGAATGTACTGCTCTCCAAAGACTGTCTTCAATACTTAAGTTTAATTCTGTTAATATTGAATTAATAATTGAATACTGTTATATATGTTGAATTATGTGTTTGCCAGAATTGGAAAAGAAACTCAGTGATTTAGAGAGCCAAAGAAAACTGTTGGAACCTCGACTTAATTTCACCTCTGATCTTCAAGCAGAAATACAGGTATGAGGCTATGATTAAATTATGTTTAATCTTCAGATTGCTTGAAGAGCTACAACTAGTTATAGAAACTAATATAAAATTTTCCAAAGGAATTTTTTTTTATTCCTTATATCAGGACTATTGTTATGTACCTTTATATGGTTCAAGCCTCTTGTAGTTATTTTATAAATTGTAAGTCTAGCTATCAAATTTGACCTCTTTATTTTATAGTCCATGAATCAGAAGTTTCTAGAATAGAAAGTCCTGAATTCAGTTTACAGAAAGTAGTTTATAATTCTATGTAAAATATTCAGGACATTGTAAAAAAAAACAACAAAAAAAAACAACCAAGTAAAGAAAGCTGAATGGTAGTAGAATATTGGACCAAATTCAATGGTTGATGCAAACGTTAATAGGTCAGAAAAGAGAAGGGCTTTAAGGCTCTTCACTTCACAAGGTGAACCAGCATTTGGGATAAACACAGAGAATATAACACAACTGTTTGAAGTTTGCATGAATGCTTGCAGGAAGTTAAGAAATGTTTCTAGTCAGCATTTAAAGATATGCTGTGTTAAAACAAGGCAAAAATTGTTTATCTCTTGGTTAAGATTTTCTGAAACTTGTGTTGTGTCTGTATTCTGCAGTGACAATTTTATTCCAATTTAGGGTGCAGCTGGAGTAAATGAGATTGTTGAAAAATATGACGAAGAACAAGAAAAGTTATGGGATGGTAATTTATTATTTTACGAACATAAATTATTTCATTCCTGTTCTTTAAAAAAATTTTTAATTTTTTTTTATTTTGAAGTTATTTTAGTGTAATCAATAAAGTAAAAACATAAGAAAATATTTCCCCTGCTGTGTTAATTTTTTAAAGGTTTTCCGTGTGTTTTCATCAGAGCTATTTATCTGTTTTAAGAGACTAAATCTTTTGTTTTTAAGAATAATGATATGTTACAACACAAATGGAAATTATTTGTTGTTTTTTCTGGAAAGCTATCGATCATCAACATTACCTGAACATTGTCTTTTGGCTGTAATTAGTCAAATCATGATAGAAATACTGGAGTATATATCTTTTTAATTTATTAAGACATAAAATTGAATTTCTGTCATTTGTTATGTCTTTATTTTAATAGAAAAGCATCGCCAAAACGTCAAGCGCCACAAAGAAGAACTTAGGCGCATCAAAGAGTCGCAAAATAGTTCAGAGAAAAAAGAAGAAAGGGATGAAACAAATTCTCAAGTCAATTTGTGGTCTCGCCTTGATGAATTAGAAAGACTTGAAAATGAAAGAGGAGAACTGAATAGGTAAGTAAACCTTTCTTGGTTAACAAAAAAAATGTGAATATTCATGTCCCATTAGCTCTTAGTTATCAAGATAGAATCACATTGAACTTTTCAACTAATTTTGTTTAAATTCCTAACTCCATATAGTTAACACGCATGTAAAAATGAAAATCTAGCACAGGGGTGGCCAGACCTGTAGTAACTGAGAGCCATTCTAAAAATTTTTTAAAAATTGTTGAGAGCCGCATTGAAGTACTATGAGTCATAAAACCTGGTTTGGAAATCTTTCAGTAATCCTTGTAACACATAAATTGTACGCGAGCCCTAATGTGAACACAGAAGAGCCACGTGTGGCTTGCGAGCTGCCGTTTGGCCACCATTGATCTAGTATTTAGTGACAGGAACAAGCTTCCAAAGGGATTATTTGAGGCTAATTGATATATTTGTGTATTTTTGCCTCCTGTTCCCCAACCTCCAGTCACTAATACCCCGATGAGAAACCCTACAAAGTATCATCTTCATGCACACATTTTCACATCCAATTTTTACAGGAGCCGCAATGATCAGAGCATTGATTGCTGGCCCTTGATAAGTAGAAGAAGAAGACCTCTTTATGAAATTTGTTTCTCCATGACGAGTAGTCAATAAAATGCAAGGCTTGCATTATGTGAAGATATTAGTTCCTTTCTCAGGATATCCAATAGCTTTTATTAATTTTTCTTTTTAAGTGAAGATGAGCAAGTGAGCCATGTTGAATCAAGTTCATTAAAACCTCCTGAACAAAGAGTGAGTTGGGAAGATATTGGATCAAGTGAGAGGTCAAAAAAATGTTGAACACTTGGATTCTGAGGGAGAGCAGTGAAGATGGGGATGATGAGGACGATGATGAAGATGTCGAGGGGAGATCACTGATTAAAAAAATTACATTCTCACACACACCCACACCAGAAATTTTAGTAAGTAAATTTTTTTACATCTAGGTACAAACTCTGTGATTTTTTTTTCTTCTTTTTTTAAAATTTACTCGGCCCTAAATATGTTAATAAATAAACTAAGTCTGTCATACTAACACTGTGATTGAGTCCTAAAGAAGTTGTACAAATTTGCAAATCTTTTCTGAGAAACTGTCTAATTATCTTTATGAAATGACACTGTCTGTGTCACATTATGGCAATAAAACTAAATGTCTTATTATAAAATGCCCTACAGCCTCATCAAGTGCTTACAGATGGCGCCACTGGGATTCAAAGTCCAGCAGACATTTACAAATTGTTTTCTCCAAAACCTATCCTAAAAAAGACTTCGGAAGAGGCAACATTGCATGCATCAACGGAATGTTGTGCCTCATTGGAAAAACACAGAATGTCTTCCTCTGTCAGATTTGATAGCACATTATTGCGTGATAACCATCAACATGAAAAACCTCCCCAGGAAGAAGACACATTAAGTAATGCTGCTTCAGATCAAGAAAGTTTCAGATCAGCTGGTGCTAAGAAGGTATGTCAGTTCATGGTGAAAATATGCAGCGCAGTGTGTTTAAAAAAAAAGTTTTCCATTTCAATAAAGATTTGGAATTTACTTTAATTCATTTCTTAGTTATGAAATTTTTAAAATAAATTTAAGCATCAACTAAAGAAGAACTGGATAATATATTATTTATTCAAGGTTCTTGTATTTAAACAAATTAATACAAAAGGTATTTAAAATAAATCACTTCTAGCAGTGATTTAGTAAAAGTCTTTAAAAATCTTTTGATGTTAATGCTATAGAAAATCCTGAGTTTGAACTTAAATTATTAGCTGATTGTTAATGACAATGCGCTCATCTATATGCTCTTGAATTTTTTTCCTTATCAGGCTTTTACAGGAGTAGTTTTTGAAAAATCAGTGGAGCAAGCTGATACATTACCTGTGTGTTCAACCTTTGACCCCAGCACAGCTAAACAACAAACTCAAGAGGAAGCACCCAAACGGATCTCTAAATTCAAATCAGGCAGAATGATGCTCAACTCCACACAATAGCCTGGTCAATACAATGTTTGAAAATGTCCTTGTTTTGTTTATAACGTCAAACTATGCATAGTTCAATGTCAAACTTGATGCACATCAAAAGTCCATTGAATAATATTTATAATAAAGAATTGCATTTAAAAATTGTTGTAAACATGGATTTAGACTAAACGATGGTTTTATTTTTGTTGAAAGTGCTACGCAGTGTCTTATGTTACACTGATTAGCACTAAATCGTGCTGAATAAAGACAAGTATTAAATTATCTTAACATTTTTTTATTTTATTTGAAATTGTAATATATGCCAAATCTCTAATGCATCTTTGATAAAGAGGAAGGTGTGGTAATTGCTTCTCTGCGAGCAAAAGATCTGATTCAAACATATCCGTAGTAGAAGAAGTAGGTTAAGTTTTCAAAATCAGGAAGCTTGATAACAAAATAATCCAGACTAGCAATTCTGAAATAATTATTTCCTCAGATCATTGGTAAAGTCAAATATAGTTCTTTGCATAGTCTCGCAATGTTCTACATTTATGTACATTACTTGTTGAATGGAAAGTAATTTTAAAAAAAAACTGTCCAGAGATTGCCATTAGTGATAAAATTAGTAACAAATTTATTGATAAAAATGATGTAAACAAATTAAAAATTTGATGCTGCTTACATAATACAGAAGCAAAGAAGCCAGAGGCAAACTAGTTTTAAAGTTTTAAAATTTTTATTTAAATAGATAGTACTGTATGGTGACATTACTGTTTTTGCAGATGACATTAAGAACATGCAGAGAATTTTTGAAATCTCTCTTCTGCCAGGTACCATACTTACACTGTAATTTGTACAGCAACCTAAGAAAAGCTGGTCAAAGTATTTTTCTTCATTGTGACATTACCAGAACAGATAGATAAATTAAGATCTGCCTCCAATAATATGGAAGGGCTACATACTTTTTAAAATTAGGAAAACATTAGGAAAAAAAAACTAAATCTAAAATGACCTTTAATGATAAGCAACAAAAAAAGCATTGTTATTAGAAGCAAGGAAATAAGGTAAAAAATTCATTGTGAAACAGATTTTATTATCCATATAAAAATGTTTTTAAAAAAAAACATTTAAAAAACAAAAACCATCCCCACTCCAAATATTGCACCCAAAATAATTATTAAAATTTGTGAGGAAGTTTACAAACATTTGTTTTATACTTGTTCAAAAGTTATACAAGAGCAGTGACTAGAATAAAGGAATGATAACTTTGCATTTATTCCATTAAAATAAAATATATATTGGAACACAAGCTTTCAAAAGGGCTTCATACCTAATTTAAATAATTTTCAGACTAATTTCATTAGATTTTTTTCTTCTTAGTTTGATAATTATTGTATTATAAGGCATAAATTTAATCATTTGAAATTTTAAACCCATTTTTTTAAATGATAGAAATGTGTTCGAGTAAGTTTGATAAAAATTAAATGAATCTACAAGCAAGTTAAAAAAAATAAATGAAAAGCCACATACAATCCCACATTCTAGATGTTAGGTAACATTTAAATAAAAAATTATTTTAAAAATATATTTTTCACCAAAATTTAAAAAAATGGGGGTGCGAAAGGGGCGAAAGAGAAAAGACAGGGTGGGAAAATTTTAAAGACCCAACCAAATATGTTAGAAATGAAACAATAATTTAATAAAAGAATTAAATTGACCAACAGCAAGAAACAAAGACAAATAAAGGTTAGAGCCACAGTCTGCTGACAGCAGACAGATTTATTTACATGGCAACACACTTGAGGATACATGGGGGAGGAAAATAATAAACCAATTAGAAACTCTGGCGGGCAGGTGAGTCATTAATCATATTTGTTTACTCTCTTCATTGAAAAAATATATGTGTATACCATCGATGGTAACAGTATAATTCTAATAAAATAAATTTTCAATCAGTAGGTTATGTACATTAATTATCATTTATACTAAATCCCTCATCCCATCACTGAGCATAGTAAGTGAGCATCCGCCTTGTTCACATGTCACCATTTCCTCCACTGTACTAGGTTAACATTTCTATAGACAAACTAGCAATATCATTGATTTAACTTGTTAAGTCTGCAAATATTTCTGTGTAAGTCCATTCTTGTGTTTAGTTTTAAAATTGTACCACAAAATTTCATGAAATGACAATTCTGAATGATCATCTCAGATATTATTAAACAAGCTTGAAAAAAATCACAATAGTCAAACTATTTCATCTTATTATTCTTGAGTACATCAAAGTATTCCATTTTATTCATCCTACCTGCAATAAAGGTTTTACGCATTTCACTTTATTTGCTAATTTCTACAAACCTTTGAAGAACAAAGTCAGGCAGTATGAAGGTGGATTCAAATGGCTCTAGGAATGGGCTTCATGAATTGCTCAAGATGCCCAGTGATGAGGTTATCAGAGTATAAAACATATCACAGTTTCATTGAAACTGATCAGCTAGGCAATTATGAGTAATACATCGTATAAAGCTAGGTGATTATAAATAAAAATATATTTAATCATTGATATCTTTGACTATATTAAATATATACCATTTTTTAAAATAAGCATTGAAAAACTTTTAGAAAGCGATGACAAAAATGAATGAAGCATCAGGGTGGTGCTCAGTGGCAGCAATGGGAAGGCGTCATTCATGACCCCTCACTTGAAGGCCAAATGTTCAGCCTTCTATGCTGCCTCAGGCAATACACAATTTGTAAACATACATATATTCATAGTAAGCAAAGAGATAAATAAAAGAAAATGCTGACAATTGAAGCATATAACACATTCAACAACTGGCATGGACATGGTTAATTATTTTGTCCATTTCATTTCAGCCATTAGTTTAACATATGGATATATGGGCAACAAAGCTGTTGGGTAGATTCATCTAGTAGTATGTTCTGTATCTGGGTTATTTATAGCCTAAGTGAAACCTAGTGTCATTCGGAAAAACTACAGATTGTTCTATAGTTCAAAGCAGAGATGGAAAAAAACACTTTCAAAAAAAGACAAGCAATTTATGTTCATTCATGTAGTGTTTCAATCTACTAAAAGTTTGTCAATTTATGGGGCAATGAAGCTATTCTGAAAATATGATGTCCAATTTCTGTTCCAAGCTATTTGAAATGTTCACCTTAAACTAAAACCACCAATTAACTTTGGAGGCAAGTTGGCAGAAACTTCCCCATAACAAATCTTCATTCTGAATTTCATCATATAACAACACGGATGTACTTTAAATTGAAACAGAACAATAGCAAACATGGAATCAATTTGAACATCAGTCTTTACTAAAAGGTACAGCATTTAAATCCTGAGAACTTGATGGTATTTATAAACGTCTTTTTTTCTTTTTATGATTAAAAAATCACTTTCATTAAAATATGTTTTTAAAAAAAATCAAATCTTGTATGATGTAGCTAGATATTATGGAATCTTGAGTATAGAAAATGAAGGTAAACACACACAAAAAAAAACCCATTGGTTTATTTTTAATTTTAATGTTTTATTTTTTTTACCATATTCAAAATTTAAAACTGAAATGTAGCAAGTAAAGCCAACCATGTATAAATATGTCACACAATACATAAACCATTTACATTTGTAAAAATAGATAAATCTATTGATTGTGTATATGCAGGCTACTTTTGGTTGTATACATCTGGTTCAACCATCAAATATAGCATTGGAAAAAAAAACACAAAAAAAAACATATGTCCATTAATCTTTTGAAATTAAATATTATTTATTTAACACATTTGAGCTTCATAATTTTACCTACCTGATGTTTGATATATACATACATTTCATCAATAAAAAAAGACATTCATAATAATATTTTAATGTTCTGATTCATTTTTTAAATATTGTTGTCCACATGGAACCACCAACACATATAAACTTTAATCTGTGCACCACTTAGGCTGGTTTTAAATGAACTGGAAATATGAGTACATCATATGTGTACCCCTTAACCTAGTTTTAAGAAAAGTGCGACAATTTTCTACTACTGTAGCGTAATTTAGTAATCATACTTTTTTTTAATCTCCTGTTTGTGGATTTTCAGATTTGTGGTAAAATGTTATTTTAAAGACCACTCAAATAATAAAATAATTTGCCACTCTCGGAAGGCAGCCGATTAATGCAATTTTGGCAGTCACAAATTTCTTCACAGTTTAACAAAATCCCATATCACCAATGTTAAGATGAAATGAAACAAGTCATCAGAAAACTACAGTACCGGTAGGTCTGGGTCTAACACAATGTCCAGTGAGAACTACATCTGGTAGAAGCTCAGTTTGTGAACAAAATAAAGAACCTCTATTAAAAATAGTGGTCATCACATCAAAATGTCTTTTTTAAAAACATCACATCAGCTTCACAATTTGAACACAATCACACTCATCCCTGGCCAGTCTGTGCCTATAGCATGGGAGTCACACTCATCCCTGGCCAGTCTGTGCCTATAACATGGGAGTCACACTCATCCCTGGCCAGTCTGTGCCTATAACATGGGAGTCACACTCATCCCTGGCCAGTCTGTGCCTATAACATGGGAGTCACACTCATCCCTGGCCAGTCTGTGCCCATAACATGGGAACAAAATGTCAAACCCCTGTATAATTTTGAACTACACAGCAGACGTCTACACAGCAGACATTTCACCCAGAAATACCAGATGTCCCAATTATTACACAAATTAATGCTTTTCAATTTAACAACAAAATAAAATAAATTAATGCAACTTACTCTATCAAACACAACTGAAAGCTTTAATGAAACAATAAAATTCATTGTTATCACATCGCTGTAATAAGCATATTTTGGGCTGGAAAGCAGCATGTTAAAATCTCAACAAACGCATTACAACAAAAATATTTTAAAAATTACAAACAAACAAAAAAAACAAAAAAAATTTAAAAATTTGGGTTAATGTTTTGTAAGTTGACCTTCAACTTTGGCGTTTGGGTGAAATAAGGTGGTGGCACTCCTATCTTGCAAAAAGATATGTTGAAATGTAATATGCCACCCACCCCTCTCCCTCACTTTCCCAATCACATTACATTAGTACAATAGAACCAGCCCTGAAGAAGGCATTTGGCATCTCTTAAACAGCCCCTTAGTCCCTTATGGCTTACTCACTGGGTTTTGGCTTTGTTCAGCAATAGTGTCAGCCCAACTTTAAGTCTGACCCTGGTGAGGTGGAAGTGAGGTGGCTCACACAAAAAAAACTATTTGTCTTAACTTATTCCCTCCTGATGGGACAAAATGAGTCTGGGGTGTAGCAACTAACTCTCACATTTTATTTAAAAAACAGCATCGAGATCTCGCTTTCCTCGAGATGTCTGAAAATAACGTGATTCTGCATAATTTCAATATAACAAACAGGAAGTTTTTGTCTTCTTTCCCTTTCAGACTATGATTTAGTATAACACAAAAGAAAATAGAAACAATATTTATTTCTGTGATATCATGAAAACAAGCAAATTCAAAGGGAGAGAATAAACAGCCGATTTAGTGGCCAACATCTTAAGGCAGGTTCCACTTGTCACAGTCAATAACACAGGGTCAATAGAGTATTTGTTATTTTTTTTAAAGTGGGGATAATTTAGATCTTGGATTTCCATAGACATAATTATGTTGCAAGGAATTCCTTTCGAGCATTTTTTTGTTGGTGTTGAAAAGGTTCACAAGAACTTTTAAAAAATGCATGAAGTTGGCCACAGACACAAAAATCACAAAAAACATTTAAAACTGTGATCTTCAACCCTCTGCTAGTTGATGATAATGTATGTCATTACCATTGTCATTATGAATCCTGTATGTTACAACTTTGTTAGTTCATGAATGCTGTCTGTCAGTTGCCAGCACGACAGTTCAAGATGTTATATAATAAGTTAATTAAGAGCACAGACTGTCCATTTGATTTGATATCAACATTTAAATGTACAGCTAAAATGAAATCCCACAGTGCAATATTTAAAACACAGATGACCACCTACCTAGTTTTGGAAAGTGTGAAAAGTATATGATCTTTTGAAATGTTATTTTAAGAATTTCACCTGACTTCTAAATTGGTACAATGTTAAAGGCTTGGGTCTGATTGAAAGGATTTTATCTATAAGCTTATCTTTGTTTGTTTTTGAGTTTTCATTAACACCACCTTAACTCTGAAATAAGACCCTGACATCACACTCATTGTCCACTTGTCTCTCACAGCTGTGACCACAAAGAAATCACAATGGACATTTTAGAAGAAAAAAACTTAAGCGTGTGACCAAATAGTTATCTTTTTAAGATCAAATCTTCGTTGTAACAAAGCTTTTTGGTGAAACTAGGGCAGATCACGTGAGCAAGCGTTCAATTTATTAATATATTCTAAAAGGGCAGAGGCGTGAACTTTTTAAACATTCTGTGCACAATATCAAAATAGACCACACCACCATGTACGACCAAACTAATTGAATTAGACCACACCACCATGTACGACCAAACTAAATAGACCACACCACCATGTACGACCAAACTAAATAGACCACACCACCATGTACGACCAAACTAAATCAATTTATAATAAAGATTATTAGAGATATCAGAAATCAACATCAAGTAAAAATATTGCTAAGAAAGTATAAATTGTTTTAAAATAAATTAAAGTTCAGAAAAGAAGGGTACAAATTAAGTACAAAATAAATATTTAACAGGAACTGTTTTTATAAAACACAAGATATCAAGAGAGATGGATGATGTAAGAGCCAAAGGTTTGAAACACAAGATATCAAGAGAGATGGATGATGTAAGAGCCATAGGTTTGAAAAATGGATTTGATGGACCCAAATAAATGTACCGGGTATCAGATAACGGCTTCAACAACAGATTCAGTGGATAATTGTAACCTTTGTTAGATTCCTGGATTTCTTCAATTTTAAATTACTCTCCCTTTATTTTTGAAAATATCAGTAAATTCTTCATTAGAATTGCACAGCCATAAATGTGCAAGACTGAGATGCACATGCACTGAAGAGAAAAATTGTAAAATCCTTTAAAAAAAATAAAATGTGAGTTTTCTCAAGAATAACACATACCTCTAGCAATACTATGTTAGGTTAATGACAGTCAGTTTCCCCCATTCATCTTATGCATAGTGAATTGTAACATACATTAGACATTCACAGTCACAGACTTTGATCTCCTCATGGGGGGAGGGGGAAGGGGGCGGGGGACGACTAACCTTATCCTCAAGTTGTTCAACTTGTTTTTCTTTTTAAAATTAAAAAATTTCATTTCTATGGAAACTAGCCAAGCTCTCTACTTACTTGGAGGACATTATTATAGCAATAATATTAAAATGTAAAATTATGTTTTTCCAATTAAGTTTGAATATTTGAAGTGTATTTGCAATACCCATTTGAAATATGTAATAAAGGAAGTTAAACTGTAGTACTTTAGATTAAAGTAGCTTTTAGTAAGTTTTTTGCTTGAATATTAATTGGAAGAATATTCAACTTAAAAATGGCACTGTTTTTATGCTGGTTGATTTCAGTCGTGCACACTGTCGACCAATCATTTACAACAACAAAAAAATAATTTAAAAAAAACACCACCATGCCTGTCACTTGAGCTTGTCACGTATAATAAATATCCATTTCACATCTGATTTCAAATCAAACAAATCCGAAGTATTATCAAATCTTAACGTGGCCATTGTGCATTCAACCAAAGGGACATAACAAGAGAGCATTGTGACAAGTGATCATTCTTTTGCACAATGTGCCTAAATTCCTTAGTAAGACATGAATTAACATATGCTTAAACTGTTGACTTATATATAGGCAGCATTAAAATCACATCTGAGAAATAGACTAACAAAAACATTGTAAAATGAAGGTGGCTTGAATGAATGAATGAGCTTGTAAGAAAACAATCAGACAAGTTGTACAGAGAAATATGAACAAGGGAATTTCTTGAAGGGGAAATATTATTAACGTGACGTCTCCAATGCTAAGTGGATTTCTCAGGAGTTGGGGCGAGATTGATCTGGGATTTCCACCGAGGAGTTGAACTTGGCGAGTTACCTCAAGGCACACATGACATGATGTCCACAACACTTTCCTTAACACATCACACCGGGCGTTCAAACTGTCCACGGTTGAAAGTACAGGCCCAGGAATATTTATGTTAAATTATGTCACTCTTGAACATTTGTCAAAACATTAAAACTATAACCCAAGTCATGTGGGCCGTAGAGCTCTGGAATGCTTAGACTGAACATACAATTTTGAACAAATAATGCCAACAGAAAATAGTGAGTATTTTTTTTCCCTGATAACAAAAAGAAAGCCAGCAATGACTGGATTTAAGAGTTTTGAAGACTTCATCTCATGAGCTTACACAACCAGGAGGGTGAGTTTTGTAAGTTATTTCAACATCCTGGCCAGAATCAGTTTCATTTTTAAATTTATTTTTTAATGTTTAGTCACGTTACAAAATATATATAACTAAAAAAACAACGACAACAGAACCTTAACGCATTCACTACAAATGAAAGTACATGAGTACTGAAGTGAAGACAAAATGAATTAGATTTCAAAATCTTTTAGATTGGTTATTCTACATGATCAGCTATTATGTATGACAGTGAAATAACATTTTGAAAATAATTTTGAATATCTGAAACCAAGTGGAAGATTCCTATAACATATGACAGGACCAAACCAAGTGGAAGATTCCTATAACATCTGACAGGACCAAACCAAGTGGCAGATTCCTATAACATCTGACAGGACCAAACCAAGTGGAGATTCCTATAACATCTGACAGGACCAAACCAAGTGAGCTTGTAAACATTAGAATTTATCTCCCAAAAGCTGTCATAAGACTAAGAAGATCCGTCCAAACTGTAGAACAACGAGACAAACGAAGCATTAACCCAGACAAGGCTGCTCCCATCAAAGTTGAGGACAACATTGGATCCGACCATCCATGCAATGATATATCAGCACAAACTAATCAAGTCCTTGTTTCAAATCAATTTAAAGCTACACTTGCATTAGGCCTCGGTAGAAACAATCGTGATATGACCGATATTACTAACCAGATGATGAATGACCATGTTACCAACAACGGGCAACTTTGACTAAGGGATTTAAAAAAGGCAATCATGAGTTCTTTGATGAAAAAAAGTTATTTTAATTGAATTAAAAAATATGACATTTACTACTGTACTTCTCTAAATAGTTTCTAGTTTACAGCCAATAATAAAATAGTTCCCATTTCTATAACTGTTGATAAAATAGTCCCTAAACCTCTGGCTGTTGATAATAAAATAGTCCCTAAACCTCTGGCTGTTGATAAAATAGTCCCTAAACCTCTTGCTGTTGATAAAATAATTCCCATATCTAAATCTGTTAAAACATTTTTTTGTTTTACAATGGCCCGTACTTTTCTACTGCACTTATCAAGCACTTATCTTCAGCACATAAATTGTCAATACAAGTCAGTGGCATAGCTAGGAATTTGTAGGGATTTGGGGGCACTGGGGGCTTGGCCTCTTTGGGGGGCCCTACATACATGTCGGTGGCGTAATATTTAATGTAAAATAAAAATTTCTGACACTCCTTTTGGTCCCCCTCCCCCCTCAAGTGGGGGCCCGATGGGCTTTGTAATCTGGACCCCCTTACCACTCCCCTAGCTACGCCTCTGATGCAAGTGATGAAACAGCATGGATATCAAAAGTTGGGCCGTAACATTGAAAGCTGAGGACATTAATCAAATGAAAACAAAGCAAGTGTTGGGCGGAGAATTGAAATTATAAAAAAAATAAAAACTTGTCTAATAGATGGCACACTCAATCACTGGAGTTTCTTGGAGGACTCGTCTGTCTTTGCGCTCCACTGTTTGAACTCTGCGGCGTGCCCGTTGCTGAAGGTGTCTTTCTCGATGGAGGCCTGCTGGAGCTGCTCTTTCATTGCCTGGTAGGTCATGAAGATTTTGGCGTACTCTGGTTTCTTTTGTGCATAGGATTTAAATTCATCTGGGGATTGGTCATTTCATGTCATTTAGTCCTAAATTATATGGTACAAACAGATGATCTGGTACAAAATAACATGGTACAAATACATGATCTGGTACAAAATAATATGGTACAAATACATGATCTGGTACAAAATAATATGGTACAGATACATGATCTGGTAAAAAAATTATACAATAAAAACAGATGATCTGGTACAAAATATTATGGTAGAAACAGATGACAAAATTTCCAATTCATGAAAGTATCAATGACGTGAAACATAAACAAGATTTTAATAGCAAAGAAATCAAAATAACAAAACTTTTAAAGATGTGTTTGCTCTGTAGCTTCTACACTTAACAGTCCTAAGTCCAGCTTACCTAAAGTTATTTTACCATCCTTGCTGGTATTCACTTCCCTAAAGATTTTATCAACATCTGCATCTGAGATTTTGAAGGCTCCTTTAAGTATATGATTCAAATCAGATTTGGTCACATGACCTTTGTTGTCAATATCAAAAAGCTGAGGGAAAAAGTTGGATGAAATGAGTCATGATATGGGTATAAAGTACTTAAACTACCAAATATTGACTAATTTCATCGATTTAAAGTAACATAACAATCTCATTAGGTTTATTACAATGTTAACATGTATTTTCTGTTTAAAACACACTGACGAAAACATTCCCTCAACACATTATTAAAACATTCCCTCAACGTGTTTACTGATGTGTTTACTGATGTGAGCTCCCCACTACTCTGACCTGACCTTTTACAATTGTAGGACAACCCCACCTCACCTACTACAATTGTAGGACAACCCCACCTCACCTACTACAATTGTAGGACAACCCCACCTCACCTACTACATTTGTAGGACAACCCCACCTCACCTACTACAATTGTAGGACAACCCCACCTCACCTATTACAATTGTAGGACAATCCCACCTCACCTATTACAATTGTAGGACAACCCCACCTCACCTATTACAATTGTAGGACAACCCCACCTCACCTATTACAATTGTAGGACAACCCACCTCACCTATTACAATTGTAGGACAACCCCACCTCACCTATTTACAATTGTAGGACAACCCCACCTCACCTATTCAATTGTAGGACAACCCCACCTCACCTATTACAATTGTAGGACAACCCCACCTCACCTATTACAATTGTAGGACAACCCCACCTCACCTATTACAATTGTAGGACAACCCCACCTCACCTATTACAATTGTAGGACAACCCCACCTCACCTATTACAATTGTAGGACAACCCCACCTCACCTATTACAATTGTAGGACAACCCCACCTCACCTATTACAATTGTAGGACAACCCACCTCACCTATTACAATTGTAGGACAACCCACCTCACCTATTACAATTGTAGGACAAACCCACCTCACCTATTACAATTGTAGGACAACCCCACCTCACCTATTACAATTGTAGGACAATCCCACCTCCTACAATTGTAGGACAACCCCACCTCACCTATTACAATTGTAGGACAACCCCACCTCACCTATTACAATTGTAGGACAACCCCACCTCACCTATTACAATTGTAGGACAATCCCACCTCACCTATTACCATTGTAGGCCAACCCCACTTGACTTGATCTATTAGAATTGTATGACAACCCCATCTGACGTGACCTACTTCAATCGTAGGACAACCCCACCTGGCTTGACATTAGACATGTATAAGTAGACAGTCTGTTAAGTGAGTCATATCAACTGTAACACACTAAGGTTTTATTTTCAAAATCTCCCTACACACCATCAGCTGTTCAATCTCAGCTTGACTGTTTACCTGGAAAGCTAGTCGGATTGTGTCCTCCTGGTTGACAGGTGCTGAGACCAGGGACAGGCCTATCACGTACTCTCTAAAATCTATTTTTCCTGATCCATCCTGTAAATAAAATCACAGGGTCAGAGATTGACCAATCATTTGGCTTGATGTCCAAACTGACCTTTATAGCATGCCATAATTGACACTACACTAAAAAAAATTCATTGTTTGGATACTTTTTAAGGTTTGTTAAGTGAATCTATGTCATTTCTGTCTTGTATGACAGTGTCAGTCTTATATATTTCAAAGCCAGTCTTGTCTGTTTTTCTGTAGTTCTAGAAAAATTTGAACGTGACCTAAGATTTGTTTAAGCTGGAGATCTTGTTTTAAAACACTAAACAGAGGGCTACAGCTTGTAGAATACCCTAGTTAGAATAGAGGGTGTTGTAGAATACCCTAGTTAGAATAGAGGGTGTTGTAGAATACCCCAGTTAGAACAGAGGGTGTTGTAGAATACCCTAGTTAGAACAGAAGGTGTTGTAGATAGGGGTCTACCGATATATCCGCTGGCCGATATATCGGCACCGATATCTGGATATCGGCAATATCGGTAGCCTGTAAAGGTCCCGATATTGACGTCACCAATATTTCATAATAAGTGACATTTTGACCCAAAAAAAAACGGAAACAAAAAAACTATCATTTAGGTTTACAATATCTCGACAAATTAATATATCGACCCCGATACCAGTATTGAAATAGTCAAAAGAGTCCTAGTATTAATATTTGCAGCCACGATACAGTGTGCCATGTGCTTTGATATTGTTTAGGTATCGGCCGATTTTCGTATACTCAGAAATACTGTGTAAATAGTGCCGATGCCAAGTATACCGTAATTGCTCTAATAAATGGATAACATGTAAACATTATGTTCACGTAATTGCTCTAATAGCAAAGATGCACGCAGAATCGCAGATGTCTAAAACATTTCGTTTCGTATGGAATAACAAAATGTACCGTGTGAAGACGTGTTGTCATTGGCAACCATTCAAGCTTCAGCCTCATTTTCACTATATTACTATTGTACTTTGTTCTCATTGTTTCATTCATAAAAGGTGGCCGTGTGCAAAAGCCATTAAACTATTGGTTAGAATTAATAATTATGAGTCAAGGTTGAAGTTTCAAAAGGAGTACCTAATATGCTTGTACATTTTTATAAAGGACGGTTCGTTTTGTTATGAGTCCTATGTAGGTCATGAACTGGAACTTGTAAACACATCGGAAACTTCGTTTCGGGAAAAAAAAATCGGTATTTCGGCAAAACTGGATATCGGTAGACCCCTTAATTATAAAATATAAATAATTACGAGTGATAAATTTAAGAATGGCGTCATCAAATATGACCGATGTTATTTTTGTCCTAACAAATACTCATATCGGCACTCATATCGGAGAAAAAATATCGGTAATATCGGCAAAAATACTTATCGGTAGACCCCCAATATAAAATATAAATAATTAGGAGTGATGAATTTAAGAATGATCGATGTCATCAAATAAGACCGCTGGTTTTTGTCCTAACAAATATTCATATCGAAAAAAAAATATCGGTAATATCGGCGAAAATGCCTATCGGTAGTCCCCTAATATTAAAGATAAATAATTACGAGTGATAGATTTAAGAATGACGTCATCAAATATGACCGCTGGTTTTTGTCCTAACAAATACTCATATCGGCACTCATATCGGCAAAAAAATATCGGTAATATCGGCAAAAATGCGTATGGGTAGTCCCCTAATATTAAAGATAAATAATTACGAGTGATAAATTTAAGAATGACGTCATCAAATATGACCGCTGGTTTTTGTCCTAACAAATACTCATATCGGCACTCATATCGGCAAAAAAAATATCGGTAATATCGGTATCGGCAATATCGGCAAAAAGGCATATCGGTAGACCCCTAGGTCATGAACTGGAACTTGTAAACACATCGGAAACTTCGTTTCGGGAAAAAAATCGGTATTTCGGCAAAACTGGATATCGGTAGACCCCTTAATTATAAAATATAAATAATTACGAGTGATAAATTTAAGAATGGCGTCATTAAATATGACCGCTGTTATTTTTGTCCTAACAAATACTCATATCGGCACTCATATCGGAAAAAAATATCGGTAATATCGGCTAAAATACTTATCGGTAGACCCCTAATATAAAATATAAATAATTAGGAGTGATAAATTTAAGAATGATGTCATCAAATATGACCGCTGGTTTTTGTTTTAACAAATATTCATATCGGAAAAAAAAATATCGGTAATATCGGCAAAAATACTTATCGGTAGTCCCCTAATATTAAAGATAAATAATTACGAGTGATAAATTTAAGAATGACGTCATCAAATATGACCGCTGGTTTTTGTCCTAACAAATACCCTATCGGCACTCATATCGGAAAAAATATCGGTAATATCGGCAAAAATGCGTATCGGTAGTCCCCTAATATTAAAGATAAATAATTACGAGTGATAAATTTAAGAATGACGTCATCAAATATGACCGCTGGTTTTTGTCCTAACAAATACTCATATCGGCAAAAAAAATATCGGTAATATCGGTATCGGCAATATCGGCAAAAAGGCATATCGGTAGACCCCTAGTTGTAGAATACCCTAGTTAGAACAGAGGGTGTTGTAGAATACCCTAGTTAGAACAGAAGGTGTTGTAGAATACCCCAGTTAGAACAGAGGGTGTTGTAGAATACCCTAGTTAGAACAGAAGGTGTTGTTTTGTCAATGTTTCAAACAAAAGGCAACATTTAGAAGCCAGGTTCCCCATCCTTACACACAAACGTATCACCAATGATCAGTTTGACTTATGAACTCTACAGAAACATGAAATTTTGATAAATATTGACAATGGACACAGCTGACCACACCCCGGCACTGACCCTGTCGTAGAGGTTAAACACCTCTCGTAGAGCATCCGACTGTGGAAGCATGAGGTAGCTGCTGAAATCCTCGTAGGTAATCTGAGCCACTTTCTCTTTCTCGTGTTTGCTCCCCTTGATCTCACGGAACCTGATCATGTATTCCTGCAGCTGAGTGAACGTTACCCTGTGGGGTCAAAGGTCAAAGTTACAAAAGTTTGTTACAAAAGTTTGTTACAAAATGATGTCTTTAAATCACAAACACGTGAGTTATATAAATGAGTTGAATTTCATAATTTAATAGAATTTATCAACCTACAAACAAATTGAAACCGCAGAATTGCAGTTAAGGAGTCAAGATTGAGTGAATAGATCAGGTCAAGAATAGAAGAAATCAATGTAAAGTCTTTGATGAATTCTCAGCAATGTTACAGCAATGTTATCCCTTTCAATACACAGCAATGTTGTGCCTTTCAATACACACCAATGTTGTGCCTTTCAATACACACCAATGTTGTGCCTTTCAATACACAGCAATGTTGTGCCTTTCAATACACAGCAATGTTGTGCCTTTCAATACACACTATATGTTGTGCCTTTCAATACACACCAATGTTGTGCCTTTCAATACACAGCAATGTTGTGCCTTTCAATACACAGCAATGTTGTGCCTTTCAATACACACTATATGTTGTGCCTTTCAATACACACCAATGTTGTGCCTTTCAATACACACCAATGTTGTGCCTTTCAATACACACCAATATTGTGCCTTTCAATACACACCAATGTTGTGCCTTTCAATACACACCAATATTGTGCCTTTCAATACACACCAATGTTATCCCTTTCAATACACACCAATGTTGTGCCTTTCAATACACACCAATGTTGTGCCTTTCAATACACAGCAATGTTATCCCTTTCAATACACAGCAATGTTATCCCTTTTAATACACACCAATGTTGTGCCTTTCAATACACAGCAATGTTATCCCTTTCAATACACAGCAATGTTATCCCTTTCAATACACACCAATGTTGTGCCTTTCAATACACACCAATGTTGTGCCTTTCAATACACACCAATGTTGTGCCTTTCAATACACACCAATGTTGTGCCTTTCAATACACACCAATGTTGTGCCTTTCAATACACACTATATGTTGTGCCTTTCAATACACACCAATGTTGTGCCTTTCAATACACACCAATGTTATCCCTTTCAATACACACCAATGTTATCCCTTTCAATACACACCAATGTTATTCCCTTCAATACACACCAATGTTGTGCCTTTTCCTTTTAAAACATGTTTGGGTTTTTAAAATAAAAGAAAACAAAACATTGATAGACACCAGTCAACTGTATAAAAGTTAATGGCAAATGAAAAATGTGTCTCAATTTTTGATGACTGAGGGGAGAGAACTCTTACAATCAATCGTTTTGTTTAGAGACTTAAATTTTTAAAAAACAACACGGGGAGACAACAAATTAATCCCTGCCTTGGTCTATTTGAACACACAATGTTAGAAACTTAACTTTGAAAATATTTCACAGAGATCTTTTGTCTAACAACCAATTAAGATACCAAATACCATGATCAAGTTGGCATGGGATGTGATCTACGCCCTCACAGCACACACTCACTCACAGCACACACACACAGCACACACTCACAGCACACACACACACAGCACACACTCACTCACAGCACACCCTCACAGCACCCACTCACAGCACACACTCACAGCACACCCTCACAGCACACACTCACAGCACACACTCACAGACAAGATCAAACCTAACAACAAACCACAATTATGGAAGGGGCAATTTCAATAAATGTAATTAGAATATTTACCAACAAATTTCTACTCATGTTTCTAGCACACATGAAGTCTTTAAATGGCATTTTGGTAAATCCAGTTTATCAGAACTCTTTCACTCACCCCAATTTGGTGTGAAGTTTTTCAAATTCAACAAGTCCGACATTGGGCGGCAGTTTCATTTTCTCCGCCTCACTCATGAGTCTGCAGTCATCGTAGGTGTGGTCAGTGATGGGGCATCCCAAGCACCTGTAGCGACAACAGAAACATTGTAATGCAAATACTCATAAATCAGTTATGTTTAGAAAATGTAATGCATAAAAAAAAATTATACTCAATCTCTATGGACAATGTGTGCATTTAAATGTATCTGAATAACAAGTCCTCATCCTGTAAGCAACTGTAATAATACACTTATTGATGTGTATCATCCTGTAAGCAACTGTAATAATACACTGATTGATGTCTCTCATCCTGTAAGCAACTGTAATAATACACTTATTGATGTCTCTCATCCTGTAAGCAACTGTAATAATACACTTATTGATGTGTCTCATCCTGTAAGCAACTGTAATAATACACTTATTGATGTCTCTCATCCTGTAAGCAACTGTAATAATACACTTATTGATGTCTCTCATCCTGTAAGCAACTGTAATAATACACTTATTGATGTCTCTCATCCTGTAAGCAACTGTAATAATATACTTAATGGTGCTTATTCTAAGAGTCACAAAATTAAAATGTATGATAAAAGAAAATCAATGCGAAATCCTTACTTGGCCATAGCATCTCTCACATTGTTGGCAAATAACTTGGGATCTTTCTTCTCCTCCTCACTTGGATGGTAAACTGGTAAATACTGGGGAAGAGAGAATGGGGGTGAGAGGGGGGGGGGCGTGAGTTCAAACACACATCATGTTAGTTGCATCATTGGTACTGTGGCAAACAGTGATTTATATTATTTTTAACCACTCAGAAAAAAAAATATTTAAAATTAAAAGTTGGTCTGGACATACAAAACAGAATTCACGTTTCACAAAAAGTTGTCTGCATCATTAACAACAAATAGAGATGTAATACTAATAGGCCATGGTATGAAACTCACTACTTACTGAGGCCAATAGTAATAGGCCATGGTATGAAACTCACTACTTACTGAGGCCAATAGTAATAGGCCATGGTATGAAACTCACTACTTACTGAGGCCAATAGTAATAGGCCATGGTATGAAACTCACTACTTACTGAGGCCAATAGTAATAGCCCATGGTATGAAACTCACTACTTACTGAGGCCAATAGTAATAGGCCATGGTATGAAACTCACTACTTACTGAGGCCAATAGTAATAGGCCATGGTATGAAACTCACTACTTACTGAGGCCAATAGTAATAGCCCATGGTATGAAACTCACTACTTACTGAGGCCAATAGTAATAGGCCATGGTATGAAACTCACTACTTACTGAGGCCAATAGTAATAGGCCATGGTATGAAACTCACTACTTACTGAGACCAATAGTAATAGGCCATGGTATGAAACTCACTACTTACTGAGGCCAATAGTAATAGGCCATGATATGAAACTCACTACTTACTGAGGCCAATAGTAATAGGTCATGATATGAAACTCACTACTTACTGAGGCCAATAGTAATAGGTCATGGTATAAAACTCACTACTTACTGAGGCCAATAGTAATAGGCCATGGTATGAAACACTACTTACTGAGGCCAATAGTAATAGGCCATGGTATGAAACACTACTTACTGAGGCCAATAGTAATAGGCCATGGTATGAAACTCACTACTTACTGAGGCCAATAGTAATAGGCCATGGTATGAAACTCACTACTTACTGAGGCCAATAGTAATAGGCCATGGTATGAAACTCACTACTTACTGAGGCCAATAGTAATAGGCCATGGTATGAAACTCACTACTTACTGAGACCAATAGTAATAGGCCATGGTATGAAACTCACTACTTACTGAGGCCAATAGTAATAGGCCATGATATGAAACTCACTACTTACTGAGGCCAATAGTAATAGGTCATGATATGAAACTCACTACTTACTGAGGCCAATAGTAATAGGTCATGGTATAAAAACTCACTACTTACTGAGGCCAATAGTAATAGGCCATGGTATGAAACACTACTTACTGAGGCCAATAGTAATAGGCCATGGTATGAAACACTACTTACTGAGGCCAATAGTAATAGGCCATGGTATGAAACTCACTACTTACTGAGGCCAATAGTAATAGGCCATGGTATGAAACTCACTACTTACTGAGGCCAATAGTAATAGGCCATGGTATGAAACACTACTTACTGAGGCCAATAGTAATAGGCCATGGTATGAAACACTACTTACTGAGGCCAATAGTAATAGGCCATGGTATGAAACTCACTACTTACTGAGGCCAATAGTAATAGGCCATGGTATGAAACTCACTACTTACTGAGGCCGTTGAGTTTGAAGGTTAATATACATTTAAAACTTCATGTAAGTTAGTCAGTGTGAAGTAGACACTGCCGATGAATATCACAAGCGAGTCAATTGAGTAGAAAATTCATCAGGGTCGGTTTTTATTGTTTAACCAACTTCAACATGAGTAAATCAAAGAGTGAGTTTAACCAACTTCAACATGAGTAAATCAAAGAGTGAGTTTAACCAACTTCAACATGAGTAAATCAAAGAGTGAGTTTAACCAACTTCAACATGAGTAAATCAAAGAGTGAGTTTAACCAACTTGAATATAGGTAAATCAAAGAGTGAGTTTAACCAACTTCAACATGAGTAAATCAAAGAGTGAGTTTAACCAACTTCAATATGAGTAAATCAAAGAGTGAGTTTAACCAACTTGAATATAGGTAAATCAAAGAGTGAGTTTAACCAACTTCAATATGAGTAAATCAAAGAGTGAGTTTAACCAACTTCAATATGAGTAAATCAAAGAGTGAGTTTAACCAACTTCAACATGAGTAAATCAAAGAGTGAGTTTAACCAACTTCAATATGAGTAAATCAAAGAGTGAGTTTAACCAACTTCAATATGAGTAAATCAAAGAGTGAGTTTAACCAACTTCAATATGAGTAAATCAAAGAGTGAGTTTAACCAACTTCAACATGAGTAAATCAAAGAGTGAGTTTAACCAACTTCAATATGAGTAAATCAAAGAGTGAGTTTAACCAACTTCAATATGAGTAAATCAAAGAGTGAGTTTAACCAACTTCAACATGAGTAAATCAAAGAGTGAGTTTAACCAACTTGAATATGAGTAAATCAAAGAGTGAGTTTAACCAACTTCAACATGAGTAAATCAAAGAGTGAGTTTAACCAACTTGAATATGAGTAAATCAAAGAGTGAGTTTAACCAACTTCAACATGAGTAAATCAAAGAGTGAGTTTAACCAACTTCAATATGAGTAAATCAAAGAGTGAGTTTAACCAACTTCAACATGAGTAAATCAAAGAGTGAGTTTAACCAACTTGAATATGAGTAAATCAAAGAGTGAGTTTAACCAACTTCAACATGAGTAAATCAAAGAGTGAGTTTAACCAACTTCAACATGAGTAAATCAAAGAGTGAGTTTAACCAACTTGAATATGAGTAAATCAAAGAGTGAGTTTAACCAACTTCAACATGAGTAAATCAAAGAGTGAGTTTAACCAACTTGAATATGAGTAAATCAAAGAGTGAGTTTAACCCACAAGCAGACTACTATTTCATCTGTTTATAAAAACAGACAGTCAATAAATTAGATTAGTCTCACGGTCAGTACATAATTTCCACTATGGACAAATCTAATCATCCCCCAATGTAATTTAATCTGATCAACTCTTGGAGAGCACACAAACACGTTTACTGCTGCTTATAAGAGTGTGTATATTGAACTGTCAATCTGTTTATTTAAAAAGAACTTCTGAGCTGTCAATAACAAAAAAACATTAAGCTGTCATAAAACAGACAGGAAAAACTGATAACAAAAGACAACATGTTACCACATTGTATGTGACAAGTTGAATGATAGCACAAAAACATGTGACAACACTAAAACAGGTGCCAAGATGTTCTCACCTCCACTTCACACCTTGTGTAGAACTGACACAGTGTCAACCAGAGCTGTCTTAATCTACAGATAGAGAAAACAAGAATTTAAGATAAATGGTCAACCAGAGCTGTTTAAATCTGTAGATACAGAAAATAATTTAATCCAAACAAACTCAAAAGACAGTGATTTATGACAGATGATCTCTATTTCCCGTTTCTTCCAGCTGTCAGACTGATGGCTGCTATTTTCATGTTTATGTTTACAACTAGCTGACCCGTGGCGTAGCATACGCCGCTAATGATTTAGTGACGGGTGAAGACTTCCTGAAAGATACAGTTGTCAAAATGGGATGGGTTTGGGCAAACGACTGTGAGTGAATGAAAAGAAGGAACTCTGGAGAGACCCACGGCGTAGCTCAAGCCGCAGACTTGCTCATCATAGAAAGTGCAAAGAACAGTTGAGGAGGGGGGGGGTGAGAGTACAGACACAAAAAAGCAGCACTAAGTAAATAAAAAATAGCGAGTAAACGTAAAGACATTCACACTGAGGTTGTTACCCGCCTCCCATTTCTTAACCGACGTTCACTCGCGTTGTATTGATTTCTTCGTGCTGTAGTTTGTGTCCGTTCTTTCTCCACTCTCTTTGCACTCTCCATGAGCAAGTCTGCGGCGTATGCTACGCGGCGGGGCGTCTAGTTTCATAATAATTATAAATCCTCAAATCCTATTTTTACATTGTTCCCTTTTCAAAAATTAAAATATAAGCCTAAAACAATGACGTCATATAATATTTTTAGACAAAATCGATCGCAGCGTCACCTAACAGCATTATTCCATACATACATACAGACAACGGGAATTATGTATATTGATAGCATCTCTGTTAACCTTTTAAAACATCAGTATAACAGTAGTGTTGTATAGCCAACACAAGTCCCATTTCTTTTTATTTTAAAAAGTTTCTGTCAAATTTTCTGTCAAAATTATAGTTTATTCAACAAAGGCAGGAAATGACCTCAAATAGATTCATCAGCTACCCAAAAGTTTTTGTGTCTGTTTAAGAACATGAGTGAGAATCAGATAGAGACATTATAAACAGGGGCGGATTAAGACTGCACGGGGCCCCTGGCTGCAATTCAAACTGGGGCCCTATCCAGCCAGCGTCCCTTTAAATAAAATGATTGCTAGCAGCTAATATAAGACTGTAACTTGTAACTAAATAGTTCATCGGTTCCTTTAACATACTTTGTCTGTACTACGGGATCGGCCTTCCCAGCCAAAGATTATTCATGAAAAAATGGAATACGAAGAAATAACTGTTTGCCGGTAACCTAATATTGAGTGTAAAAATACAATTTTTTAAAAAAATGTGTGCCCAACCCGGGAATCGATCGCGTGACCGCTTGCACAGCAGGGCGACTTTCTACCTCAAGACTACACGAGCCAGATGAACAAAGTGAAGTTTAAACATATAAACAATAATCTTTAATATTTGCTCTTAGTGAGCCTATAAAATCAGTTTTTTAAATTAATTAATTTATTTTATGATATTTTCAGGAATTCATGCAAACATTTGTCAATCTTTCTTATAAAATATACTAATTTTGGGGGCCCCTAATCATCGGGGGCCCCTGGCTTTAGCCCGTTAAGCTTAATCCGCCATAGATTATAAAGCATGCTGGACTGGCATGGACAAAACTGTTGTAAAAGAAATCATCAAGGCAATCAATTCATGATTGATTAAACCTTTAAAAGACATCATTGAGATGCCAATGACAGGAGCTACTGATGCCAATGACAGGAGATACTGATGCCAATGACAAGAGCTACTGATTCAGATGCCAATAACAGGAGCTACTGATTCAAATGCCAATGACAGGAGCTACTAATTCAGATGCCAATGACAGGAGCTACTGATTCAGATGCCAATGACAGGAGCTAAATATTCAGATTCCAATGACAGGAGCTACTGATTGAGATGCCAATGACAGGAGCTAAATATTCAGATTCCAATGACAGGAGCTACGGATTGAGATGCCAATGACAGGAGCTAAGGATTGAGATGCCAATGACAGGAGCTAAATATTCAGATTCCAATGACAGGAGCTACTGATTGAGATGCCAATGACAGGAGCTACTGATTGAGATGCCAATGACAGGAGCTACTGATTCAGATGCCAATGACAGGAGCTACTGATTGAGATGCCAATGACAGGAGCTAAATATTCAGATTCCAATGACAGGAGCTACTGATTCAGATGCCAATGACAGGAGCTAAATATTCAGATTCCAATGACAGGAGCTACTGATTCAGATGCCAATGACAGGAGCTAAATATTCAGATTCCAATGACAGGAGCTACTGATTCAGATGCCAATGACAGGAGCTAAATATTCAGATTCCAATGACAGGAGCTACTGATTCAGATGCCAATGACAGGAGCTACTGATTCAGATGCCAATGACAGGAGCTACTGATTCAGATGCCAATGACAGGAGCTAAATATTCATATTCCAATGACAGGAGCTACTGATTCAGATGCCAATGACAGGAGCTACTGATTCAGATGCCAATGACAGGAGCTACTGATTCAGATTCAATTGACAGGAGCTACTGATTCAGATGCTAATTGACAGGAGCTACTGATTCAGATGCCAATGACAGGAGCTACTGATTCAGATGCCAATGACAGGAGCTACTGATTCAGATGCCAATGACAGGAGCTACTGATTCAGATGCCAATGACAGGAGCTACTGATTCAGATGCCAATGACAGGAGCTACTGATTCAGATGCCAATGACAGGAGCTACTGATTCAGATGCCAATGACAAGAGCTACTGATTCAGATGCCAATGACAGGAGCTACTGATTCAGATGCCAATGACAGGAGCTACTGATTCAGATGCCAATGACAGGAGCTACTGATTCAGATGCCAATGACAGGAGCTACTGATTCAGATGCCAATGACAGGAGCTACTGATTCAGATGCCAATGACAGGAGCTACTGATTCAGATGCCAATGACAGGAGCTACTGATTCAGATGCCAATGACAAGAGCTACTGATTCAGATGCCAATGACAGGAGCTACTGATTCAGATGCCAATGACAGGAGCTACTGATTCAGATGCCAATGACAGGAGCTACTGATTCAGATGCCAATGACAGGAGCTACTGATTCAGATGCCAATGACAGGAGCTAAATATTCAGATTCCAATGACAGGAGCTACGGATTGAGATGCCAATGACAGGAGCTAAGGATTGAGATGCCAATGACAGGAGCTAAATATTCAGATTCCAATGACAGGAGCTACTGATTGAGATGCCAATGACAGGAGCTACTGATTGAGATGCCAATGACAGGAGCTAAATATTCAGATTCCAATGACAGGAGCTACTGATTGAGATGCCAATGACAGGAGCTAAATATTCAGATTCCAATGACAGGAGCTATTGATTCAGATGCCAATGACAGGAGCTAAATATTCAGATTCCAATGACAGGAGCTACTGATTGAGATGCCAATGACAGGAGCTAAATATTCAGATTCCAATGACAGGAGCTACTGATTCAGATGCCAATGACAGGAGCTAAATATTCAGATTCCAATGACAGGAGCTACTGATTCAGATGCCAATGACAGGAGCTAAATATTCATATTCCAATGACAGGAGCTACTGATTCAGATGCCAATGACAGGAGCTACTGATTCAGATGCCAATGACAGGAGCTACTGATTCAGATGCCAATGACAGGAGCTTAATATTCAGATTCCAATGACAGGAGCTAAATATTCAGATTCAATTGACAGGAGCTACTGATTCAGATGCTAATTGACAGGAGCTACTGATTCAGATGCCAATGACAGGAGCTACTGATTCAGATGCCAATGACAGGAGCTACTGATTCAGATGCCAATGACAGGAGCTACTGATTCAGATGCCAATGACAGGAGCTACTGATTCAGATGCCAATGACAGGAGCTACTGATTCAGATGCCAATGACAGGAGCTAAATATTCAGATTCAATTGACAGGAGCTACTGATTCAGATGCTAATTGACAGGAGCTACTGATTCAGATGCCAATGACAGGAGCTACTGATTCAGATGCCAATGACAGGAGCTACTGATTCAGATGCCAATGACAGGAGCTACTGATTCAGATGCCAATGACAGGAGCTACTGATTCAGATGCCAATGACAGGAGCTACTGATTCAGATGCCAATGACAGGAGCTACTGATTCAGATGCCAATGACAGGAGCTACTGATTCAGATGCCAATGACAGGAGCTACTGATGCCAATGACAGGAGCTACTGATTCAGATGCCAATGACAGGAGCTACTGATTCAGATGCCAATGACAGGAGCTACTATATGACGTTATTGATTGTGTTCTTTAGACAAACTGTATAAAACCAAAATACACCAGGCGCATGAAGATACAAACATCTTATATTTTTAAATAGGAGACCCTATTCTAAAGCTATATTCATCTCATAGAACAAACCAAAATTGAATAAAGGGCCAATGTCCATGCCCACATAATTTACCATGAGATGTTCCCAATAAGTATGTTTACATAATCATTATGCTTGACAACAGATGGCACACGACCTAAATTAAGCCGTGCACTAGTGTGGATATGATGTAGATCAAGGTGAGTATAAATCAATAGATTGAATATGTTACTTACGCGCCAGGTCCCTCCCAAGTCCATGTTACTGTGTCCTATTAGAAACAAACAGCAAAATTGATTGGAGTTTTTACATAGGAGAGGATTCATGTAGTGTTCTTGGAGATGTGATATTAACATTAACAGAGATTACTGACACTGAATGTCAATATAAACATGAATACTGTTGTTTTTTTTATATTTAAATATGTCTTTGGTCCTTAGGTTTGAATGTAATTTGTTTAGATATCATTTTTGTACTAACAAGCATATTGGGATATTTTGTACCTACAAGGCTATTGTGATATTTTGTACTTACAATCCTATTGGGATATTTTGTACCTACAAGCCTATTGGGATATTTTGTACTTACAAGCCTATTGGGATATTGTGTACTTACAAGGCTATTGGGATATTTTGTACTTACAAGCCTATTGGGATATTGTGTACTTACAAGGCTATTGGGATATTGTGTACTTACAAGACTATTGGGATATTTTGTACTTACAAGCCTATTGGGATATTTCAGACAGACTGGTTGTACAGGAACACCGGGGTAAAAGGCACCTGAAAGAATCAAAAATACTTTTTGGAGCCTGGATCAAAATCATTGCCATAGCTTGCATGCAAGAATCCTGTTGATATTCTTGTAACACTGTATTTGCTTTCATACAGCCATCTTCCCACAGAACAAATCAAAACTGGTAAAAAGAATTTAAGTTTGTTTTTTTATTAGGGGTGTACGGGATTCAAATTTTTGAAGTCTAACCATAGCCGGATTTGTAAAAATTGCCGGATTCTGGATTTGCAGGAGCTTGAGCTATTATTTATATATATATATATTTTATGGATTTACTGGCCAGCCGGATTTATGAAGTGAAAAAATGGATGGATTTCGGATTTGCCGGAGCCGAAATCCGGTACCGCCCTAGTTATATCATTATAGTACATGAAATACAAAATGGCATAATCTACAATCAAATTTTTTTTAAAGAAACATTATTTTTATTCAGTAAGATGCAAACGGGTAAAATATCTGAGCCATACTACTGCGCAAAATGGAGATATTTTCACTACAATGTTATCAAGACATGAATACATTTTTTTTTAAAAGTCCTCCACAAACCTTGTTTAAATGTGATCAGGCAAGACCGATTGGTACAAGTGCCTTCTGGGAATATGATAATCTGCGGCCACTGGCCACCGGACTGGGCTCTGCGCTGAATCTCTTTGATGGTGTTGAGACGTGAGTTGGGGTCCTCACGCTGAACAAGGACGGGTTGAGAAAATTCAGTGAGAGCTGTGGTGGACATGGTGATAGGTCAGTATAAGAACAAGTGGCCATGAGAGCTGTAGTGGACATGGTGATAGTGAGAGCTGTAGTGGACATACTGATAGTGAGAGCTGTAGTGGACTTGGTGATAGTGAGAGCTGTAGTGGACATAGTGATAGTGAGAGCTGTAGTGGACATGGTGATAGGTCAGTATAAGAACAAGTGGCCATGAGAGCTGTAGTGGACATGGTGATAGTGAGAGCTGTAGTGGACATACTGATAGTGAGAGCTGTAGTGGACATGATGATAGGTCAGTATAAGAACAAGTGGCAGTGAGAGCTGTGGTGCACATGGTGATAGGTCAGTATAAGAACAAGTGGCAGTGCCTGATATTAAGGTGGTCATTGTTGGCTATCATACACACAAATAACTGTCTACAAAAATATTTTTTGACAGCATTTTAAAAATAGCACCCATTTCTACTAATTTTTTTTTAATTTTTAATTTACACACACCTCAATTAATGTAGAAATATATTTTTTTTGAACTACTGTAATGTGAAATACAGTTTTGGCCAGGAACACAATAAAACAAGATGTTTTGGTTATGGTTTAGAAACTTTAGCCCTTGGAGTGCTATAAGTGTAGTGAAGCAACTACATGCAGACAATTAGAAAATCCTCCCCAAAACAAAAAAAACAACAAAATATTTTATTTGTTTTCATTTTGGAAAAGTTAGACATTTAAAAAAAAATTTTTTTGCTTAATTTCCTTTATTATACAAGTATTTTTTAAAGTTTTCATTTTGAAAGTTATAAATTTATTAATAGATATTATAAAGTAATGGGGGTGAGACTGCAATCAGGCTTTTAAAAAGGTAAATGCATAAAATAAAAACAGGGTATTAGTAGGCCTGACAGGACGTAACACAACAACGAACGTTTCGGCAAAGAGCCTTCTTCAACGGACAAATAGTACACAAATGAAACGAATAAAACGAAATAATAGAAAAAAAAAGAAAAAAAAAGTGTTTTTTTTCTATTATTTCGTTTTATTCGTTTCATTTGTGTACTATTTGTCCGTTGAAGAAGGCTCTTTGCCGAAACGTTCGTTGTTGTGTTACGTCCTGTCAGGCCTACTAATACCCTGTTTTTATTTTATGCATTTACCTTAATAGATATTATCTAAGTAAGTGAAGATCATGAAAAATGTTCCTTTTGGTCACATTAAATAGCATTGCAAGTTTGCAAAGAGGGAATTATTTGGTTAAAGCCTGCAATGTCAAATATAAGCAAAGCAAAAGACTGCAACTGTTGCTTTCAAACATGTGAAAATTGTTGTTTTTCTGTGTGGCCAAGGAATGATAGGTTGAATTCTAATTAATTTTTAAATAAGTATACAAAAAAAAATAATAACTGACCTATTTTATATGATTCACTTTGGTGTTTAAATTTAGATAATAAAGATAACATTGGTCTCAACATTGATTCTAAACTAGTGAAAGGATTTGATGTCAAAAAAATATATTTTAAAAAGAGAAACATAAATACACTCCATCTTTAAAAATGTTAAGTGCTTAAAATGAAGTATGCTTAAAATGAAGTAAACACATGAGATGCTAGCATAAGAAAGCTGAAAATCACTTATTTAAAATATTTGGTGGAGAAATTTTGTCTTGATATTTATTAGACTACATGCTCCCATGTTGGATAGACCAACAAACATTTTAAAATAACAAAACAAACTGTGTGCTGGAGATGACTTTTGAGCAGTTTTTAAATCCCTTATATTAACTTCACGGCCGTCTCTGTCTCTCTGTCGTTCTGTTGTCATCTCTCTCTGTCTCTCTGTCTTGGGCGGGCGGAAAAACAAAAGTCAAAAATGACCCACTTCCCGTGAAGCCATAGAGCTGAAATTTGGCACACGGACCCGTCTCACCTAACAGTGCATCGTATAAAAATTTCAGATCGATCGAACGTACCGTAAATAAATTAATGAATTTTTAGTTTATCCATATATAACGTATGTAATTCAAATTAACGGTTTGTTATTGTTTTTTTTCCCACGTGAGAGTTTGAGTTGACGCTTTGACGTCAACCCATCGAAGTACCGGCGTGCTTTTGTCTACATTTTACGTGTCATGCTGAACTCGGCCCCGCCCCTAGGGTTATGAAGCAAAGTTGAGTTAAGACAGATTCAGTCTGTAAATGCTTGTCGCGTTTGAAAATAATAAATACTGTTAGTTATGACTCATATATAAGGGATTTATAGTCAAAAACTTTGTTTTTACGGGTTTGTTTTATTTAAATCCCTTATATTAACTTCACCGCCGTCTCTCTCTGTCTGTCGTCATCTCTGTCTTGGGCGGACGGAAAAACAAAAGTCGAAAATGACCCACTTCCCGTGATCCGATCGAGCTGAAATTTGGCACACGGACCCGTCTCACCTAACAATGCATCGTATCAAAATTTCAGATCGATCAAACGTACCGTAAATAAATGAATGCATTTTTAGTTTATCCTTATATAACATATGTAATTAAAATTCACGGTTTGTTATTGTTTTTTTGCCACGTGAGAGTTTGAGTTGACGCTTTGACGTCGACCCATCGAAGTACCAGCGTGCTTTTGTTTACATTTTACGTGTCATGCTGAGCTCGGCCCCCCCCCCAGGGTTAAGTTGAGTTAAGACAGATTCAGTCTATAAATGTTTGTCGCGTTTGAAAATAATCAATACTGTTAGTTATGTCTCATATATAAGGGATTTATAGTCAAAAACTTTGTTTTTACGGGTTTGTTTTATTATCTAAGTAACCCCCCCCCCACACACACACACACCTTTCTATAAAAGAGATTTTGGTTAGCAATTTGGTATAGCTATGCCTCTAACATCAGCATAAGCGTTTGTTTTTTTAAAACTTATAATAAATTAAAAACCAAAGGGTTATTAAAAAGGGTTAAGTATTTGCTAAGATAATCACACATATATATTTAAATCAATAAATAACTTTTCTTTATGCTGAATGGTGTGGTTTACCCAAATCCACAACATACATAACAAAAGCGTCTAAGAAGGCAAGGTTGTTGTTACTTTGGCTTAGACTACACTTTATTGGTTGTTGAAATATGTAGTTAATTCCACACAAAATATTTAAAACTAACTTTTTCATTTTCACAAATTATATTATAAATTGTTTCAGAATCTATATTATAAATAGTTTCAGAATCTATATTATAAATAGTTCCAGAATCTATATTATAAATAGTTTCAGAATCTATATTATAAATAGTTTCAGAATCTATATTATAAATAGTTTCAGAATCTATATTATAAATAGTTTCAGAATCTATATTATAAATAGTTTCAGAATCTATATTATAAATAGTTTCAGAATCTATATTATAAATAGTTTCAGAATCTATATTATAAATAGTTTCAGAATCTATATTATAAATAGTTTCAGAATCTATATTATAAATAGTTTCAGAATCTAAATATTATAAATAGTTTCCAACAAATGAGCTATTCCCAGAATACAAGGTCAGTCCATTGACCATGGTACATGTATTATGCTTGGCAAACAGAACCTATTTCTTTATTTACATCCCTAGTTTGGTGTAATCCTTCCTGTACTCTGTCAGTCCATTCTAGACCAGTGTACTCCTGTACTCGGTCTTCTATTCTATTCACATTGAACCAATCAATATAATCTGAGAGTGTTTCTTAAACCGATCTTCTATTCATATTGAACCAATCAATATAATCTGAGAGTGTTTCTTAAACCGATCTTCTATTCACATTGAACCAATCAATATAATCTGAGAGTGTTTCTTAAACCGATATTCTATTCACATTGGACCAATCAATATAATCTGAGAGTGTTTCTTAAACCGATCTTCTATTCACATTGGACCAATCAATATAATCTGAGAGTGTTTCTTAAACCGATCTTCTATTCACATTGGACCAATCAATATAATCTGAGAGTGTTTTTTAAACCGATCTTCTATTCACATTGAACCAATCAATATAATCTGAGAGTGTTTCTTAAACCGATCTTCTATTCACATTGGACCAATCAATATAATCTGAGAGTGTTTCTTAAACCGATCTTCTATTCAAATTGAACCAATCAATATAATCTGAGAGTGTTTCTTAAACCGATATTCTATTCACATTGAACCAATCAATATAATCTGAGAGTGTTTCTTAAACCGATCTTCTATTCACATTGGACCAATCAATATAATCTGAGAGTGTTTCTTAAACCGATCTTCTATTCAAATTGAACCAATCAATATAATCTGAGAGTGTTTCTTAAACCGATCTATTCACATTGAACCAATTAATATAATATGAGAGTGTTTCTTAAACCGATCTTCATAGAAATCCTACACTCACACACAAGCAGAGATGAAAAAAATCAATTAATCCATAGTGGACCTGATAAGAAAGAGGCCGGGTGGGGTGTGTGTGTGTGTGCACACGTGGCGGTTGTGGGGGAGGGGGGGCAAGTGTACTTAAATAAAGTGGATCCTCCATGGATCAATACTTTAAACAGCCTGATTGGCCGTAGAAATGAACCCCTTCCAGTAGCAGTCACCAATGGACACACTCAAAAAATTTCTAAACAAAAATCGTGGTTGTGGGGAAAAAATTTTTTTTAAAACATCATGAACCCAAATTTGATTTATAGTTCTCTCCCTTGGAACTAAAAATCACCGTAGAATTATCCCCCTTCAAAAAGTATCCCAATAGAATGAGTATATTAGCCCCCACATTATGGTCTATTATAGACTGACTATTCCAATTATTGGGATACACTAATGGGCTGGTTTAATTGATTTTATGAGGAATTTAATTTTTTTATTTTAAACTCAATATTCTGAAAACTTTTTAAAAAATTGTAAATATGCTTTGAATTAAAAACTGCCTTTGGTTTTAAGAAGTCATCAATCTACATTTGTATGTACTTAAATATGTTATGTAGGTAAATAATTTGGTGTGGTATTAAATATGTCAAATGCTCTCCACTGAAGGGCTCGAGTTTCATTCACCCAATGTCAACCATATCCCACCAATATCAACCATTTCCCACCAATGTCAACCATATCCCACCAATGTCAACCATATCCCAGCAATGTCAACCATATCCCACCATTGTACACCATATCCCACCAATGTCAACCATATCCCACCATTGTACAACCATATCCCACCAATGTCAACCATATCCCACCAATGTCAACCATATCCCACCATTGTACAACCATATCCCACCATTGTACAACCACATCCCACCATTGTACAACCATATCCCACCATTGTCAACCATATCCCACCAATGTCAACCATATCCCACCATTGTACAACCATATCCCACCATTGTACAACCATATCCCACCATTGTACAACCATATCCCACCAATGTCAACCATATCCCACCAATGTCAACCATATCCCACCATTGTACAACCATATCCCACCATTGTACAACCATATCCCACCATTGTACAACCATATCCCACCATTGCACAACCTATTCTACTAATAAACCAAATGGCTATGAACAACAGAACAGACGAACTGATTGATGTTCAAATCACCTGATGTATATGTATATGAGGGAAGGCCAGTCACAGCTGACAGATAACACAATGACTTACTGTGGTGGAGTTGAGCTTTTCTTGCAGCACTGTCTGTCAGTTTGTAAAATTTATAGTCTCTAAGCTACTGTTAATTGTAAACAAAAATAAATAAATAAATAAATGAAAAAAAATAAAATAACAGTTTCAGGTACAACTGATGTACACACTTTTACATAGATATGGGGAACCCTCTTTTTTACAGGCATACTGGATCTACAAACTTTTACATAGATATGGGGCAGCCTCTTTTTTACAGGCATACTGGGCGTACACTTATCTGTAGACACTTCTGATGTAAACTACTGTGAGGGCTTAAGTGCTATCCGTAATGAGTGCAGCTGGGTAAAGACTTTCTTCTGGTTTCAATGCAGCTTACATCTGCCTGGCCATCCGACCTGCTTCCTAATCCTGACGGTGGCCAAGGGAAGGTGTCTACTTACACCGATCAAGTGTGGACGATACTCTTCTACTCTCTACTTTCAAAGCAAGACTCCCATTCATCACATATTGCATGAAGCGACATCGAGCAAAAGCTCTTCAGAATTATCAGACAGGAGCGCAACAAATACCTTACATTTTATCATTACCCCATTCAGGAAGTGATACTGACTTCCAATGTTCCCTTTAAGCTGCGCGGCTGCGCATATATTTGACAGAAGCCGCTCATCAGTTTAGAATTACAGCGCAGCAAATTTTCTAAAATGTTGCACAAAAATTGGAACTGATCAACTTTTCACACGAGTTTTATTACTTTGCACACAGACCGAAGAACCTTAGAGGGAACATGGCTGACTTCCCTTTTGCCATACATGACACTAAAACGCATTTCAGGATTCTACGAGTCCATCACAGGAATCTATGGAGCTGTGCCTTGACTATTGTTTATGACTTTATGATGAGGCTAATCGGCTGCTGCGCTTAGTCAGCTACTTACATGTAATATAAAACTGATACATCGGTTTACTTGAATTCCGTTCAGTGAATCTCTAAATACCAGACCAAAAATGTTTTCTCTAATGAGTGATTGCAGTGAAAAGTTTTCTTTTTTTTTACTGACCTTGCCGGGATGCGGGGTAATGCCTGTGTAACAAATTTGAGCCCTATGTTACAGGCCATGAGGTCAAAAGGTAATGTTGATAAAAGGTGTTGAGCATTTAGGAGCCAGATAAATAATGAGTGACAAGGATGGTGATGTGACAGGTCATGTCTTCATGATTGTGACAACTTGGACTGTCAGGAAGCAATCAAAGTTTAGGACACAATGATAAACAACCCGCCGCCCCCGCCCCCCCCCCACAATAACTACGATTTCACATTTTGTTATTTGGATAATTAGTCCGTGTGTTTGACATAACAGGGACTCCATCGTGCGCTACAGATGAACAGTGTGAATTCTATTCTTGTATTCCAATGATATTTGACTTGTACCCCAATTATATTTGACTTGTATTGCAATGATATTTGACTTGTACCCCAATGATATTTGACTTGTACCCCAATGATATTTGACTTGTACCCCAATGATATTTGACTTGTATTCCAATGATATTTGATTTGTACCTCAATGATATTTGACTTATATCCAAAAGATTTTTTTACTTGTATCCCAATGATATTTCACTTGCGCGTTCAGGGCCCACAACCACATCAAGGCTCTTCCACACATTTCTACAAATATTTACTTTTTAAAAAAAAGTGTTTGCTATTATGTAGAGTTCCTGTGGTTCTCGCCGTGGTCGATTGATTGGGTGTTTCCTGACCTGCCTACAGGTAAGCTGTGGCAAGGTCAAACACAGTCGCTAACTGCACACAGGTCAACTCAAGGACCACAACTGTCACGCTCTGGAGTGGGGATGAAGTGCTGTCGTCTTAACCATACACAAACAGTACGCCACTGTCTCACATAACACCAGTATGTTACGCCCCTTCCCACTGCCTAACATAACTCCTGTATGTTACGCCCCTGCCCACTGCCTAACATAACTCCTGTATGTTACGCCCCTGCCCACTGCCTAACATAACTCCTGTATGTTACGCCCCTGCCCACCATAACTCCTGTATGTTACGCCCCTGCCTCAGATAACCCCAGTATGTTACGCCACTGCATCACATAACTCCAGTATGTTACGCCACTGCATCACATAACTCCAGTATGTTACGCCTCTGCATCACTAACTCCAGTATGTTACGCCCCTGCATCACATAACTCCAGTATGTTACGCCCCTGCCCACTGCCTCACATAACACGAGTATGTGACGCCCTGCCTCAGATAGTCCCAGTATGTTACTCCCCTGTCTCAGATAGTCCCAGTATGTTACGCCCCTGCCCCACATAACACCAGTATGTTACGCCCCTGCCCACTGCCTCACATAACCCCGGTATGTTACGCCACTGTCTCAGATAGTTCCAGTATGTTAAGCCCTGCCCACTGCATCACATAACACCAGTATGTTACGCCCCTGCCCACTGCATCACATAACACGAGTATGTTACGCCCCTGCCCACTGCCTCACATAACACGAGTATGTTACGCCAGTGCCTCAGATAGTCCCAGTATGTTACGCCCTGCCACTGCATCACATAACACCAGTATGTTACGCCCCTGCCTCAGATAGTCCCAGTATCTTACGCCCCTGCCTCACATAATACCAGTATGTTACGCCACTGCCAGCATAAACCCCGTATGTTACGCCCCTGCCTCACATAACACCAGTATGTTACGCCCCTGCCTCACATTAGCCCGGCACCTCTCATTAAATTGAACTAACGGCGACAATGGCTTACTTCACATGGTCATTATAAAACAGACTTGTGTAGTGACCTAGTGAACCGACCACAAACAGATTTAAGGACATGACATAAAACCCGTGTATCTGACACACTGGCCTGCCTCGGCGGAGCAACGTTTTACGCCAGTGGGGCGGGTTGAAGAAATCAGGAAGTATGTTGTTATTGTCAAAACATGTACATGTACAACTCTAATAATGACAGGTGGCATACTTTTATGTTAAAGTTGGACGGTGAGACGGCGGCTCTAGTATGAGACCCACCGAGACCTGGAAACGGGTGACGTTCAAGTGGTGCTATCCGTCACAATCCGAGGGGGCAAAAGCCTGGCCAGGGGTTGTGGGGTGCCACACTTTGATTGCCGCGACAGAAGGGAAAGCGGTCATTTCCTATCAACTTGAGCGTTACATTTCTCTCTCTGTGAAATGAATGGATTAAACCTTACCCCCCCCTCTCCTCCCCGTACTAATGATATTAAACAGTTTGAATCGGTGCGATGTCAACAGTTGTCTTATGCTGACATTATATAGTAGGTAACAAACAACTTTCAGCCCCCCCCCCAAAAAAAAAGGTAGAAGACACGATCATTCTTCTTTACAGAAAGTCGAGAACCATCGACTGGAATGCCTCCGTGGTGACGTTACGTCATACACACATAAAAGCCAAGCACACGAAGGGCGTACCATGAGGTCTGGTCTGGTCTAGAAGCGACACTCTGGATTGTACGCCCAAGTCCAGTTGGGAGACGCAGACAACGGCAACACCCTACCATCATCAGTGGTTGGCGTTAGTGTTAGCGCTTGAATCCTTGTCTCTCAGCGTAAGGATAAGCTACCGACAAGGCGCAACACAAAAAGAGAAGGGGGGTGGGGCCAGGGAGGAAATGTCTTGGCGCTTGCCCTTGCGCGAAATGAGGACAACGTATATTCCAGAAAAAATTTTTTAGTGGGCCGAGCCAACAGAACTGGTCATGGGGGTCAGCGCTCATCTCAGTCGTCTTTTACTTTCTAAATATTTAAGTGTGCGGACCATGGTCCACTGTTGGCAGGACAGACATGCACACACACACACACACACACACGACTAGTTACAGACACACACAGACGGAGAACTTGTTATCTAACTTTACTTTCCAAGAGAAATGCTGGCCACGATAGCCGGCCGAATTTCAAACATTCTCATGGTGTGTGTGTTGGCTGTATTCAACGCAGTCTCCCACAGTCGTGGCATTGTAACACACACGCGTCAATCACTTAGTCATCACTTGCTAATTATGATAAATGACACGGTACGGCGTGCTAATTGAACATAGAGAATTTTGGTGTGGATCGGATCCATGGATGAATGCCTAAGTGTGGATCCATGACATGAAATGATGTTAATCCATGTAATTATACACGTACCATAATTATTATAACCTTTTATAATTAGCGGTACCTGTGACAAAAGTTCCCGCTGAGGTCGATGTGCACAGAAAAAAAAAGCTCGTGCGCTAATTCTAAACTGCTGCGAGGCGTCGGTCAGATATATCCGCGGCCGCGCAGCTTAAAGCGAACATTGCCTGTGACTAAAACAGCCTGTGGTGTGTGGAGCGCCCCGTATCAACTGTACTGAACCATGAACGTCACGTTACAACAGGTCTCCAAGACCAAATTATCATTGTCATTATTGATTTGTCTCTATTCGCTGATCGGGTGTCTTCGATCCATTTTTATCCATTTCGATCCAGTTATGTTAAGACGACTATAAACGGGGCAATTGTACAGCTGCCCTTTGGGTTCTGGTCTCCGTATAACCGCGGTCTTATGCAACTACTGCACTAGAGCAACAGTTTAATGCCGGAGTCTCCAAGAAATTTGATTTTAAAATGTGGAAGCGATTCACGAGGCATCGGTCTAGTCCAGTGCTACTCAAACTTTTAAGTATGGCGGACCGGCGGGAATTTTTCTATTACGCCAGGGTCCGGTGCACTATTTTCCCTCTACTGACGTGGTAGCGAAATGTAATTTGTTATATTTTATTCATATTATGTGCTTCTCCCCCCCCAAAATTACATATTCTATTGGGGTTAGTATTAATGGTTGCAAATGGAAGATTATGATTAGATTTTTCTTTCCTTGATGGATAGCTTTTACGGACCGGCGGTGGATAACCCACGGACGGGCAAGGGTCTGCGGACCACCACTTTGAGTACCACTTGTCTAGTCTGTTGCGTATCGTGTAGCTGAGCAACAAACTTGATACAATTGAAGTTAAAAAATGGTCGGGCCAGGGCTTAAATGTTGAGGCAACGTCATCGCGGCCACCAACGTTATCTGTGTAAAGGAGGTCACGTGGAAAGACGGCACAACGACGGAACACGACCAAAGGAACTAGTAAACCAATGGGAGATAATCCAAAACACGGGATTTCATATGCGCACGAATTGAGGTTAATAAAAACAGTAAGAAATGATCTCTATATAATGAAAACAATTTAGAGTTGAGGTGGAGAGAGTGGAGACGCGGTGGTCGAGTGGCAGCGCACTGGACTGTCGTACCGATGGTCACGGGTTCGAATCCGTGTGAAGGCAAGGGTTTGTTCCCGGGGCCTAGGGCGTCCCTGAGTCACCCAGCTCCGAATGGGTACCTAACTACATGTGTTAGGCGGCTGGGTAATGCGTGGAACCCACAAAGCCGTGGCCTGTGAATGCTGCATCACTTGCCAACAGATCATCTGTCATGGTCTGTGGACGCAACTATCTTCTGCATAGAAGGAGCGTCTGTATAGATAAGATAAGAAAGGGGGAGGGGGCAGATTTAATAATATACAAACGTGGCAGGAAGCCTCGTGGCTAAACAGACCATCCACGGGGAGGGGAGGAACAGAATCAATAAATATTATGGTGTAGGTCTGCGATTGTGGACGACTAAAAATAACCTGAGTGCTTGTGCTCAATAGCCGGTAAGTGAGAGCCGACAATGGAGGGGTGGGGGCCGTGGAGGAGAAACTCTGCCATCGTCTGGTGGCGGGGGTGTCCCTAAAATGGGAGGCCGGTGGGGCGGGTCGTCAGGCTGTGACTGGAAGGACAGACGAGGGTAGAGTTTGGACCGCTTTTAGGTCTTCTTGGCTCATACCCCCCCCCACACACACACACACTTTTCCCCCAAACAAAACTAGACCGCCAACCATACATAACCAACTGTGAATTAAAGCTTTCAATTTGTGTAACAATGTTCTGCAACTAAACTATAAACGTCTGTAAACTAAACTATAAACGTCTGTAAACTAAACTATAAACGCCTCTAAACTAAACGATAAACGCCTCTAAACTAAACGATAAACGCCTCTAAACTAAACTATAAACGCCTCTAAACTAAACTATAAACGCCTCTAAACTAAACTATAAACGTCTGTAAACTAAACTATAAACATCTGTAAACTAAACTATAAACGCCTGTAAACTAAACTATAAACGCCTGTAAACTGAACTATAAACGCCTGTAAACTAAACTATAAACGTCTGTAAACTAAACTATAAACGCCTGTTAACTGAACTATAAACGTCTGTAAACTAAACTATAAACGCCTGTAAACTAAACTATAAACGTCTGTAAACTAAACTATAAACGCCGGTCTCCCCATCTTTGAACGGCTATCCCACAATCCTACCCCTGAAACCACTTTGATTTGTAAAGGACTCAAAGCAGTAAATGACATTTGAGGACGACAGCAAACGCCAAGAGCAGAAAAGTTAATATCTGAAACACTTTATGTCAAGTGGTCATCTCAAATGGTTAGTGCTATAGAGCGTCATTAAATGCCTGCTATATTTTTCAGGCCGAAGGACGCCGTTAATAAAAATTCCCAATGTTATTTTCTGCCTTCCGTAGGCCTGTGAAAAGTTCGCTGCCTGTAGGCACAGTGCCTCTAAAACAGGACGGTGCCCGGCAGCTGCCGCCAACTCAGAGAGGTAGAACTCTAGAGTAGGACGACTGGTATACTGAGATGATGCGTCCTACTCAGAGAGGCAGAACTCTATAGAGTAGGACAACTGGTATACTGAGATGATGCGTCCTACTCAGAGAGGCAGAACTCTATAGAGTAGGACAACTTGTATACTGAGATGATGCGTCCTACTGAGGGAGGCAGAACTCTATAGAGTAGGACAACTTGTATACTGAGATGATGCGTCCTACTGAGGGAGGCAGAACTCTATAGAGTAGGACAACTTGTATACTGAGATATTTAAAGGTTGGCCAAATGTAGCCTCGTGTCTTCTGGGAAATATTTGGCGCTGTTAGACTCTACTAACGTGGAAAGAGAATGAACATGTACAACAATTATTTTCAATGCAACCACATTTCACTGTTAATATGTCCATGAGTTTACAAAATGTGTCTCTGCACAATACAATGGTATTGAAAATAATTGAAATTATACCCGCGGCGGGAGAATTAACATCTAAACTCCTTCACTATTCCCCTTTCATTCTTTTATACGAGGGAAAAAGAGCCACACGTTACAGGAACCCTGTCTTAAAGTTACTGTAATAACCAAATGAAAATTACAACGTATCATGGTGTCACAACTGTAACACTGTCATCCAGTTACCGGAGCAACCAGGTAACCACGGTTAACAATATCATTCTGTTACTTTTACAACCAATCATCCAGCAGAGCAACCAAATAACAATTTTAAACACTGATATATTGCCACGGGAACCAACGACAACTGTAACAGTCTTCGGGATAGGAAAATAATTGGGCTTGTGTGTTGGGGGAGGTCCTAGAACAGGGGTCGGGAAACCATGGTCCACGAGCCAGGTGTGGCTCTATTGATGGCTTGCATCTGGCTCTCAGACAAATGTTCGACTTTCAAATTTAAAAAAAATAATTATTCAGACTCCTTTGATCTAAATTTAATTTGCATATAAAAAAACAGCATAAAAATGTTATTAAGAAGAATTCGCTGACATAAATATTGTACTTTTAATGTTGAAATTACACAAAATGCACACATTTACTTGAAATTTTAGTTTTAAACATAATGTATGGCTCTCACAGAATTACTTTTCAAAATATGTGGTGTTTATGGCTCTCTCAGACAAAAAGTTTCCCGACCCCTGTCCTAGAAGAAACCTATAAGAAGCTGTCTATATCACAATTTTATTCTGAGCGACCACTTGCCGTATGTCTAGAAGCAATGTTCCCTGTAGGCTGCGCGGCTGCGCAGTTATCTATCCGACGCCACGCAGCAGTTAAGAATTATCGCGCAGCAAATTTTGTAAAACATTGCACACAAAAATAGATGATGCGCAACTTTTCGCACGAGTTTTATTACTTTGCACACGGACAACCGAACCTTAGAGGGAACATTGTCTGGAAGTATCTCATCAAATAACCTCCCCCATCAACGGTGTCCTTCTCCCCCATCAAATGTGCCCCCCTCCCCCCAACGGTTCCCACCTCCCCTTCAACGCAGTACTATCTTGTACATCTCGGACGCCGTGAGACACAAGTACCTCATGTGGACAACATAAGCAAACCACCCAAGTGATGTATCGATCTCTCCACGTGTGTGACGTCAGACCTGCACGCGTAAGCTGTAAGCGGCACCCTCTCTGCGTCCATTACCCAATGTGTACATTCCCCCTCCCCCCTCAAGCTTTGCACCGGCCCGGGGCGCTATCACTGATTTGTCTTCATTTGGATGGAGGAGAGAGGGTTCAAATACGTCATGTAAACGATTTTATGTCTTTAACATGAGTGAAGAAAATAAGGTCACCTAGAGTCTAGAGGCAACATCTTGCTTGCATAACAGTCACAACACTCTACAAACTCTACAATGACGGACAGTAAAGTTGTGTGGTGCAACATCACACGACACTAAAATATAACACTTCAATGAATGAACAGCCCGCGCGTCAAGTGGTTCCAGTTTTATGTAAGATTTACTTCAAGCCACAAGAAACCATAGCTGCACTGCAACATTCACCGAACACAAAAGATCGTCATGTGCTTGAAAGCCACGGGGTGGGCGTCGTCACAAACACAGCAAGAAATCCAGCCATGACAGTCAATGACCGTGTGATCACCGTAAGACTAACCCGTGGTCCATGTGCTATAATGCTGAGAAGGAAGGTTCTTGTACAGGACTCGAGGTTACCCCGCCCCCCCCCTCCACATTGTTACGCCAATGCCGGAAGCTGGTCTTACGTCGTGTTAAAATTGAGCATGGTCGTAGTCATCAACGCCCCAGTCCCCCGTAGTCAATAGGACAATCACGCCTCATTGGAATAGTGAGAGAGTGGCGGTGTCAATTTATCAAAGATCAGGTTACAGACAGTCCATTGACACAAAGGTCCGTCTGAGTGACATAACTCATTTCGTAATGAGGATAGTAGAGCAGCGTCATTTCAGCTACGGGGCCCTTCACTCAACTGCTCCGCCAGTATTTTTATAGAATTTGTTTACTTTTCTCAGCTATATTTATTTATATCTATTTATTTTTATATGACGTGCAATCCAATATTAGCTATAAACTGACACAAGCACAGAAGTGCAAGCCAGGAAAAGTGCACTCTTATTTATTGAGTTTCATAACCACTTATCATGTGTTTAATTTAGGGGACGAATCTATTAGCGTCACAGCCAAGATCTCTTATCTATACAGACGCTCCTTCTATGCAGAAGATAATTGCGTCCACAGACCATGACAGATGATCTGTTGGCAAGTGATGCAGCGTTCACAGGCCACGGCTTTGTGGGTTCCACGCATTACCCAGCCGCCTAACTAGTGTTAGGTACCCATTCGGAGCTGGGTGACTCAGGGATGCCCTAGGCCCCGGGAACAAATCCTTGCCGTCACATGGACCCGTGACCATCGGTACGCCAGTCGAGCGCGCTGCCACTTGACCACCGCGTCCCGCGCAAGATGGGACCTTGTGGTGACTTAGATGCACCATAGACGGGCAGGGGTTTCCAGTCTGGTTGGGCCAGGGGGCCGAAGGTATATTAATATCATAAGCTACGTTTGTATATCCGATATATACACCACAACAGTCGGTCCAGTGACGCGTTTACCCACAAGCCATAGTAAGATTTAAAATAACATCTGGCCTGGATTAGTTAGTCGTTATTGACGGATATCTTTTGAACAAAAAAACTCAATACCGGAAAGGTTTGGGTAAAAAACTAGTATAAAGTTTACAGCAACAGACAAAAGGGCGACCTATGTTAGTCATCTCTTGACACGCTCTGGGGTGGCTTGAGCCAGAGATAAACAGTCTGCTGATACACAGACGGTATTGCTGACAAAACAACAGGTCACAGCATACTCTAGACATTGCTGTACAGCTGCAGTGAGTGTATTCAGCATGGAGGGGGTCACAAGAATGAAAGTTGAATATTTAACTCTACCCCCATTTTGTTCCTCAGATTACTGCAATTCGAATATACGATATATCATCTATAGTGAAGCTATCGCCATCCACTCAACGCAGAACTCATTTTAAACAAAACCAAAACATACAAAGTAAATCTACTTCCTTAAAAAAATAATTTTCCATATCAATTCTCAAAGAATCTAAACAAGGAAACTAAATTTAAACCCAGATATCATTGAGCAAAACCTTCTATAATGTATTTAGATTTAGATAAATTATTATATATTTTAATTATTATATATTATATTATTATATAACTTAAATTTTTTTAAATATGATTTTGTGTAGACTTGAACCACCTACCTTCGGGTTAGAAAGCAAGTACTTTGTTCGTTTGACCACTGACAACAGATGTGTATAAGATTTGTGATGGGTGGGATGGAACACAACATTTATTCTGTACTGCATTGGGAGGCAGGTAGTAATGGTATAATAGCTGTAAACGTTTTTTTCTTTCTATTTTAATCTTTGAAATCATAGTTGGCACAGGAAGATTTAGGTTCAATTGTGAATTCATTTTTTTTTAAAAAGCCGTTCAAGTCCAGGATCATTTAAAAAAAAGTATTTACATTAATTTAAAAAAAATAAATATTAACCTATCTATGACCAGATATGAGCACAAGTTGGCACAAGACAGTTCGGGGAGTTGTATGATGGTGTGGACAAATACAATTAATTACTTCACTTACAGATTTATGCTGGGTGATGACAACAACTGTAGCAACACACAATTGACTGCAGTTTGAGAATCTACTGAATTCTTTTACAAAACAAAACAATGTGGATTGACAGTGGATTGATAGATTGGATTGACAATGTATAACTTAGTTGTTGTGCCTTGTTGGACAGAAAATTGTTTGATGACATGTGAAAGGTTTTTCGATATGTCAATTTCACTTTGAGCAGAAACAGTAGAATGCAGGTAAGTTTCATCCAGTGAGGTCACAGTTTTATATAGCAGAATGAATATTTGCTGACATCATGAGTATCAAGCATTTTAACATGATTGCCTCTAATACCCTACTTTAATATCTAAATAATCTCATCCAAAATAAAGATCTGGTTAGAGCAAGGGGACTGGGGATGAAGGCTGTTCAAGGGAGGGTAGGGCGTGGAGGGGAACACACTTTACTTTACTTCCAAAGATTGGAATGTCCCCATTCTCCTTGCGAGACACAGGACTGGACATTGGCAGTTCCAGAAAGTAGATTATGATATCAAAGAGACCAGAGTGGGGGGCAGCTACAAGCAAAGGTGCTTCCCGAGCCGACGCTCGCTCCCCTTTAGTGGGCCACAGCCTAAACCCAGCCGCTATGATGATGGCTCTGCCTATGTATACTAAAGGCCAATTGGCATACCTAGAGGGATAAAAACACAGACTGCCAGTTCAATAACAGTTTATATATTTTTGCCATTTAAGAATATCGCCAACAAAAGATTTTTTTTTAAAAAGCAATGTGAATGAAGGTAAAGAAGCAGAGGGGGAAAATAGCAAAAATTAAAAGGCGGGTTTCAAAATCCACTCAAGAGATTATCAATATTGATTATTATTATTATTGATTACAATCTAATGGAGGTCTTGGCTTTTTTACCAGTCCCGGTTCAAGAAAGAACATTTTAAAAAGAATTTTGAGCTCCTATTCCCTCGCCCCTACAACACACGATCAGAACATATACATGATATACAATATTTTAAAATCATGTTGATTCATAGATCCCCTATAGTTTCCTGGACAGAACAAAAGTGGTGGTTTAACTTATTAACAACAAGATGCAGCTTAACTGTAAATGGGTCATTGACCTGTAGGGCAGTTGGTTATTTGGAGCAACACTGTTAACTGATAAGTTGGCATATCTCATTGGGTGTAATTCTATCACTGATATCTGCACTACTCAAGACTAGATAATTGAAGGGAAAGGAGCACAGAGAACATTCAAGATTTTAACCCTTCATTAAAAAAAAATATGAAAACAGGGACAATTTTGGGATTATTTGCATCTAATGTTTCAATGGAAAGAGTACATTCTGAATGACATTAATAGTAGTCAATTGTAACAGTGATAAGTTTAAGAATGCACCACTTGCATTTTTTTTTAAATCACAGAAAAACATGAGTGACTTGAGTATTAAACTTTAATTTGGGGGCGGGGGTTGGCACGGAGGAGGAATAGGTGCAAAATTGTACACTACTGGCTAACCCACTCACTCACTCACCCACACACACAGAGTTAAATTTGATTGTCAAAAGTATTCAAAGAAAATTTGCTGGGAAATGAGTTACTATCATTTTAGGCCAGCCTCACAGTTTAGTAAAATCTAACATTTTATTGCTAGTTATAAGGTTGCAATTATTTCTTTCCGATCGTATTGTTATTAAGCAGACACTTGCAATGCTTGTATTTGCTAGCTTTATGAAACACCCTTGCACACATCTTAGCAGGAAAATTGGTGTAAAGTCCATTAGGGGCCATCCATAAAGTATGTCACGCTCTGGGGGGGGGGTGTAAGAAAGTGTGACAGTTTGTGACAGGGGGCTCCGACCATGTGTGACATCATGGTGTTTTATATTACATTTTAATTATTTTGTTAATTAAAAATAATAATTTTTGTTGAAAAGTGTGACGTACTTTAGGGGGGGTGGGGTGGGGAGGTGGTCCAAGATTTGTGACCGGGGGGGGGGTTAAATGGTTGAAAATAGTGTGACGTACTTTATGGACGGCCCTTTAGGTATACACACTTATGCTGAGCTTAAATAAGCTTTTAATTTAAAAGTTTAGATTAAAGAATTAGTGTTAAAGATGACAAGACCGTTTCAATGATGGAAAGCTGCTGGATTAAAATTCCAGTCATCTCAAAAAGAAATAGTTTGACAAATAATCAAAACAGTAAGGTGATTAAATTAACTGTTGTAATTAAAAATACTTTTCCCCTGCTCATTAATTATTTGCATCACGAATTCCAAATAATCTGCTCGTTAAATATTTTTTATTTAAAAATATAATTCAAATCTGCTCAAAAGTTTGGAATTTAAAAAAAAAGGTACCCAGCACACACAATTAAACATTGTTAAATAAAATTAAACCAACATTAGGATTAATATTAGCCAGGACCTACTTCCAAATAACATAATTTTTTCAGTGGAAGCCTTTGCCACAACAGACGTGAGGCCAAGAAACACGACTGGCAAAGCATCAAGGAAGGATGAGTGAGGAGCTAACAAGAGCAGCGGAGCATCTTTGGAACTCGCCTGCTTGCCTTTCACTTTCACCCAATACAGTCCTCCAGCAAAAAATACACCCCGGCAAAGTATGAGAACAACGGGCCTCAATAATCTATAAAAGATATTTTTGTTGCATGACATAATAATTCAGAGCAATCAAATATTTCCCCAGGTCACATATCTTTCATTATTTTTTTTAAATGATACTTTTTATTCCCCCTCAAAGTGCTAAATTTTAAAAATTGGGAAATTCACTATCAAAGGAATGGCTGGTATGGCAGGGTTAGGAAAGTGCACACATGGATTTAAAATATTTTAAAACTTTACTTAAAGAAATCAACATTTCCTAGTAAGTCAAATTAATTATTAACTATTTATTAAACTTGTCTTTAAAAGGTGTAAATTTTCTTCGAGTGGCAAAACATAGTTTATTTCACTCGATAACATGAAACATTAAGCCAAAAACTTTTAGATTTCTATCTTGTGAATTAATTTAAGAAAATAAGATTCATCAAAGATTGAACTTATAAAATAAATTAAAATAATCTACAGCAACTGACATGTGGCAAGCAATAAGTATGGTAGCACTGCATTTGAATATGCATGATGTATACTGCTACTCTAGTACATAACTTT
>CALYLW010000826.1:311571-315505 GCA_944989445.1 Ampullaceana balthica
ATTTATAGTCTATGTGTGTTTGATTGTATGATTCTGTAATTGTATTTTTTGTCTTGTGTCTGTCGTAAATATTAGTGATTAAGTCTATATGGTAGTTCGATATGATGATGTTGTTTGTATTGTAAGTTTATTTTATCATATGTTTGCCGTGGTGTTATTTAGTTATATATGGTTTTTGTTACTGTTTAGTTTTTTATCTAACTATTGTTTATACTGTGTTAGTTATACGGTTTGAATTTGGGTCGTGTGTTTGTTGAGTACTTTTGTGATGCCGGCTATTAGGGTATGTTTCTGTTGTGATTTATATTTTATATATGTCTATTTTATATTATTATAATTTTTAGTATGATTAGTATTTTTTTAGTGAATTTAATTTTTCTCTTTTTTCTATTTTCATTATATATTATATATTCATAATTATTTATTTTTTAGTATATCTTATGATTTTATATTATCTTTATAGGTCATTATTTATGTAATTTTATTATATTTAATATTATATTATATTTTCATTATCTTTTTCATATTGTATTTTATGTTATTTTTCTTATTTTTCTAGATATATTTTCTATTTATGTTTGTATATTTTAGTCTTTGTTATATATATATGAGTATTGTATTTAGATTATAATTTCTACTGGAGTTAGAGATGATATGCTATTATATTAGGTTGCAGTTTGTAATTGTTTTCTTAATTTGATTTTTTGAGTATCTGTTAGATTGTGTATTTTTTATATAATCATTTAGGTTTATATGATGTATTATTTATTTGTGATCTATTATCTACTGTACTATTATTATATTTTTTATTTTAACTTATTTGTTATTTTTTAGAATATATATTTTTCTATATATTAGCTTCTCTTATATTTTTATGTAATCTATATTATTATTGATGAAAAAATTTATAATTTAATCTCATTATAATTTGTATTAATCAATCTGTTTATATTAATCATTATGTTATTGGACTTTGCTGTAGTGTTGTAATTATGTTTTTTAATTTATATAGTTTGATGCTGTATGGTTGGTGTTTGATTGGCGTATGTTTCTTAATAGATAGTTTATATTTTATAGATCCTATAAAATGCTTTGTTTTTATATGTTTATATTATTATTGTATGATATGCGCACTGGGTTGATGTTCTTTTATGTATTTTTGTGTATTTATTTTTTGCTATTTTGATTTATTATATTATTTTTATATATATTTTTTATATTTTTATATTTCATCTCTCTTTTTTATACTTTTTGATATTTGCGGTTGCGGTTGGGAGTTCTTCCAGGGGAATTTTTATAGGATTATATACTTATCTATATGTGATGTGTTCTTAGGCTTGCTTAGATTTTAATTGTTTTTTTATATCGAAAATGTATTTTTATATTTAAATTTTTTCTTTTATTTTGGGAAGAATGTTGTAGTTTCGATCATAATATTTCATCTTTCCTTGTCAGCTTGGATGAGATGTTAAGTAATATTATTTTATATAAATTACTATTAATATTATTATATTTTTATTTGATTTATAATTTTAATAATTATGTTTCTATTTGATTGTAATTTATTTTTTATTATGATAGCTAAATATTACCTTTTATTTATCTCTATATTCTTAATGTTTTTCATGATTAGATCATATTATATATTTATATTTTTATTAATCTTATTTCATAATTTATGGCTAATTTTTTCTAGGTATATATTATATATTATATTTTTTATTTTTTATAATTTTTTACTATATAGTTATCTATAAAATTTAATCTATTTTTAATGAACATGCTATATTATTCTTAATTGTAATATCTCTATTTTTGGTTTAGTATATATATAAATTATTATATATTTTTTATGTATAATCTTTTTATTATATATAATATTATTTATATTATTGTAAGTATTATATTTTTATATTATTTTTAGTGTCTTTTAGGCTATTAGGTATTTCTTTATGTCTATATCATTATGTTATATTTTTGTATATTTATCATAATCTATCACTTTTAATATATTTCTTTTTATAAAAAGTACATCGGACTTATTATTATATTTTTTAAGTACCTTAATTTAATATATATTATATCTATGTTTATATTCTATTAAATATTTTTATTATTTATTTTTAATAATTTATAAATGTACTTTTCTGATTTTATTATTTTATATTCTGTAATATATTTTATATTCAAATTTACGTATATCTTTTAATATTTATCTTATATAAACTTTCTTTTATATATTATCTATTATTTCTTATTTATTTGTCAATTATTATTATAATTGTATCATATTTAATTTTATTTGTATTATGTATCTAATTATTTATTTAAATCTATATATGTTGTTTTATGTTATTAAATTTTGTTCTTATATTATGAAATTTTGTTTTTGTATTAGTAATCATTCGTTTATTATATTATAAAATATTTTATTTTGTATCAAATTGTATGTATTTATTATCTAAGTATTCTATATCATTATATTATTTAAATTTTTCTTATTTTTTGATATTTTTTGTAAATACAATTTTTTATTTATTTTAATGTCTATTTTTATTTATTCTAATACTTTTAGTTTTATTACTCAAATAGGTTTATTATTCTATTACATGTATTCTCAAATCTATTTTCTTTTTTATACTATTGTATTATCTTATAGTATGTTTTATTTTATAAGTGTTGTGATGTCTAATATCTGTTTCTTGTTTTAATCTTACATCATTATATTCTTGTAATATATATTTAATTTTTATTATTTATAATTAACTATATTTATTATGTGTCATTTTTTATAAAATATTTTATCTTCCTTTTTTCTTTATTTGTAACTACTGTATTTATTTTAATTATTATTTATATTATTCTTTGTAAATAGTTATTGTTTTTTCATAGGCCTTTTACAATTATATTATTATTATATTTATTCATCTGTTAGTTTCTATCTACAATTATTTTTCTTTATTAATGTATATATATAATTCTTATAGGATAATTGTCCATATATATTTATAGTATTATAGAAATTTTTATATTTTTTATTTAATATTTTTTATATATTCTAATATTTATAAAAAGCTCTGAGCTACCCTTATTTTGCTTCAAAGTTCTTTATTTGAAATTTAAATTTTTTTCCTGAAATTTCCCTCTTAAAATGAAGGTGTGTGTTATACCTCTGTGTGTGATATATGCCGATAAATACGGTAATTAACATTTCCAGAAATAACCCTTGAAGGGAATTTTTGTTCCACTTACTTTATTTTTGTTTAATCCAGAGTATATTTAGCTAGTATTATTAATGAATTATATTATATTTATTTAGTGACGTTTTCAATGGCTTCACACGTGTTATCATATTAGGGTGCAGCCTTACACTAAAATTCACTAAATACTTACTTTTAATGGCAAAAAAGGGATTTGAAACAGGCTAATTTTCAATTAGTATTAGAAAATACAGCTTTTTACTTCTTTTTTTTTGGGGGAGAGTGTCATATTGATGATATTGTAATTGTAGGGGGGGTCTAAGTTTTTGGGATAAAAGTGTGACAGTAAAAATCAGCCAAAATTGTGTGACGTCACCCCTAAGTCACTTAGTAAGTGTAATAGTAATGTGTGTGTTTTTAGGGTTTTTTAAATTAAAAAGTTGAAATTTAAATTAAAGTAGCTAGCTCCTAAAGAAAAGGCACTTGACTTAAGTTAAAGTTGCAGTGTAAGTAAAGTGAAGTCAAACTAAAGTTTAGTAAAGTCTGTTTACAACTGACAACACATAAAAAAAATTCACATTAATAAACTAAACAAAGTGGGTAGACACCGCGCAATGCGCGGCATCCACTGTATAGCTTGGGTGTCGCGCGTAAACGTGACGTCACATTTTGCTCTTACTACTTTATAAGATTTTTAAAAATTCAAACGGTACATGAGCTTCTGTGGTCTCACG
>CALYLW010000827.1:0-67500 GCA_944989445.1 Ampullaceana balthica
TCGCCTCAATGCTCAAACTTTCACGTGGCAAAAAAAACAATAACAAATCGTGAATTTAAATTACATACCTCATATAAGGATAAACTAAAAATGCATTAATTTAATTACGGTACGTTCGATCGATCTGAAATTTTAATACGATGCATTGTTAGGTAAGACGGGTCCGTGTGCCAAATTTCAGTTCGATCGGATCATTGGAAGTGGGTCATTTTCGACTTTTGTTTTTCCGCACGCCGAGCCCATGAGATGATGAGAGAGAGACAGAGACGGCCGCGAAGTTAATATAAGGGATTTAAAAATAGTATACATCACTTCTCAAACGCTTTCTCGTGGATAGTCTTACTAGTAGAATTGTTTATTAATTTGGTAAACATAGTTTATTTTAAGGATTGCATCTAAAGTTTTTAAAACAAATTGCATAAAAATATATAAATAAAAAGTTTTTTCATTGTAAGATAATATTGATATTAAGGCAATAAGAATACAAAAATAGTATATAATTCAACGAAAAAAAGTAAGATTTTTTTTTAGTACTAAAAAAACAATAATTTATGCATAGTGAATGTCTAAAGCAGCTTTAAGATCAACTTAATTCATAAAATATTTTTAAAAATATATTTAAGTCACGACTTAGTGATGGAAAAGTCGATGTTTGAAAGCTGTCTTTTCCCACGCATTCATTTACCTTGCGTTGATGTTCGGTCTGGGTATAAATATTGCAAACAATGTTTTACCCACTTTCCTTGGCACAATTTAGTTAAAATCGTAGGTGTTTAGGACACATGACATGAATCTATCCATACGGCCCATGCAAAAGGGTGAAAACCTCAAATTGGCAGCAAGAAATTGTTAGCTACTAGTTGTTCGTAACGCATTTGGCAAGGAATTTTAATTGTAGATGAAACGGGGTTTACCTCACACGTCCTGTGCCCACGCCGATAGCGTGAACTGCAGAGGACTGGTCACCATAGTGAAAAATACTAAGAGAATGTGGAGAGTGAATATCTTGGTGTGACCGATACGCTGAAACAATGATTTGACCTAAATTTACAATATTCCTCTCGCCTCCCTTGTAAACAACGATTCGTTCAAACATTTCTTTACATTACCCGCTTACTACCAACTCACAGACCAGCTAAAGAAAAATTGTTTGTTCCAACTCTGTTGCATACAGGCAACAGCTCACATCACACTTATCTCCCATCATCTTGGCGACTGAGCTAGAGGCAAAGATTAAAGCAGAAGTACGATTTAAAATAAGTTGGTACAGACCATCAAAAAAGCCCTATAGACGGAGATTTGATGTGGGCACACTTTGAAAAAATAAAGACAATAGTTTTAATTCTATAGCAAATTGGAAAGAATCCGTGAGAAAATAGAGAACACACACTCGGAATCACACTGTGATAAAGGAATATAATATGAGATGGCACTACAAGACGAAATAATGCACATTTTTTGTTTAAATACACAAATTCAGAGCAGAAGATACAGAATGTATAACATGAATAATAAACAAACCCGTAAAAACAAAGTTTTTGACTATAAATCCCTTATAGATGAGACATAACTAAAAGTATTGATTATATTCAAACATTTACAGACTGAATCTGTCTTAACTCAACTTTGCATCATAACCCTAGTGGGGGGGGGGAGGGGTGGGGGGGGGAGAGGGGAAAAGTCTGGTCACCGATTCGCTTGACCGAGCTCAGAGTGACACGTAAAATGTAAACAAAAGCGCACCGTCGTTTCGTTGGGTCGCCTCAATGCTCAAACTTTCACGTGGCAAAAAAACAATAACAAATCGTGAATTAAAATTACATACCTCATATAAGGATAAACTAAAAATGCATTAATTTAATTACGGTACGTTCGATCGATCTGAAATTTTGATACGATGCATTGTTAGGTAAGACGGGTCCGTGTGCCAAATTTCAGTTCGATCGGATCATTGGAAGTGGGTCATTTTCGACTTTTGTTTTTCCGCCCGCCGAGCCCATGAGATGATGAGAGAGAGACAGAGAGAGAGACAGACAGACAGAGAGAGACGGCGGTGAAGTTAATATAAGGGATTTAAAAAGGCATCTAACCAATGTTCCCTTGGTTAGATATCTGATCGACGCCGCGCAGAAAATTTTGATTACGATAATATCTGTGTTCGTCGGATATATTATTTGCACACAAAAATCTTAGAATGAACATTGCATCTGACATCAAAGGAGATTTTTTTCAACATTTAAACAAAGCAAAATCACAAACTGAAGCTGTGAAAACAAGTCTTATTGAATTGGAGGATATCTTAAAACATGCCGAGCATTATAGAATGAGAATTCTTGACGAATTGCATGATAAAAGGCTGTGACTTCTTGTATTCAGGAAAATGTAAGATGTTTGCAAATATGTGTCTTAGCAGAAGTACTGTCATTAAATGGATTAGTGAGATGGTCCCTGATAAGATACAGCTGCGCGCAAAAGACGAGACATTGTTGCTTTCTCACTCTGTATCGGCGAAACGAAAGACACGTTTAATACTGTACAGCTCGAATATCCATTCGTGGACAGGAGGAAATGTGGGAAATTCGTGGGACAACAATAGAAACAGTCATTTATTATATCGCATGTGCAGATTGTAAAAAATCTTGAATCTGCCTTGGGGAAAACTTGATGAAACACTGTCGATGTGCTAAGGAAAAAGACGTCTTGTTGGAATGATGTGCATTTAAAGAGACAAAGGTCAAAACTGATAAAATCATAGGATAATACTGTATCATCGCTGTGTGGTAAAGTCCCAAAAAATAAAAGATGTAACGAGCAGCGTTACACAAACAATCACTTAATGAAACGAGGGTTTAAGCCTAGTCAACGACATTCTTTGTAAAGGGAAATTGAATTGAGTTCGACGACACATGGATGCTAAATCGGTTAACATTTATCTGAAGACTTCTCTTAAAGAAAATCCGTCAGCTCGGGGACGGCAAAGGAAAAAAGTCAACGATAAACGGTTCTTCGGAATAAAAATGGAGTTGGAATTTCTACTGGACGTAAATCTCAGCGACTTAAACCAGTAGATCCATCAAGTGTCAACTACAGCTCTAGGTTTTCATAGTGAACTAAATGAGCTGTGGTGTGAGGGGACAGCCAAAATAAAATACGACATTGTGGTGCTTGCGCTTTAAACACATTTTCTTACTCAAGAGACTTAAAACTTGAGTAAATTTGTCTGCAGATATTTAAATGAGCTACAGTTTTCTACGCTGAGTATAAGAGAAAACATCATTCAGCAATCGTCTAACTGATGAAAATTTGTCAGTCAAATGACACAGAACATAATTTCTAATTTAAACGATGTTGATGCCAAGAAACTTTTTGTCAAATATAAAGCTCTGACAAATAGGCTCATGAACATTGTCAATAATGTTTTTAAAATAATAATTTAAAATGTGTTTTTTTTGTTTCTGTTAATGTTATTTTAATGATGTTGAATTTTACTCCTGTTGAATAGGTATCCTATTTGGCTCGCAGCCTCACACGTGATTTGAGGTTTTGGCTTACTTGTCGTTTGAGTATAATACCCCTGGCCTAGCGAAGGGAGCATGTTTCCTAGCCATTAGTGGTGACTTTAAGCACGTAAGCTCATTGGGAATAATCAGAAAGCAATACGTTTTTAAGTATAGACTACAACATGTGCACATAACAGAATAATTGGGTGAAAGGTCAACGCGGATCAACGTGATCGTTTAATATTTTAAAAAAAACTTCTCGTCGCGTTTTGTGTTTCTCTTATCTGAAAAATGTAGAACGGAAAGAACTTTCTGCAAATTAGAACTTGTGCACTGACCTCCAGATGGTGTTTATCCTTGACAGTCGCACACTAACAGTGCTTGTTCTGAGAGAATAAATACGGTTAGGCTCTCTCAGGACTCCTCATCTAACTTGAGTTCATACCGAAGATCAGGTGAGTGTTCCTTACATAAACTTACGACATCACTTTGCTTCTGTGGAGCTGTGTTTAGAATGGTCAACATATTTATTTATTTTTTGTGTGATAGTTTTCATAATTTATTTGTTGTAAGAAGTAACGCACAGCTAAATTCGGATGCACCTACTGTCTGTAGTTTTTAGTTGCTCGAAATGTTTGCTTCCTATATCCCCGCACCCAAAGCCAAAAATAGTTATAATCATGAGATCGTCAAGTTTTTTATTTTACTTTCTCATTCTACACAGACGATTGTACATGGTTTATGCCTAGCCTTGCCTTTTAATTAAGACTTTCTACTTATATAAGTGTTTTGCTTGTTACAATCCTTTATATTAACTCGTGGCGTCTGGTTGCTGCCTTGTTTGCCGAAAAAAAATATTCTGGATCGATTTTTAACACATTTCCCCGTAAGTCAGCGAGTTGAAATTTTGCAGAAGACTAGTGTCCACGATCAAAATGATCTATCAAAATTTCAGATCGATGGAATGTACTGTAATTAAATGAATGAAATTATAGATTATCTCTATTTATCTCTATGTAGCATGTAATTTTTTGTGCTAGGGTGTCGCGGTGCGCGTTATATTGAACAACCTTTTCAATACATTCCTATTGCATTGTGCGGTGCGCATTATATTGACGATACTTTTTTAAAAATATATTCCCGATCGGTTTGCTTTATTTTAAACATGCTTTACGAGACATAACTAAAATTAAGGATTTATAGATTGTCTTTCGCTGCGTATTATAATGAACAAACTTTGAGTTATGTCTTGTATATCAAGGATTTATTGTCAAAAACATTGTTTTTTTAATGTATTTTTTTTTATTTGTAAGTTATGTTCAGTCAACCGATTACACGCTCGAACTATAGATGGGGAGAAAGAGGATTTGCAATTATTTAAAAATTGCATACGAAACAAGATAATTGCTATTATACAATGTGTATCTGAGAAGTGTGATATATTGTTGTTTTTGTTGTTGTTGTTGATGTTGTTTTTTTGTTGTTGTTTTTTTTTGTTTTTTTTAAACCTGTATTTTAATTTTTAAGTGTAACATCTACTTTGATACTTTCTCTTTTATCCTATCTATAGTAATTCTAGGAATTGTAAATGTATCTCCTTGTCATTAAAGGAGAGTAACGGTGAATTCTAGTTTGTGGTCACATTGTTTGCATTTCAAATTCTAAAGCGAAATTATGTTGGAAGGGAGAATACTGATTCTTGGAACGAAGAATGTTCCAGAATTTCGGATTTACTTGATAGAAATTTCATTCCCCGTGTGTTCTCATATTTGATATATGGATTTCAATAGTCAAAATTGATTTTTGATGTTCAAGTTATGAAATTTGATAAGAAGACGCTTCAAACTCGGGCCAAAAAATGTAATAATAAAATAACAATGTTAATAAAAAGTTGATATTATTTAAAGCTTCTGGACATATATATATTTAGTAATGTAATAATAAAATAGCATAATATTGATAAAAAAGATGATATTATTTAAAGCTTCTGGACATATACACCTATTTTTATTGTAATAATAATATAACATAATATTGATAAAAACATGATAATATTTAAATCTTCTGGACATGCATATCTTTTTTTAATGAGATCTAGATTGTAATTAATAATAAAAAATAATAACTGAAATGTATTTTTATTTTATTTTAAGTTGACTGATTTGTATCAAAATGTATCAGTAATCTTAAATCCTTAAAAACTAAATATATATATAAATGTTCATATAGTTTTCCATCCTTCAAGCAAATTTTAAAACTATTTATATTTTGCTTTTACAAAACACGGTTTGTTCATATTAAGAACAGTTTAAAAAGCTTTAACATATTTTCTGAATAATATAAGAACATTTGCTAGTTTTTTAAATCAAATTAAAATTGTGAATCTTAATATGAATATTAAGATAGTTTTTTTGTAATCAAATAAACATTGGCGGCTATTAAGTAATAATTAAGACTCAGTCGAAAGTACATTTCAATCTGTGTCATTCCATTTACTTAATAAGTAGTAATTCAAATATCTTTACTTTGCGTCTAGAATTATCATATAAAGTCAACGATTATGTAAAGACACATTTTTAAAAATTACTGTAAGTTTTATTTATATAGATTGCTGCTTTGGTTATTTATGAAAAGTGTTATTTATTAGTTTATTTCTGTTTTATTTCAGCAAAATGTCCTACTTGTTCGCACTTTTGCTTTCCCTACCGGCCCTGACCTTGTGTCAGCCAGTTGATCTCAACGGCATTGCTACTGCTTATTTCAATAAACTGGATGCAAACACCGACGGCAACATCGCTAGACCAGAGCTTGACGCCTTTTTTAAGGTCAGTTGAAAATAATAAGGTAGTAAATTGCTTTTATGATTATGGCGATTGAAGTGGCGTAGCTAGAGGGGGGCGGTGGGGGTGGTCGGCACATTTAGAGGATGCATTTGTGGGCATTCGAAAAGTACAGCCATTCCCGACAACCACACTTTTTTTTTGAAAGGGAAAACCAAGTTAAAACAAAAATATTCGAAATTTCTAGTCTTAATTGACGGATTCGCACAACGTTTGTTTGATTACATAGTGGATGTGGTAATCCTGCAGATTTTACACGTATATTATAATTTATTATTTCAAAGCGAAATTTAATTTTCTCATGAGAACTTACATTTTTAATTTATTAAATGCATTATTATGTGTCGTATTTAAGATATTACAGTGCTAATTTGTGAGTCTTTTTAATTTCAAATGCATTTTTTCGGCTCTATATAATACATAATGTGGTCACGATACGTCCATTTTGTTTACCTAGCGAACTGCTGCCAGATGTTTTTTACCTGGCTCGACCCATGCTAAAATAAATTTACTGACTGAAGATATTTTTTTAAAAGTATTATTCATCTATTTTAATGTTCTTAGAAGATAGATAAATATTTTAAAGACAATTTATTTTTCTTATTTCGTTACTAGATGTTTGATTCTTATTTTCTTTGTTTGTAAGTGAGAAATTTCCATTTGGCATCTTATCGGACAATCCGGCATGTAGTTTGATAATTAAAAAAAATGGTTGCATCATCATCAGACTATTTACTGTTGAGAGCCGAAAAAATGGCTTAGAAATTAGAAAGACTTACAAATTAGCGCTGTAATAGCTGAAATACAACATATAATTATGCATTTAATAAATTAAAAACGAAAGTTCTCAAGAGAAAATTAAATTTCGCTGTGAAATAATAAATTATAATATACGTGTAAAATCTGCAGGATTACCTTAATCGTTATCCGCCAGACATGATTATTTTATTTGAAAACTACACACACACACACACACAAACACATCACGGCTGGGTCGAATAATATGTGCTATTAATATCACCACGACATTTTTCGGGGAATTTCGATATTCGCAGAATGATGTGCGAACAAGTACCTAAAAGGAATTGTGGTTCAAATATTGTGTTTAACTTGCAAGTAATAATTTATATTACTGTTCCAGTTTTCAGAAAATTATTTTAAGGTAAGGCAGGGGCGGATTAAGACTGCACGGGGCCCCTGGCTGCAATTCAAACTGGGGCCCTATCCAGCCAGCATCCCTTTAAATAAAATGATTTTTAGCAGCTAATATAAGACTTTAACTTGTAACGACATAGTTCATCGGTTCCTTTAACATACTTTGTCGGTTCTACGGGATCGGCCTTCCCAGCCAAAGATTAGTCATGAAAAAATGGAATACGAAGAAATAACTTTTTCCCGGTATCCTAATATTGAGTGTAAAAGTACAATTTTTTAAAAAATGTGTGCCCACGCTGGGAATCAATCGCGTGACCGCTTGCACAGCAGGGCGAGTTTCTACCTTAAGACCACACGAGCCTGAGGAAAAAAGTGAAGTTTTAAAAATATAAACAATAATCTTTAATATTTTCTCTTAGTGAGCCTATAAAATCAGTTTTTTAAAATTAATTTATGATATTTTTAGGAATTCATGCAAACATTTGTCCATCTTTCTTATAAAATATACTCAATTTGGGGGACACTAATCATCGGGGGCCCCTGGCTTTAGCCCATTCAGCTTAATCTACCATAGAGGTAAGGTATTAAAATTGTTTTGTTTTTATTGCATTAAAGTAGCACAAATAATTTGTGTTTTTTTAAAATTAAAATACGGTTATTCATTAAAAATGTTACGCCTATCCAATTAAAGTAATGTGTAAATAATTTGAATTTGTCTATTATATAGAAAATTATTTAGATTTATGACAAGATTATGAAAAGATTCAAATTTTTCCGTTAATTAACATAACAATAGGCATAAATAATTTCAAATTTTTTTTATTTTTTAATTTCAAGCTTCTTGGAAAAATTGACATCTGAATGAGCAACTAGTAAAACAAGATGAGATGCTGAAACTTAACTCAGTTCAATGCAATTTTTTTATTTTCTATATTATTTCAATCTATGGGAACCCGTCATTTTTTAAATTAGTGCAAACCCATTGCATGGAACAAAGAGACGTGTTTAATAGATAAAGCTGTTATATTAGCCCCAAAAAATTATGAAGATTTGGAGGTATCAACTGAACGCGGAGTTAGAAGGAGAAAAAAAATATGAGGGGGGGGGGAATTAAGAAGATGTGATTCTATCTTTAGAACAAGAAGTACAATGAGAAATGTTTTATTCATGGATGGAATTATAAAATAACTCTTTGATGAGTTGCATGTCCTTGCAAGAAAATATTCGTATATAATATCATGTAACCTACTAAATGAAGCATTTGAACATCAATAAAATTACTTTATTGACATTGATAAAGAACAGTTAAATATTAAAAGGAAAAAAAAGGCTCCAGGTTTTTATGGCTGTACCTACACTACAAGAAGAGGCATTAAGTTAGAAAAACGGGGGGTACAGTATAGTTTGGAAAATTCTGTACCATACCTTATAATTTTTTTCAATTGCTATCAGTGTCGCTAGTGTGAAAGGAGCTCCTCCGAACTGAAGTTGATAAAAACGTATCTTCGTTCTACAATGAGTGATTTAAGACAACAAAATCTTGCAATATTGTCCATTGAACAAGATATTACAAATAATTTATATTCTGATAGCATAATACACGATTTTTCTATTAAAAAGGTTGGAGAGTAAATGTATAAAGTTGGAGCTGTTAACGATTAATTTAAATTTAATCGTTCAATTTTGAAAAAATTAATGATTAATTAATCGTTAATTTCGATTACAGCCAAAAATTAAAATTTATGATGTCAGAAGTAACACTTATTAAACGTTCTTGTTGAAAATTTAAATAACACTGGAATGTCTCCTTTATATGTTATCTTTTTAACAACTACGCAAAAAAAGACAAGTGTGTTGACATTAGTTGTTTCAAGTGATGAGCGGGTGTAATTGAAAATATAACCAGCCGAGCTGAAAAAATCATTCATATGGAACTGAGGTAACTGGTATGCGCAAAATGGTCTTGGCAAGGAATGAAATTATCGGATATCGGTGTTCATTAAGTTTCCACCATTGTAGAGGGTTAATGGATTCAGGAACTTTCATCTCCATTTTGTAACGCAGTATTTCGTAAGAAGAGCTGTCGTCATTGTCTGTCGCTGAGTCAGACTCCATTACTGCAATTAGCTTAATATGCTTTTAATTTGGTTTGCTATGTAGGCGAAGTGTTAGAACCATGTTAGGCAAACTTTATCAACATTTTAAACATTCCTGTCAGTCATATGTTTAAAACCAAACTGTTCGTCTTATCGTCAAGAAATTTGTTATTATTTATCTGAAGCTATTTATTTTTTATTTATTTTTTAATTTTTGACTTCCAATAATTCATAAGTGATGGGTCGATTAATTGTTAAAAATAATTTAATCGTTAAAATTTTTTAACGATTAATCGAGAAATTCATAAATAATTTCCGTAGCCCTAGTATAAATATATTTACATGCTAATGTATACAAATTCTTTGTTTGTAAAAAAAATCTTTATATTTATGAATAACAAATAAAAGAATAGTAGTTTGTAATGTTCTTTTGGATGTAAATTTGGAAAATATTTTGTCGCAATTGGTGACCTGCGACCCCAATAACTTTCTTGTGGCCTTTAAAAAGAATATCGTGTATTTTTTGTAAATGTGTATTTATAGGTATATCCATCTTAATACTGCTTAAATAAATATGGCATGCAATGGTAAACGTGTTCCCCACCTTTACTTTGTTTCAAGTACAATTATTTATTAATGTTTATTAATTTATAAAATAACATCATGTAATCTACTAAATATCCGTCCATAAATGACGTCACGCGATTTTAGCTGATTTTTCAGACACTGCCCCCTTGTCACACGTCGTCACAAAAACTTAGACCCTTCTTCAATATATTATCATAAAGCTTTGACCCCCTCCCCTCCCCACCATTAATGCCGTATTTTGTATTTGAAAATGAGCATGTTTCAAATCAAATTTTTGTCCTTTAAGTATCTTTTTAGTGTAAGGCTCCACTCTAATATCGCGTTTTACATAAATGTCATAAATAGTGTCAGTAATCAAATATTTCAGTGGACATTTTATTTAAAGTTGAGCATTTTGACGTGACGTCACATTTCTTAAACACCGCACTCGTCACACATCGTCACTCCCCCCCCGTGCGCGAAATCATTAATGGACGGCCCCTTAAAAAGGGCGGGGAAAATTGGAGACCGCCCCGGGTGGCAAAAATTCTAGCTTCGCCACTGGGTTATTGACCTATATTTTAATTTTTTATTTTTATATTTTGCAGTATATCATCAGTTATTCAATTATTTCTTAACAAAATGAAAAAAATGAATAGACAAGAGATTCACCCTATTTTAAAATCCTTTATATTATTAACTCGTGGTGTCTGGTTGTTTGTTTGTCGAAAAAACTGTGGATGATTTTTAACCCACTTCCTCGTAAGCTAGCGAGCTGAAATTTTGCAGACAGACTTGTGCCGATGATAAAAACGATGTATCAAAATTTCTGGTCGATCGCATGTACTGTATTTAAATTATTAAATTTTTAGTTCATTTTATTTATCTCTATGTATCATGTTAAATTTTTGAGATAGAGTGTCGCGGTGCGCATTATATTGAACAACTTTTCCTGTCGCGCATCAAGGTGCGTAATTTATTGACAACACTTTTTATAAATATATTCCTGATCGGTGCGCATTATATTAAACATGTTTTACGACACAACTACAATTTTGTATTTTTGGATGGTCTTGCGCTGCGTATTATAATTAACATTCTTTTAGTTACGTTTCGTACATAATGGATTTATAGTAAAAAACGTAGTTTTTTACGTTTTTTTTTATTAATCTCTAACACTGAATGCTTTTAAAGTATTTATAACTTGTAAGCTCTAATGTCACCAATACACCATGACTGGAGACTTTTGAATACACGTTGTTACAAGAATTCATCTAACGCTTTGTCTTTCAGGCCGAAGACACGAACAACGATGGCAGAATATCCAAACACGAGTACACTGTCGCGGTTGAAGCCCAGTACGGCCATGACCCCCAAGTGATCCACGCCCTCCACAGCCTCTATGATTCCCTAGACTTCAACAACGACAACCATCTGGACATGGCCGACTACGATATCCTCTTCGTCAAGGCTGACACCAGCGGCAACAATCTGGTCAACGAGAACGAGTTTGAGAGGTTAGTTGGACATCGCGTTGGCGGAGGCCGTGGTGCCACTGTTGTAATGGTCTAGGCCTAGGGGTTATGTTCACTTGCACATCATCGACTGAAGCCACTAGATGAACTTGAACCGTAATTTAATTATTTGAACTATGAAATATAAATGCATTATGCAGGTTCATTTACAATACTTGACGATGAATAGCAGAGGTGATAAAACATAAAACGTTAAATGATATTTTTTTAAAAACTAAACAATTCAATGACTATAAGGACGTTACAAGAGTATTCCTTTAGAATTCATTGCACTTCTTTTAAAGACATGACGTGCTTTCTAAGTTTAAAAATGTTCTTTAAACTTTCTTTTCAGATTTTTCCATGACAGTATTCAACCTAACGTTGTTGGTTAAAGAAAGTTTCTCAGCTCCTGGAATTTAATTGATTATATATTAGGAAATAAATAAACGATTTTTTTTCCACACACGCTTTCTTTTGTTTATTGATGTATTACAAGGATATTCAGTACTGTGTAACTGGGACATGTTTTTTTTGTCGTGAGATCTCGACTGCCACCTCCCCGAAGCCAATATTAATTTGCACGTGTTCCTAGTGGACTGAAAGTGAACCGGAGAGCAGAACTGAGAAATATAAAATCATTTATAGCAATTTTACTAAGAGAGCAAGATATTTAAGTTACTACTAGTGATACTAAAAGATGGTGGCCGATATAGTTGAACCCCGGCTAATCGATAATTATTATTTTATTTCATAAAGGATTATATTTTTACAACGTTTTTTTATTAACTTGCTTTCGTTTCTGTCTTTCTCTCTGTCTGTCCTCAATTTTTCAAATTTGCCAACGTTAAATTAAACCCTTTCTGATAGTCCTAGAGAGCTCAAAATTTTAGCACAGATAGATCTTGGATGACAATGCATTGTTTAAAAATTTCAGATCAATCGATGGTACGTAATTAAATTAATGCATTTTTATAGTTTATCTGTAATATACGCATCTGTATCCGTCTGCCTAGTTCAATTTCACGTGCCGAGTTCACCCAGTGACCTCATCGCCGTGGTACTAAAACGTTGAGCGGACGCTGTTGAGGTGTTTGGTATAAAAAAATAAATAGAGTTAAAAAAAAAGATTAACAAAAAACACTTTTTTGTAGGTTGACTAAAAAGAATTAAATAAATAGAGGTAAAAAAAGATTTTTAAAAACCACGTTTTTATAAGCGGACTAAAAAGAAGAAAATAATTTAAAACTTATAAGTTGAAGAACTTTGATATAATATGAATAAAAACGTGGGGCGGGTGTTTCGTATAAAAAATAAAGAGTTATCATTTAGAAGGCAAAAGAGTAATCTATAAGTGAGAGAATGACTGAACTGCATATGTAAAACCTCATAAGCACACACCCCACGGTTTTAGTCATATTAAATCAAAGTACTTGAACTTATAAGTTTTAATTTATTTTCTTCTTTTTAGTACACTTATAAAAACGATGTTTTAAAAAAAAGCTTTTTTACCTCTATTTATTATTTACAATTTTTTCTTCCATAAATTAAATTATTAAAAGTAATCAAACAGAAAAATAGTATACATCACTTCTCAGACGCTTTCTCGTGGATAGTCCAACTAGTAGAATTGTTTATTAATTTGGTAAACATAGTTTATTTTAATGATTGCATCTACAGTTTTTTTAAAAATTGCATAAAAATATATAAATAAAAAGTTTTTTCATTGTAAGATAATATTGATATTAAGGCCATAAGAATACAAAAATAGTATATTATTTATTGAAAAGAAAACAAACCTCAACGAAATAAAAGTAAGATTTTTTTTTAATACTAAAAAAAAACAATAATCTATCCATAGTGAATTTCTAAAGCAGCTTTAAGATCAACTTAATTCATTAAAAAAAATTTAAAAAATATTTTATTCATGAATTAGAGATGGAAAAGTCGATGTTTGAAAACTGTCTTTTCCCACGAGTTCATTTAACTTGCGTTGATGTTCGGTCTGGGTATAAATATTGCAAACCATATTTTACCCACTTTCCTTGGCACAATTTAGTTTAAATCGTAGGTGTTTAAGACACATGACATGTATCTATCCATACGGCCCATGCAAAAGGGTGAAAACCGCAAATTGGCAGCAAGAAATTGTTAGTTACTAGTTGTTCGTAACACATTTGGCAAGGAATTTGGATTTTAAGTGAAACGGGGTTTACCTCACACGTCCTATGCCCACGCCAATAGCGTGAACTGCAGAGGACTGGTCACCATAGTGAAAAATACTAAGAGAATGTGGAGAGTGAATATCTTGGTGTGACCGATACGCTGAAACAATGATGTGACCTAAATTTACAATATTCCTCTCGCCTCCCTTGTAAACAACGATTCGTTCAAACATTTCTTTACATTAACCGCTTACTACCAACTCACAGACCAGCTAAAGAAAAATTGTTTGTTCCAACTCTGTTGCATACAGGCAACAGCTCACATCACACTTATCTCCCATCATCTTGGCGACTGAGCTAGAGGCAAAGATTAAAGCAGAAGTACGATTTAAAATAAGTTGGTACAGATCATCAGTAAAGCCCTGTAGAAGGAGATTTGATTGGGGCACACTTTGAAAAAATGAAGACAATAGTTTTAATTCTATAGCAAATTGGAAAGAATCCCGTGAGAAAATAGAGAACACACACTCGGAATCACACTGTGATAAAGGAATATAATGTGAGATGGCACTACAAGACGAAATAATGCATATTTTTTTGTTTAAATATACGAATTCAGAGCAGAAGATACAGAATGTATAACAGTTAAAAAGGCATCTAACCAATGTTCCCTTGGTTAGATATCTGATCGACGCGCGCAGCCGTGTAGAATGACCACGCAGAAAATTTTGATAACGATAATATCTGTGTTCGTCGGATGTATAATTTTCACACAAAAATCTTAGAATGAACATTGCATCTAACATCAAAGGAGATTTTTTTCAACATTTAAACAAAGCAAAATCACAAACTGAAGCTGTGAAAACAAGTCTTATTGAATTGGAGGATATCTTAAAACATGCCGAGCATTATAGAAGGAGATTTTCTGACGAATTGAATGATAAAAGGCTGTGACTTCTTGTATTCAGGAAAATGTAAGATGTTTGCAAATATGTGTCTTAGCAGAAGTACTGTCATTAAATGGATTAGTGAGATGGTCCCTGATAAGATACAGCTGCGCGCAAAAGACGAAACATTGTTGCTTTCTCACTCTGTATCGGCGAAACGAAAGACACGTTTAATACTGTACAGCTCGAATATCCATTCGTAGACAGGAGGAAATGTGGGAAATTCGCGGGACAACAATAGAAACAGTCATTTATTATATCGCATGTGCAGATTGTAAAAAAAATTAATCTGCCTTGGGGAAAACTTGAAACACTGTCGATGTCCTGAGAGGTCTTGTTGAAATACGTGCGTTTAAAGAGACGAATGACGAAAATGATAAAATCATAGGATATCACTGTGTGGTAAAGTCCCAAAATAAAAGTTGTAACGAGCAGTATTACAAAATGAAGGTTTAAGCGTAAGTTAAAGCCAATTTTTTTAAAAAGGAAATTGACTCGAATTCGACGAAACATGGGGGCTAAGTCGGTGAACATTTATCTGAAGACTTCTCTTGAAGAAAATCCCTCAGCTCGTGGGCGGAAAAGGAAAAAGACTCAACAGTTCTTCGGGATGAAAGTGGAGTTGGCGTCTTCTGGTCTCTGGTCTCTGGTCTCTGGCGGATATAAATATCAGTGACTCGAACAAGTAGCTCCAGGAACGTGTCAACTAGACTATTAAAATTTCAGATGGAAAAAAATTTGGCCATTAGTGTAAAGGGACAGCAAAGATAAAGCTTGACACTGTTGCGCTTGCGCACTAAACTCATTTTTTTTCACCTCAAGTGATTCAAAACTTTAGTAAATTTGTTCGCACATATTTAAATAAGCAACAGTTTCTACGATGAATATTATTTTTAAAAAAATTCAACAATCGTCTCACTGATCAAAATTTGTCAGTCAACTGACATTTAAGCGAACTTGTGGCCAAGAAACTTCGTCAAAGATACAGCTCTGAAAAATATGCTCATGAACATTGTCAATATTCTTTTTAAAATAATTTAAACTGTGTTGTTTTTGTTTCAGTTAATGTTATTTTAATAAGGTTTGAATTTTACGCGTGTTGATTGTGTTTCCTGTTTGTCTCGCAGCCTTAAGTGTGACTTGAGTTTTGGCTCACTGGTCGTTTGAGTATTATAACCCCTGGCCTAGCGGATGGAGCATGTTGCCAAGCAACTAGCGGTGACTTTAAAAGGTATAGACTACAACATGTGAGAATAACAGAATAATTGGGTGAAAGGTCAACGCTGATCAACGTGATCTTTTGATTTTTAAAAATTCTCGTCACGTTGTTTGTGCCTCTTATCTGTACAAATGTAGAGCAGAAAGATATCTCCTCTATTTAGAAGTAAAATATTTCGGCCGAGAAATATAAACTAATTTCCGTACGATAACATGAACATTTTTGTTTTAAACTGTTCACATAGGTGATTGTTTAAAATGTTGATAAAGGTTGTTTCCATTGAGAGAAATTGTTTGCCTACCATGCAATGTTCCTTCTAAGTCTAAGCTCGTTGTTTCGTGTGCAATTTAAAAAAAAATTCGTGTGCAAAGTTGCGCAACCTCCATTTTTTTGGCAAAATTTTACAAAATTTTCTGCGCAGTGATTCTAACTCCTGCGTGGCGTCGGTAAAATATCTGCGCAGCAGCGCTACTTAACATTGCTACCATGGTTCTAACACTTCGCTTATATATCACCTGCAAACCAAACATCCCCTACAGCAGTGCTTCTCAAAGTTGTGGTCCGTTGATCGTTGCCGGTCCGTGGGCCATCCGCTGCCGGTCCGCAGAAATTATCAAAAAAGGACATTAAAAATTGTCAGTGCAGGGAAAATAGTGCACCGGTCCCTGGTGCAATGGAAAAAATTCCTGTCGGTCCGCCATACTAAAAAGTTTGAGAAGCACTTCACTACAGTATCAGAAACTTCAAATGAGACAAACTAAAGCTATTTAAACGATTGTTCAGCTCGGCTGGTTATATTGTCAATAAGACCCGCTCATCACTTGAACCAATGCACTTGTCTGTTTGCGTTGTTGGTTAAAAGATGTCATATAAAGAAGACATTCAAGTGTTATTTCGATTTTCAACAAGTATGCATAATAAATATTACTCATGACACCATACATTTCAATTTTTCGGTTTTAATCGAAATTAACGATTAATTAATCTTTAATTTTTTTAAAGTTAACGATTGATTTTAAATTAATCGATAACAGCCCTAAATATATATATATTTTAATATATACAACCATAATATTCAGTTAAAAACTCACTCCTCAATGATCATAGAGATGTTAAGAGTAGCTATTAAATTTCATTGCAATTTTTTTTAAGGAATGATGTGTTTGTAAATTTAAAAAATATCATTTTAAATTTCATTTCAGATTCTTCCACGACAGTATTCAGCCAAGCGTGGTTGGCTAAAGAAAAGTTTATAATCTATTGTATGTAATTGATTATTATTTATTTACAAATAAACATATTATCTTTTTTCACACAAGCTTTCTTTTGTTTATTTATGTACCACAAGGATATCCAATACCAAGGACATGGGTGTCATGCAGTGGCATAGCGAAGAGGGAGGGTATGGGGATAAATACCCTGGGCGGCACTTTGTTAGGGGCGGCTAATTCCTCGTCGTTAATTATTTTCTAATGGTGAAATTTTTTTAATGAAAGTGGAACTTTTTATCAACATAAAATAAAAAACACATATGAAATTAATACAATAAATAAAAGAACTATCCAAATATATGTGAACGTTTTTTTACTACAATAACTTCTAACTCCATATTGGATTTAATTCTTCTGATACTAATGCTACTATACGGAAAAATCAAGAGGCTGAATTAGTATGATAACCTGACACTGATCTGATGGTAATTAAAATATTTCTTCAAATTCGACAATTCCTGTTAAAGAAACGGAAATTACTGCACCTAGTCAATTTCAAATCATAAGCCAAACGAATGCCCAGGGCGGCACTTAGTTGGGGGGGGGGCAAATTCTTAGTTGTTAATTATTTAGTTTCTAAAAATGAAAAACGTTATAATAACGTTTAAGAAAATAAAAGAAGAGCCTATGTAAAAAATGTATAAAAGAAATGAATGACCCATCTTAAAATATGTGAACGTTTCTAATGCAAAAACTTCTAACTGGATAATGAATCTTAATTTGTCTAATGCTAAAATTTCTGAACTGACACGTATCTGCTGTTATCTTTAATGGGAAGGAAACAGAAACCAGACTTTTAAAAAATATACGACAAGAAAAAAGAAAATATATTGTAAAAGAAATTGTCAAGAGGTTCTTTTTAGAATATTTGACATTATTAATCATAGGTGTTTGTGTTTAAAGACAGAACAATACTAGTGGAAATTTAGGCAATATTCTGGAACTGATGCATCTACTCGCAAATTACAATCCTTTGTTTCAACAACATCATGTTATAAGGGGTAAAAAAAAACAACTTGCCACCTCATATTCAATATGAGATAAGTGCAGTTTTAAGAGTACAGTTCGCAAAAAAATCATCTCTCAGGTACACGATTCCAAAAATTAGTCTTTTCTTTTCGATAGCTCTCCAGATATTTGACCCATACCACATTTCTGAGATAATTTTAATTTTTGTTTTGTTTAAAACTGATGGTCTTAAAATACATGCCTACAGAGGCCCAACGTCTGTTGATACAGCTTCATGTCTGCAAAGTGTACACGAGTTCGAGAAAGACTCAAAGACAGGCATACACCTCAAATTCATATTAGTACTTTGCTCAAACAGTTCATTAAACCTTATTTATTCACATGCTGCTCCAACTAAAACGAACTCTCTAACTATTTTTGGTACACTAAAACGTTATTACGCATTGTTTTCCATGTCCACAATCCATTGGAAAAATTATATTTTGTTGCTACAGGCAATGTATTAAACAGTCTTAATGATACAAAATAGTGAATATACCATGGAGCCATTTTTAGGTTAATTTGAAAGCTGACAGAGGTAGACAAAAAGCTAACCACAAGAATAGGCGCTGGAACTTTTCTAGTCGCATTGAAATCTTTACCTTAACCTTTTTTTTGAGACACCTAGATACATCTACAACTTTGAAACAATTACTTATGAATTCAATACTGCCTTAATTTTTTTTACTGACGTATAATGCAAATGCTTTGCAGGGGCTACTCAAAGAGAAACTAATGGAATCCATAGAGGATGCTTTGACCTTTGCTAACATTTTATGTCGAGACCTTGTAATTTTAAAAGAACGTGATAGCAAATTTTTTTCGATTGAAGCAAATATGCAGCCATGTTATGTAGAAAAAAGTTAAGAAGAACGGTTACTGTAGAGATTCATGTGAGGTGATGGCAGTTACAAATTTTAAAAATTAATAAGATTTTCTTATATAACCTAATCTGGACTTTGAAAATTTACCTGCGAATAGGCTTGGTCATTATTTACCGGAAATCTAATAATAGACTCGATCTATAACTAGGTCACCGCCTGAGGTGCCGTAAGGTCAAGTAGTGAATATTTATTCATAACTATTAGAGGGAATGCGCTCATTGAAATTATCTAAAACTTGTTCAAAAGCTTGATTTTATAGAATTTTAAAGAAAAATATAAGGTCATATTATTTGATATATTATAATAATGCGAAATAGAGCTTCCTTGCGAGAGTGAATTTAATATTAATATGTAAATATACAGACTATACTTTTTAAATCCCTTATATTAACTTCACCGGCGTCTCTGTCTCTCTCTCTCTCTCTGTCTTGGGCGGGCGGAAAATTAGAAGTAAAAAATGACCCAATTCCCGTGATCCGATCGAGCTGAAATTTGGCACACTGACCCGTCTAACCTAACAATGCATCGTATCAAAATTTCAGATCGATCAAACGTACCGTAATTAAATTAATGCATTTTTAGTTTATCCTTATATGAGGTATGTAATTAAAATTCACGGTTTGTTATTGTATTTTTCCCACGTGAAATTTTGAGCTGACGCATTGAGGCGACCCAACGAAGCGACGGGGCGCTTTTGTTTACATTTTACGTGTCACTCTGAGCTCGGTCAAGCGAATCAGTGACCAGACTTTTCCCCTCTCCCCCTCCCCCCCACCCCTCCCCCCTAGGGTTATGAAGCAAACTTGAGTTAAGACAGATTCAGTCTGTAAATGTTTGAAAATAATCAATACTGTTAGTTATGTCTCATATATAAGGGATTTATAGTCAAAAACTTTGTTTTTACGGGTTTGTTTTATTTATTTTTAGTTCATTCGCTCATTCGTCCGAGAATTTTATACATTCAAATACTATTTACTTCTAAAACGTATGATGTAATTATAATTAAAATCATAATCTTAGTGTAAGTTTATTACTAATAAATACTAAGGCATATATAATTTATATGAACCAACGAAAACAATTTATATTAAATATAAGTTTGTTAGCACTAGTGACTAGTACTAGTGGCGACGGCCGGAACGACCGCTTACACTTTCACTCATCTTAAATAAATGCTTAGGCCTAGGCTTATTTATTTAAATTTAAATATCAATAGATGGTTATATTATGTAATATTATATCTTATCTTATCTATACAGACGCTCCTTCTATGCAGAAGTTAGTTGCGTCCACAGACCATGACAGATGATCTGTTTGGCAAGTGATGCAGCGCTCACAGGCCACGGCTTTTGTGGGTTCCACGCATTACCCAGCCGCCTAACTACATGTAGTGAGCGGGGTGACTCAGGGACGCCCAAGGCCCCGGGAACAAACCCTTGCCTTCACACGGATTCGAACCCGTGACCATCGGTACGACAGTCCAGTGCGCTGCCACTCGACCAGCGCGTATATTATGCGAAATGGAACGTCCTTGCGAGCATGAATTATGTAAATGAATTAGTGACTCTGCATCTGCTCTGACTTGAGGCTCTGGCTCTAGTAATAAGTTAGTAGTAACTAGTTCTAGTTGCTCGTTCGTCCATGAAGTTTATTCTTTCATAATATGATGTAATTATAATTAAAGTCATAATCTTAGTGTAAGTTTATTACTAAAGGCATATATTTTTATAAGGCAAGGGCCAAGGAAAACAATATTAAAATACATATATGTTAATAATTGACTACGCTAGGACTAGTGTTTACCGTAGTTACGAATATGAACACTTACACTTATCTTTAAATAATTTAAAATACTATGTTACGGCTTATTTATTAAAGTTTTAAGTCTTCGACATTTTAATAACTTTTTTCGGCTGCAAAACTGAGTGAGAAGAAATATCTTTTTTGTCCAAAATAGCACCTGGAACATCGTTTTCAGATAGAACTATAACACTATTAAACACACTGTTGCTAGCCATGTTTGAGAAAGTTTGACCTTACTGACAACGAAGAGCCTAAAAATAGATATGACCGAATGGCCTATGACGCGTTGGGGACACAGAAATGATCAAGCCTATTAGAGGAAATATCTCACATGACATTGTCAAGCAAGGACAATTTTACCCCATGGACAAAATTTTTAAATTAATTTATTAATTCAAGCCCACTTGAGTTATTGAAGTTTATCAAGATATTTAGGGTTCAAGTTACCCTGCCTAATGTAATAACCATTTCTTTGAATATTGCTTTCAACTGCCAGCTGCGAGACAAGCTTCTCTAAAGAAAAGTTAATGAAAATTACCGTAAGTAAGAAAAAAATGAATTAGCCAAGATTGACTAATTTATAGCTTTTTGGCTATTGGGCGTGGCATGGCTTACAACATTGATAAATCAAAGATTGTTCCACCAGGAAAAGCAGAAAACGTCAATTTTAGTCGCAGCAATGACAGATTTTCTATTTATTTCTAACTTACAAATTTATAGAGTACCCTTTTTAAAGTTCCAATAAACATTCTGTTTTCTTTATACTATCAACATATTTCCCCGTGGGCAAAGGGGGGGGGCAGCAAATCTGGGTTCTGCCCCGGGCAGCGCATACCCATAGTACGCCGCTGGTGTCATGGTAGGGAGGTCTCGACTGCTATCACATCCCTTGTAGCCTATACTGAGAGGAACTTGTTCCCCGGGTTCTGAAAGTTAACAACCTCAATTTAGGAAAAGTAAAATCGTATTTTTTTCCTATTAAAAACCCATCTATAGTTACTTTCGAAAAAATGCTTTAGACTAACTTACACCATTTAATATTTTAAAAAACAAACAATGTTAAAATCACGAATTAGGGGCGGACAAGTCTATGATCTGAAAGCCGTCTTTTTCCACGCGTTCATTTAACTTGCCTTTTCGTTTTCTGAGCATAAATAATCTAAACCATATTTGTACCAGCTTAACGTGATGTTTAAAAAATCTTTTTTTTTAAATCTTACAATTTCGCTTATATTTTGACTTTCAAAAATTTCGGAAGACTTTTCCCCTAATTAGGTGTCAGCGATTCAAATGAGCGCTCGCCAATGGACTTCCTCACGTATCCGTTCACTCCATGAACGTTCATAAGAGTTAATATCTTGGTGGGACTCATACGCTCGATTACTGCTGTGTCCAATATTTAGAATACATCTAACGCCCCCTTCCCCGCACGTTTTAAACGGCAGTAGCTAAAAATCAAGTCTAAAGCCCTTTACAATTACGAGTGAACTAGAGATGAAGATAACCAGAAAACCAGGAAACCCAAAAATCTATCAACATTTAAACTTCAAGAAAAATGCAAGACTAGACATTCACCGTGGATAAGCGTAGAATAAAATAATCTTCTGTACAGAAAGGAGCGTCTGTAACAGATAAGATCAGACCTCATAGGAACTACCTTCAAAAATTGGTACTGACTATATGTTATGTTTTATCAGAGTAGACATTGGTCGGTTTTGGGCACGCTTTAAAAAAAAGGCAATAGTTGCATGCTAGAGTAAAGTTGAAAGAATTCCGTGAGCAACTAGAGAGCACACATTCGGAATCATCACAGATCTTTGAAAACTCCGGGCCGATATCGTTGTATTTATTTTGTGGCACACTAGGTTCCTGGAGGGAGATTACTCAGAGCTCCTTTCATTTAAAGTAAGGTCGGTGATAGATTAACTCGGTTTCTTTCATTTTTTCCAAAATAACAAATACTCCAGTATTTCGCTAATTGTATCTAGAGTGTTACATAATACACATGCATAATACACATTCCCTACACACAATTCGATTATGATTAGCTGTCACTTGGTGTGTTTCTTTAACTTGAAACGTACTCCTGATAAAATGATGCGTTAAAGTCTGAAAAAAAACAACAACAAAGAATACATCACCCAGACCTAGTTCTGCTTTCCTGACAAGTGTTTGTTCATCAGTCCTTCGGTATACAGTGATTTTTCAATATTCTTTCCTGTAAACACACACAAATTGATTTCAAAACAAGGAGGCAGCCAGTTGGAATGCCTTATATTTAGGTTAGAATAATAATTTCTTGGTTACTTTTAGCTTCTGACGTATTGATCTCTCGCATCTAGCGAGGTTCCTTAAATTGTGTACTGCGGTATGGCGGCATATTGGAAATACCGAAAAAACTGGACAAATGTCTTTTTGAAAGTTCTTTTCATGATTTAAATTCAATTACTTGACAATAAATTCATTTGCATTTTAGAAAATACAATTTATTGCCTCAGGGTTTTCCAATACCATGACTACTGAAGTAGATTTCCAATACCATGACTACTGCAGCAACTTTCCAATACTATGACTACTGAAGGTACTTTCCAATACCATGACTACTGCAGCAATTTCCCAATACCATGAATACTGCAGCGATTTCCCAATACCATGACTACTGCAGCAACTTACCATTACCATCACTACTGCAGCATTTTTCCCAATACCATGACTACTGCTGCAATTTGCCAATACCATGACTATTGCAGCAACTTTCCAATACCATGACTACTGAAGGTACTTTCCAATACCATGACCAATGCGTCAACTTTCCAATACTATGACTACTGCAGCAAATTTCCAATACCATGGCTACTGCAACAACGTTCCATCTACGTAACTCAGGAAACATATACATGTAATTGGGGAACACTTCAAAATTCTCCACTTTGTTAATTTTCTGCCTCTTTGTTTTTTCATTTTTGTTGATTTTTTTTAAAATTAGAATTTCTCCTGGTATAGCACCACAATTCAAAACGAATCTCTTTCAGGATATGGTCTAGTTAACGTTACAAGCTTAGTTTGTTTTTGTTTTTTTAATTGATTTTCCTATTTTCCATAACTCTTTATACAATGTATACTATTATTATTTTAGCAATGTTCTGTTGACACTAAAGTTTCATCCAAAAATGAATAACTCTATCTCCTTATTCTGTAGTAGTGCCACTAAAACGAATCCAAGTTTTCATGCAAGTCATCCCGTTCTTGATATAGATTTCATGTGTTTAATGCTACATGAATAAACCGTGGAACTATTTGCGTGAAGCGACTTGGGGCCCAAAATTCTTCCTTCCAAAACGAGACTCGTAGCAGACATCTTAATAACAAATTAGCTGAACAAACCTTAACTCAAAGGTCCGATGACTGGGCACGGGTTCAAAATAGCGACTATCAAAACAGCGACCATCATAATAGCGACTTCAAAATAGCGACTGTATCAAAACAGCGACGGTCATAATAGCGACTTCAAAATAGCGACTGTATCAAAAGAGCGACTGTCATAACAGCGACTTCACCACATAGCTATTTTTGTCCAAACGTTCACCTAACACAGTGGTTCCAGTCTTTTTTTATACATAATCCCCTTTTCATTGTCTAAACTTACCCAAGGACCCCTGGTGAAAAAACTACATAAATGCTTAGTAACAAATAAAAATTCCAATAATTAACCTTAAAAACACTTTTTAAAAACTAGTTTTTATATTAAAAATGCACTAATTTTCTACTTTTTAGTCTACGCATTTTACAGTTAGTGCAAAGCCAGCTTACCTTTTGACTATAAATCCCTTAGTATATGAGACATAACTAAAAGTAGTGATTATGTTCAAACGCGACATTTACAGACTGAAACAGAATTATCTCCCCTGGTTTTTATCTCCCCTGGGCGCAGGGACGGTAGGGGGTGTGAACAGTGGCGGTCGGCGTCAACGCGTGAACTGGGCACGTGAAAAAATTATAAACAAATAGTTGGACGGACGGCCGGACGGTTCCGATTAAACTTACAAAGCAAGCTAATATAAGACTAGTAAATAAAACAAACCCGTAAAAACAAAGTTTTCTACTATAAATCCCTTATATTTGAGTCATAATTATAAGTATTGATTATTTTCCAACGCCACAAATATTTACAGACTGACACCGAGTGATGTCCCCTGTCTTTTAACGGGGGATGGGACGTGAGGGGGTGTCGGCACGACGGTCGACGTCTAAGCGTCAACTCAAACTCACGTGGGAAAAAAACAATAACAAACCGTGAATTTGAATTACATACGTTATATAAGGAAAAACTAAAAATGCATTTATTTAATTACAGTACAATCGATCGATCTGAAATTTTGATACGATGCATTGTTAGGTGATTCGGGTCCGTGTGCCAAATGTCAGCTCGATCGGATCACTGGAAGTGGGTCATTTTCGACTTTTCTTTTTCCGCCCGCCCAGCCAATGAGATGATGAGATGATGAGACGGCGGTGAAGTTAATATAAGGGATTTAAAAATAGCAACATTTTTAAATCCCTTATATTAACTTCACCGGCGTCTCTCTCTCTCTCTCACTCTCTCTCTCTCTGTCTGTCTGTCTTGGGCTCGGCGGGCGGAAAAACAGAAGTCAAAAATGACCCATTTGCCATGATCCGATCAAACTGAAATTTGGCACACGGACCCGTCGAACCTAACAATGCATCGTATCAAAATTTCAGATCGATCGAACGTACCATAATTAAATTAATGCATTTTTAGTTTATCCTTATATGAGGTATGTAATTCAAAATTCACTGTTTTTTTTTATTTTAAATTTCAGTTCCACGTGAGTTTGAGTTGACGCCGACCGTCGTGTTGACGACGACCGTCGTGCGACACCCCCTCACATCCCACCCCCATTTATTAAAGACAAGGGACATCACTCAGTGTCAGTCTGTAAATGTTTAAAAATAATCACTACTGTTAGTTATGTCTCATATATAAGGGATTTATAGTCAAAAACTTTGTTTTTACGGGTTTGTTTTATTAAATCCCTTATATTAACTTCGCGGCCGTCTCTCTCTCTCTCTCTCTCTCTCTGTCTTGGGCTCGGCGGGCGGAAAAATAGAAGTCAAAAATGACCCACTTCCCATGATCCGATCGAACTGAAATTTGGCACACGGACCCGTCTGACCTAACAATGCATCGTATCAAAATTTCAGATCGATCGAACGTACCGTAATTAAATTAATGCATTTTTAGTTTATCCTAATATGAGGTATGTAATTTTAAATTCACGGTTTGTTATTGTTTTTTTTTGCCACGTGAAATTTTGAGCTGACGCATTGAGGCGACCCAACGAAGCGACGGGTGCTTTTGTTTACATTTTACGTGTCACTCTGAGCTCGGTCAATCGAATCGGTGACCAGACTTTTCCCCTCTCCCCCCCCCACCCCTCCCCCCCCCCACTAGGGTTATGATGCAAAGTTGAGTTAAGACAGATTCAGTCTGTAAATGTTTGAAAATAATCAATACTGTTAGTTATGTCTCATATATAAGGGATTTATAGTCAAAAACTTTGTTTTTACGGGTTTGTTTTATTATGAAGTATTTATTGAAATTAAAAATTGTGTTTAAAATAAAATTTAAAACAAGTAACTTATGCTATATATACACGCATTCATTTAACACAATCATGAATTCGCCCTTAATGTTGATTTGTTTTCAGTGTGTATACTTTTTAAATCCCTTATATTAACTTCACCGCCGTCTCTCTCTGTCTGTCTCTCTGTCGTCATCTCATCATTTCATGGGCAGGCGGGCTGAAAAACAAAAGTCCAAAATGACCCTCTTCCCATTGACCGATCGAGCTGAAATGTGGCACACGGACCCGTCTGATCTAACAATGCATCGTATCAAAATTTCAGATCGATCGAACGTACCGAAATTAAATTAATGCATTTTTAGTTTATCCTTATATGAGGTATGTAATTCAAATTCACGGTTTGTTATTGTTTATTTCCCACGTGAAAGTTTGAGTTGACGCGTTGAGGCGACCCGTCGAAGCGCCGGGGCACTTTTGTTTACATTTTACGTGTCACGCTGAGCTCGGTCAAGCGAATCGGTGACCAGACTTTTCCCCTCTCACCCTCCCCCCCCCCAGGGTTATGAAGCAAACTTGAGTTAAGACAGATTCAGTCTGTAAATGTTTGAAAATAATCAATACTGTTAGTTATGTCTAATAAATAAGGGATTTATAGTCAAAAACTTTGTTTTTACGGGTTTGTTTTTTAGTGTTTAATTTTACGAGGTAAAAACGAAAAGGGTTGAAATATCCGGGAATCAAAAAGTCCTGTAGTCGAACTGTCTCTAGCTTAAAAAAGCAGTCACACGCCACCTCTGCCCCTACCACCGCAATCCCCCTCAATTAATTGACTATATCTATGTTTATTGTTAATCTCTATCGAACTTTCTGCAAAATATATTTGACTGAAGTAATAGGAGTTATAATTTTTTTTTACAGAATTAAAAAAAAATATGTCCCGAAAATGAATATACACTCTTTACAACACCAACATTTATTTATACACACCTCCAGTTGATTGTATTTAATTTTGTATTGTCCCTTCTGTACAAAAAACCTACATGGCTCATCATGTCTTACTTTTCTTGATTTTATAAATTCCATTGTAGGCTAGGCACAGTAATTTTTTCAAAAAGTTTTTCAAACATTATCACAAACAAAAGAGAAAAGTCGCTATTTTGATACAGTCGCTGTTATGATGCAGTCGCTAATATGACGGTCGCTGTTTTGACAGTCGCTGTTTTGAAACAGTCGCTATTTTGAAGTCGCTATTATGACGGTCGCTGTTTTGACAGTCGCTATTCACCCCGGATGCCAATGACTGATGTTCCTATGTACACTAAATATCGTGTGTCAGTTATGCAAGTTTATTCTCTTATTTATTTTTTTTCCACCCATCGACGAATTGGAATTCAATATTAACAAGCTATTGCCGATATCTGGAAGAAAATTTAAATACGAGGCTTTTCCAACACAATTTTTTTTTAAGTTTGGCATTCTTTTGATTGTTTATCAAATCGATCATTTTCATTAAAGATATTCCAATACAAACCTCACTCATTTCAACTACATGACTGCTTTCAACTGTCAAACTTTGAAAATAATTACCAAAAAAAACCCGGAAAATCGATTAAAAATACGTCCTCAATATCGTGAAAATTGGTTTTCAAAATATAATGAAAATTTAATTTAAAATTAATAAAATTATTTCCTTTTTTTCTTTCTATTTTTCAGCTTGTACTTGTTAAATAAAGAGAAGTGAATTTGGGCGTATTCTCCTATGACAAGAAAGTTTATAAATTGAATTTGCTATCAGTTATAAAGAGAATTATTGCTTATATCAGCAGTAAATATCACCTTGTGTGTAACCTATAGCAAGCGCTAGCAAATCAAGATCTAATTGAAAAACTTAACATTTTTAAGCTCTCTAAATATAAAACTAATTTATATATATATATTTTTTTGGAATGGTCTTTTAAATTAACTTTATGTTTAAGGTCTATGGAATCACTCAATTACGGATAAAAATAGGGGGTGTAGGACGAAATTGCTTAACTAGGAAATAAGCTATAAGGTATGGTGGAAAAGCTCTCAAACAAAAATCATAAGTCACGTATTTTTTACAAATATTTTGATCTCACATATCTTTGGTTTACTTAAAGAATTTAAAAATAATAAATAAATAAATAACACAACGTTTTGTCTGCGCTGTACTCTTCACAGATGTTGAGATTGGGGAAGTCAACGACAGAACGCTTCACTTTTTTTTTAAAGAAAAGTTTTTTAAAATAAATATTATATTTAAGATAAGAAATATATTTATTATTTTAATTCAATTGGATGCACGTGTCGTTGAAAATTTAAGATTATGCTACAATGACCTAGAAACAACTTGCCTTGAACATAAATAATGTAAATTCACATTTTTGGTGTTAGCGTCCTTTGACTAAAGTTCGCATCTCTAATGCAAACAGTTCGTTTGGTTGGGAATGTAGTGATCCAATGTTCCAAGACCCGATGATACAACCAGATCAGTTCATGCAATTAATGTTTTTTTAATACAATTTTAAAATAAAAATTTTAGAACATATTACACCTGGTATTTGGGCTGTACTACACCAAAACAGAGAAACTTCATGCCAAGACCCCTACCCACGTCATGCCAAGACCCCTACCCACGTCATGCCAAGACCCCTACCCACGTCATGCCAAGACCCCTACCCACGTCACGCCAATTGTTGTCCTCGTAGATACCGGTGGCTCGCGTCACGTGCCAAAACCGATACGTGGACCACGACAGCCAAAAGCTCCACTGTACCATCTGCTCAGTGCGTGATCGAGACCAATAAAAAGGCCGACGGTCGCCTCCTGCAGACACACCATTTCAAATCCTCGCCGTCTCGAGCTGTCATCACTATAGCGGGTGAGTTCAGATAAACTTCTTCGGTTCATTATAGACTGTAGATACGAGAATGTCCTGCACATGAGTTATAACGAAGCTAAGAACAATTGTGCAAACGAGCGATTTTTGCTACAGATTTCACCCAATTTTTCAAAGATGTTTCAATGATTCCTGTATATCAACGAGTTGAAGAAACGCTCAGATTTTGATTTTATTTTAGAATCTGGTGTATTACCCGTCAAAAATGACTGAAGTTTTCGTCTGAAATCTATTTATTTTTTAAAAATGCTCTTTTTTTAAAAAGCCCAACTAACTTGTCCTTGTTTGATAAATACGAAATATTTAACTTTCTGAAATGTACACAAAGTATTTTATAATAGGGGTTGTAGGGCGCCTACGGTGCGCCCCTTCTTTTTATAATTTTATAATTAAACATCATCAAATCCTCTTTTTACATTGTTCCCTTTTCCAAAATAAAAATATGAGCTAAAACAATGACGTCATATAATATTGTTTACAGTGCATCTTTAATTTGCACACTTTTTGATGCGCACCTTGTATTAAATATAAGATCAAACAATGACGTCACATACTACATTACATCCATACACACATACAGACAATGGGAATTGTGTATATTGATTCTTAAGCAATTTTTTTTATTAGTTTGTTGTCTATAATCGTATGTTTTACCGTTACAAAGCCAAAGACAAAAAGTAGAGTATACGACAGTACGTCAAATAATAAATGATGACAGAAAACCTATCAACGACATCGCAATAAGCAATAGACAAACTTTTACCGTTAAAGTTAATAAAAAAATATTAGAATTCAAATTTCATACCACCACAATAAACATAATTTTTTTTAAAAAAAAGCTTTTAAGATGGAATAGCTTTTAGCAAGAAATGTGCAGTGAATGCTACATTTCATATGCTAAAACTTGTTGAGAAACGCTTATCTACTTCCAGTACAATGTCCAAACTTGCCATCCTTCTCGTCTGCCTTCCGGCCTTGACCCTGTGTGCCATCGACTGGGCTTCCGTTGCTGTCGGCTCATTCACAAAGATCGACGCCAACAATGATGGCAGCCTGGAGAAACCGGAAGTTGAGCGTTACTTCAAAGTGAGTTTGGCCGGTCGTCTTGGGGACGCGATGTAATACGTTATGGTGATGCGGGCCATGTTATCAAATGTCACGAGATCTAACGGTTTTGAATGTATGTAGTTATGCAGACATTATCATTTACAAAGATCATTAAGCACACCACGAAATAAAAATAACAACATTAGGTGACCAAGTTATAATACTCCATGAAGTAAATTGTTGCTGCCCGTTTAATCATGACTTAATTTGACTTCGTACAATTTTTAATGGAAGGACATTTTTGCCCTAGGAAATACTCTCAATGAACAATAATACATTTTTTAAAAGAATCATTTCTAAATTTCTATTAACAGCAAACCTATGACACCAACGGCGATGACAGGGTCACCAAACAAGAATACGTCGCCGTCGTAACTGCCGCAAACACTGACAACAACCTCGTCAGGGGCCTGACCAGTCTTTTCGATGGTCTGGACTTCAACAACGACGACGTCATCGACAAGAACGACAACGACAGGCTGTTCGACCAACTCGATGGCAACAACAACCAACACATCTCACAACTGGAGTACACAACGTAAGTGAGGCGTTATGCTGCTAGATGGTCCATGGCATCGCTTAAGAGTCGTGAACATTTCTGTAGGATATAGTAACCAGCCCTCGATACTTCGCGGTTCACTTTTCGCGGATTTATGACATCGTGAGATTTTAAATATAATTTTTAAAAATAATTTTAACAAGCAGGAACAGGAAATTATAAAAAAAAACGTGGAAGAGTAGCCTTAGGAAAAGGCACCGCCGTCTGAAAAGACGTAAAATACAGTCAACGGATGCGCTGTATAAGTCTTCATTACCTTCATCGTCATCATTTCTGCGGCACAGCGGCACGGGTTCAAAATAGCGACTGTCAAAACAGCGACCGTCATAATAGCGACTTCAAAATAGCGACTGCATCAAAACAGCGACCGTCATAATAGCGACTTCAAAATAGCGACTGTATCAAAAGAGCGACTGTCATAACAGCGACTTCACCACATAGCTATTCTTGTCAAACCGTTCACCTAACACAGTGGTTCCAAACTTTTTTGACATATAGACCCCTTTTCATTGTCTTAACTTACCCAAGGAACCCAAGTGAAAAAACTACATAAATGAATAGTAAAAAATAAAAACTCCAAAAATAGCAACATTTTGATGAAGTATTTATTGAAATTAACAATTGTGTTTAAAATAAAATTTTAAAAAATTAACTTATGCTATATATACACGCATTCATTCAAAAACAAAAAACTGCTCAGTAAAAATAAAATTTGAATCATGGTTACCCGGGAAGCTTTTTTTTAAAATATGGACATGTCCGTCCATATTTGTCCCTTGTCGAAACGTCCTGTGGTCGAACTGTCCGGGGGTTACATAATGACATGTTACGAAGGCTAGACTAAGTGACGGCCACGGACCCCGTGTTATGGAGAAGGTAAATAAAGGGATTGGGGCTGAAAGAATGTAGGTACCTTAAGAAATGACTATCTGACCACATTGCCTGGGGGTGGGGGTGGAGTTGGATAGGTTTGGAAGGACTTGCTACCTCAGAGGAGTGGTGCATTTAACACAATCATGAATTCGCCCTTAATGTTGATTGGTTTTCAGTGTGTATACTTTTTAGTGGTAAATTAATCGTTGAAAATAACTATTTCATGCCGTTTTCAATTTTCAATAGATAATAATATTAAACTATATTATTTTTATTAATTTTTTTTTAATTAGAAAAAAAAACACAATTTTACGAGGTAAAAACGAAAAGGGTCGAAACATCCGGGGATCAAAAAGTCCTGTAGTCGAACTTTCTCTAGCTTAAAAAAAGCAGCCACACGCCACCTCTGCCCCTACCCACCCGCAATCCCCCTAAATTAATCGACTGCATCTATGTTTGTTAATCACTATCGAGCTTTCTGCAAAATATATTTGACTGAAGTAATAGCAGTTATAATTTTATTTTTTTCACAGAATTTTTTTAAAACAAAATGTGTCCCGAAAATGTGTTTACACTCTTTACAACACCAACATTTATTTATACACACCTCCAGTTGATTGTATTTAATTTTGTATTGTCCCTTCTGTACAAAAAACCTACATGGCTTATCGTGTCTTACTTTTCTTTATTTTATAAACTCCATTGTAGGCTAGGCACAGTAAGTTTTTCAAACATTAATACAAGCAAAAGAAGAAAGTCGCTATTTTGATACAGTCGCTGTTATGATGCAGTCGCTATTATGACGGTCGCTGTTTTGACAGTCGCTGTTTTGATACAGTCGCTATTTTGAAGTCGCTATTATGACGGTCGCTGTTTTGACAGTCGCTATTCTGCCCGCATGCCGGAACAGCATATCTATCACCATCACGACTTCAAATATAGCCATATGTTTTTCGCTAGCACACTAGCTATAAACTTGTCTACCGATTTCATTTTGATTAGCAGTTGGTGTCCTTACTTCGCGGAAGTTCAGTGATTGCGTCGTTCTTGGGACCTAACTCCCGCGATAATCGACTTTGTTTACTGTGTGCTGTTAACCCTCAGAAAATATTTAATTAGCCCGTACGAATTTATGTATTTATACGGTCAAACGTTGTTTTTTTTATTTGACAAAATACATGATAAATTCAATGAAGCAACCGCTGGTTAACTAATACTTTTGTCGCATCTTAAGTTTGAGACAGTTTGGAACTGTAAAAAAAAAGTTTTCGTTTTTATTGAGCGCACACCAACTAAAACTAGCAACCTGAAAAAGGATTTGATATTTAAAATGATCTCACTCGGTAGTGAAGGTGTGTGGTTCTGACATCAATGTTGCAATGAAATCAGAATATGATTGCTAAAGCTTTTCAAGTTTTCCACAGGGATGGGCACCATAATGCAGTGTGTGCAAAATTAGCAATCTTAAAGGCACATTACAGATAAAATCTAGCTTCAAAAAGCTTTTTAATATCAAATTTGATTTAATACGCATTTTATTAAATACGAGCAAAAAAGCCCGTCCAAGGACGTTTCGCCACCGTTCGGTGGCATGTTGTAAATCCCCTCCAACAGCAGTCTCGACCGGCATTACATGTGCATCGCGTCAAAAATACTATTCATGATAGTTAAAATAAACTAGCTGACCCGCGGCGTAGCATACGCCGCTAATGATTTAGTGACGGATGAAGACTTCCGGAAAGACACGGTTGTCAAAATGGGGTGGGTTTGGGCAAACGACTGTGAGTGAATGAAAAGAAGGAACTCTGGAGAGACCCGCGTCGTATCACCCGTAAAAAATGACGGAAGTGTTCAGCTGAAATCTATTTATTTTTAAAAATTCACTTTTTTACTGCGCCTACGGCGCCCACCTTTTTCAAAATCCCAACTAACTTGTCCTTGTTTGATCAATACGAAATATTAAACTTTCTGAAATATACACAAAGTATTTTATAACTGTTTACATTGTTCCCTTTTTACAAATATAAAATATCAGCGAAAACAATGACGTCATATAATTTTTTTTTACAGCGCATATTTAATTTGCACACCTTTTGATGCATTGGTGGAGTAATTTGGTGCGCTGCTTTCTAAAATTAGTATCTGTTGAACATACTTGCAGCTTGTCGCGCAGGTTCCGACCACGAAGAGAATTATATATATAGATAACGCGTAAAAACAGAGTTTTTTTGCTATAAATCCCAACGCGCATAACTCAAAAAAAAAGTCTTGGAAGAAAAAATGCACCAAAAATAACTCGTTTTGAACGTCCGCGTAAATGGCGTAAACGTGTTCAATGTGATTGGCTGTAGGAGTCATATGTGTTTGAGGGACCCATCGCTATAGATGACCGGACAGAAAGTACAGAAAATTGCATTTTATTATATAGGATAGAAATATTGATGATTCCTTTTTCATGCAAACTAAATGATTTTGGAAGGAAAAGGTACAATGTCATGTCATGCCTGTCTTCGCAACTACAACATCCTTTTAAAACCATACATTAGAAAGATTATCAAATTCTTTGTTTTTCGTGTGAATAGTAAATTGCAAGTGTGCCTTTATAATTTGATATATTGTATATTTATTTTTCATTGACAGATGGTTTGAGCTAGCTATTAACCCCGTCGTTGGATGAGCGTTATAACCCTTTGTTGGGTATGTTCATCACAGAGCGGTGTATCTTTGGGTTATTTGAACTGACCAATTGAGTGTCATTTTATGAACAACAAAATAAATGGTATTTTGCCTTAAATATCAGTCTTGTGTGTGTATTCTGTTATAAATGTATATATTAACTTGATCTACTATTGATCTCTGAAATGTAGAAGTAATAAATTTAAAAATTATCAAATCCTTTAGAACTAATATCAACAAAAGACAAAAAGAAATTGACAAAGAAGCATGTACAATACAAAAATAGTCTGTTATATGAATTAAAAGGAGGAGGAATAAAAGAATGGACATACTATATAACTATATAACATAGCAAAAATGTGTGTATATATATATATATATATATATATATATATATATATATATATATATATATATATATATATATATACCCTTGTGCAACCAAAGATTTGCTGACGCTATAGATCTTTTAGCTGGGCACAGCTATGAACTAAATGAGCTCACTGACAAACTTGCGGATAGATCAGGTGCACGAGGAATGGAAATCTGCTCAGAGAAAAGCAAGATATTGTTTAACACCTCAGTTGCCTGGATGGCAAACATCATAATGAACCAACAAAACCTGGAAGAGGTTCATAACTTCAAATACCTATGAGACTTTATATCTAGATATGGTAACTTGTGAAGAGAGATTCGAAGAGACGTAAGCTTTGCATGGTTCTGTCATGTGCTGCGACATGATAGCCTGACAAAAATTATCTTTCAAGCCACTGTAGAAGGTTGCCGGCGAAAATGTCGACAGCGGAAAAGTTGGCTTGCCAACATAAAGACTGGACAGGGCTGAGATTGAATGAATTATTGGCGGCCGCTCAAGATAGACGAATGTGGAGATGGTTGTCTGTTAATGTGCCCATGCGCTGCCCCCTCCCCCCGACGACCGACGCGGACACGGGACTGATGATTATGATGATGATATGCATATTATATTTTGTTTTGGTCAGCCAAAGAGAAGTAAACATGTAAATACTTTTTGTGGTGAAATATAAGACAACTGTTTGAGAGATTACGATCAGATTTATCTGCTAGCAGATGTTTCTCAACTAGATCTTTGCATTGTAAAATATTATAATGTCAAATTGTGGATTTTTCAAAAGTTCCAACCTATGGAATGCGTTAGAACAGGGTAAGGGTATAAGGGTAGATCCTTAAAAAAAATTTAATTTAATTTATTGAAATGGGTGTAGCTTTTATTTTTGTGTTAAGTTGGTGCCCGAAGCATGCATTGTTTGAGTCTTTTTGCCCGCACCTTCCAGTCTTGTCTTCAGAAATTAAAATAAAACAATTATGAATTACGACCGACAGATTTTTACTAATGACTAAGAGAAGTTTTAATTAATTAAATTTTAATTACCAGCAACACTATAAATATATGTTTATTCTTTTGTTTAACCATTAAATAATACAATTCGTAAGGAAGGATAATAGGCCTCCTCAGTCAACTAACGTCTCTATGTATGAGAAAATTGTTACCATTATAAGAGTTTTTTAAATCGGTTTTTAAATTATTTTATTGTTTATTGGAAATATCTCACATTTATAATTAAAAACGTTACATAAACTTGAAAAATCAATCACGTATTCTTTCTGTCACTGGGACGATAGCTCTTACGCGCCCACACTATCAATTATTTGGGGCTTTTAGGAACTTAGCAACCTACACTTGTAAAATCTTGAGCTCCTGGGCCCTATCATCTACAATATCAACTTCTTGAGTCTATTGGGCCCTAATATTTAGGGGTTCGAGCCTAAAACACTCAATTTAGAAACCACTTTGAGTCTGTCAGGCTCTAGTAAGTAAATATTTATTATTTGAGTATCTTCAGACCCAACAACTCATTTTTGAGTTCGTATTTGAAGGTATCACCAGAAGTGAAATGCTGGTTATTATAAAATATATTTCATTCTTTTTTATTTTTATTTTTGCGTGTGCCAGGGATTATAAAGGTAGAAGAAATGCTTTCTTTGCTTCGGTCATAGCTGTCTTAAGACATTGTTTTCCTAATTCACATTTTTTTCTTATATTCAAGTTCCGCTTTTTAAAAAAAAACATGTATTAACTTGATTGCCATATGTACAAAACTAATTTGTCACATTTATGAGTCCTTTTTTTACATTGAGGCTTCCCAACTGAGCACTAGACAAAATGTGGAGGACTTGGACTTATTATCAAAAGAAAACAAAGCCCTTACAAGTATATCATTGAAACCAGTATTTCTTTTACTAAAATAAAAAATATTTACCTCAAACCCAATTATCCCGTTCAACATTTGGTAAATTTCTTAGCCAGATAAAATATTTTTTACCATTTCTACCATTCGAATTATGGAAATAAGCTATTATAGTAGTCAAATATTTAATGTTCAAAAACATTCAAAACCTTTAATTCACATGTTAATGACTGGATTACATTTTAAATAATCCCACCGGGAAAACAGCAGACTGAAGTATTTAATGATTACAGTTTCTATCTACTCTATATATGAATTAATAAAACTTTTTTTTTAATGTCACTGCCTACTACTTCCTATATTTCCACCTGCATATACCAAGAAATTGATAATTAGACAAAAACTTTCTTTTTAAAATTTTAATCAATCAAATATAGAAGTAAAAAGAAAGTTTTTATTTTGAATTATTTACTAATTTATCATTTTAGTAGATCTTTATAATTTCTTATTTCAAAAGTACAGAGTTTACAAGCCCGGAATTCATTTTTTTTTGTTCGTGTGATACGTTACCTAAGCACAGGTTTCAGGGCGTGTCATGGGTCGCCTGATCAAATCATAAAAAGAAAACACACTATCAACAATTAAAAACTCAAATAAAGATGCAATAATAGACATAAACCATGGATACGCGTAGGATGCAATAATATTCTCTCTAGTAAGAGCGTCTGTAACAGAAAAGATAAAATAAGAAAAAAAAGAAAAGAAAAAGAGTTTACCTCGGAGAGGTTAGGAAAGATTTATGTCACTGGCTTTAACTTAAGTTTACTAAAGACAAAGATTTGTTTTCTTTCCAAAATATATATCATTTTATGACTATGATTGTGATTTAAAAATTTGAGAATCAGTGTACTCTTTTTACTCTTTTAAAAAAAATTAAACATTTATAAACAGTTTATTAATGTTAAAAGTGACAATGTGTGACTATGGCTTGCTGAAATGTATAAGTAAAAAATGTGTATTATAATTCTAAAATTGCTCTACGGACCGGGACCTCCCGGGATGCACAAATTACCCGGGAAAGTATTTTATAGACTGATATTTGTTGTTGGATCTTGGGAAACAGCACGTAATTTTAAACTTTTTCCAAAAAACTCTGACTTGCAATAAAATATATCACTAAGGGATTTCCTCAATGTTCTTTTTCTGTGTCTGTAGAATGTAACAAGAAAGCTTCGTTTGATGCATAACCAGTAATCGAAGTAAAATGACTGCGTGGAGATCATTGAATAAACGTAAATATGCGCTAATTTGGCATGGGATAGCAATATTTCAAAATTTGTTGAATGCGACATGACTTAATTAAAGAACATCGAATGCGGCAAACAAACCAATGTCTCATACCTCTTTTTAAGTCATCAGTTAAGAGATTGCGAGATTGATAATTTAATTTTTAAAATGTGTTTTTGACATCATCAGATGTAATAAGAATATAAAACTAAAATGCTACCTCACTTTGGTGAAACCTGTACTAGAATATGCATCGTCTGTATGGGACCTATCCACCAAAGAAAACATTGATAAACTAGAACAAATTCAAAAAAGAGCTTCCAGATTCATTACTGGAGAATATTCAAAACTTACAAGAATAACACGATTAGTTAAATCATTAAAACTTTAAACACTAGAGGATAGAAGAACCAAGAGTAAAGTATTAAAATTACATAAAGCAATTTATTCTGTTTTAGAAGTACAACACAAAGATAACTTAATACAACCCTCAGATAGACATAAGGATAAAAACACCTTTGTTTTTCCGTATGCAAGAACGAACACATACAAATTCTTGTTCTTTCCGTCCGGATTCTGGCTTGGAATGGGTTCAGGGCCGGCCTTAGGGTAAGGCGAACAAGGCAACCGCCTTGGGCCCCGCGTTTTCAGGGCCTTGCGCTTTGACAAAACATTTTTACTACTTTTACAATTTTACTACTATTTCTTAAGTTGTTTTTTTATAACAAATGTATCAAGAAAACTTTATATTTATTTTCTTTTCAGTATAAATAATTATACAAATACAGTACTAATATAATAAAGCATTATAATAATCCCAAATCCTAATGCAATACGTATATATATATAGAAATTTTTAAATAAGAAAACGCCACTTGCAGGCTATGCTATGGTAAGTGAAAAAATGTCAGTGTCATCTTTTTTACCCCTTGTACCTGTCACAGTTACAGCTTGCTGCTAAATTATATGGCAAAAACATGTCCTGATGCAATGACTTTTTTTTGTTATAATTCAACAAATCTATGTTTTATTTTCTGCTTTAACAATGCGTATGATTGAACTATTTCCGTGAAACCACTTTGTGAAACAAGATTGGAATGCCAAGTGGAAAGTGTAAAGGTCATGCGATATTAATTAGGCGAAATCTATGATGCACTTTTCGAAGTTGCGGAGCAAAGTAGTGATCCAAAAGCTCGAAGTGAAGCAGAGTCATTGTGCAAACAACTTAAGAAGTTCAATTTCATTGTTTCAAATGCTATTTGGTGCAACATATTGTTCCACTTTAAATAAAATAATGGGGCTTGAGACTGCAACCAGGCTTTTAAATTAGTAAATGTCTAACATTCAAAATATTACATTCATGGAAAAGAACTGACCCAAACTAAAGATGCAAAATACTTAGGAGTCTTAATAAATGAGAAACTATCATGGAATCCCCATGTCAATGAAGTTATTAAAAAATCAAACAAAACCTTAGGCTTTATAAAAAGGAACTTCAACAAATGTAATAGAGATATAAAACTAAAATGCTACCTCACTTTGGTGAGACCTGTACTAGAATATGCATCTTCTGTATGGGACCCATCCACCAAAGAAAACATTGATAAACTAGAACAAATTCAAAAAAGAGCTGCCAGATTCATAACAGGAGAATATTCGAAACTGACAAAAATAACACCATTAGTTAAATCATTAAACCTTGAAACACTAGAGGATAGAAGAACCAAGAGCAAAGAAGTAATCATACATAAAGCAATTAATTCTAATTTAGAAATACAACACAAAGATAACTTAATACAACCCTCAGATAGACATAAGGATAAAAAACACCTTTCTTATTCCGTATGCAAGAACAAACACATACAAGTTTTCCTTCTTCCCGTCCGGAATTCGGGCGTGGAATGGGTTGCCTGAAGAATCCAGGAAAACCAACACTTTATCAACATTTAAATCTCTAATAAAAATGCAGGACTAAACACAAACCATAGATAAGGGTAGGACGCAATAATCTTCTGTATAGAAGGAGCGTCTGTAAACAGATAAGATAAGATAAGATGTAAACAGGATATTAGTTAGCCTGACAGGACGTAACACAACAGCGAACGTTTCGGCAAAGAGCCTTCCTCAACGAACAAATAGTACACAAATAAAACGAATACAACGAAAGACTTTAATGTTCCACTTTAATTACATCAGCAAAAAATTACAAAATATTTATGTCGGTCTAGCAACTGCAGTTGACAGCATTGGAAGATACTTGCAAATGGTTGAAATCTTATAGAAAAGACAGTTTTGAAACAGCAATAGCAATTGCTAAAGACATTGCCACAGACATTGCCACAGACATTGCCACAGACATTGCCACAGACATTGCCACAGACATTGCCACAGACATTGAAGTTGAACTACTCATTCAACCTAGTTTAAAAAGAAGAGAAAAGAATATACTTATGAATTAGAAGATGAAGGATTTGTAGACGCACAAGAAGAATTTAGCGCAGGATTTTTAAACCAGATTGTTGTTATGCCGAATGTCGACGGAAAGCCACTTTGACCAAATACTAATGCATCATTGTGACTCATTTTGGGTTTATTTTATTTTTAAATTTCATCAATTACAATTTGAAAAATGATCTACTGAATTGCTCTTTGAATCTCGAGAAAAGCTCACGGCCTAAAAATGTAAGGATCTTGATGTTTTTATGCTTGCTGAAGAGTTGCTGTCTTTAAGTTCCATAATTGCCGCAGTCACTTTCAACGATCCTGTTAATATTTTGCAGTTTCTTTCAGTAAAAAAAAATAGTGACTTTCCTAACCCACTCATTGCACTTCAATCACTTCTAACTATTCCTGTCACTTTGGATTCCTAAGAAAGAAGCTTTTGGAAACTAAAACTTATTTAAACCTATTTGCAATAAACAATGAATCAAGATCGGCTCAGTAACTTAGCTATTTTGTCAATTAAAAATGATGCTGCTAAGGAACTTGACAATATTGAACTTACCAGTATTTCAGATCTTGTAGCCGCGAAAGCTTGCAAGATTTCATTGTAAGTTGTAAAAAACAGGGTGAAAGTAGAAGATACAACCAAACCAACGCTATTGTATATATATATTTATATACAATTAGCTTACCAAAAACAATGTTTTTAAATTATTTACATCTTTTTTTAGTTTTAGTGTCTTCAATTAAATGAAAAAAAACTGAAATCATTGATGTGTCTATGATGTTATAGAGTAAAAATTTAAGTAATTTAATTTTTTTATCTCCACTTATTTTAATATATATGTAAAATGCACATTTTTGCATGGGTCTCGCTCCTCATCTGCTGTCTGGGGCCCGGACCCCCGCATTTGGTATTCTGCCTTGGGCCCCGCATACTCTAGAGCCGGCCCTGAATGGGTTGCCTGAAGAAACCAGGAAATCCAACACTTTATCAACATTTAAAACTCTAATAAGAATGCAAGGCTAGACACAGACCATAGATGAGCGTAGGACGAAATAATCTTCTGTATAGAAGGAGCGTCTATAACAGATAAGATAAGATCCGTTGAAATAAAACTTGATTAACATCTCCTGAAAAACTTGACTGTATGGGAGGTCACTAACCTATACACGAAATGACAACATAAGTACGTTTTTTTTTAAATTCCCCACAATAACCCCTACCTCCCCTACCCACACACTATGCCAACGCCATGCTATTTCCATTCATTCCCCACAATAACCACCACCTCCCCTACCCACACACCATACCAACGCTGCGCTATTTCCATTCATTCCCCACAATAACACCCACCTCCCCTACCCACACACTATACCAACGCCATGCTATTTCCATTCATTCCCCACAATAACCACCACCTCCCCTACCCACACACCATACCAACGCTGCGCTATTTCCATTCATTCCCCACAATAACACCCACCTCCCCTACCCACACACTATACCAACGCCGCGCTATTTCCAATCATTCCCCACAATAACCACCACCTCCCCTACCCACACACTATACCAACGCCATGCTATTTCCATTCATTCCCCACAATAACCACCACCTCCCCTACCCACACACCATACCAACGCTGCGCTATTTCCAATCATTCCCCACAATAACCACCACCTCCCCTACCCACACACTATACCAACGCCGCGCTATTTCCAATCATTCCCCACAATAACCACCACCTCCCCGACCCACACACTATACCAACGCCATGCGATTTCCATTCATTCCCCACAATAACCACCACCTCCCCGACCCACACACTATACCAACGCCATGCGATTTCCATTCATTCCCCACAATAACCCCCACCTCCCCGACCCACACACTATACCAACGCCGCGCTATTTCCATTCATTCCCCACAATAACCCCCACCTCCCCGACCCACACACTATACCAACGCCGCGCTATTTCCATTCATTCCCCACAAAACCCCCCACCTCGCCGACCCACACACCATACCAACACCGCGCTATTTCCATTCATTCCTCACAATAACCCCTACCTCCCTTACCCACACACCATACCAACACCACGCTATTTCCATTCATTCCTCACAATAACCCCTACCTCCCTACCCACACACCATACCAACACCGCGCTATTTCCATTGATTCCTCACAATAACCCCTACCTCCCCTACCCACACACTATACCAACACCGCGCTATTTCCATTCATTCCCCTCAATAACCCCTACCTCCCCTACCCACACACCATACTAACGCCACGCTATTTCCATTCATTCCCCTCAATAACCCCTACCTCCCCTACCCACACACCATACTAACGCCACGCTATTTCCATTCATTCCCCACAATAACCACCACCTCCCCTACCCACACACCATACCAACGCTCGCGCTATTTTCATTCATTCCCCACAATAACCACCACCTCCCCTACCCACACACCATACCAACGCTGCGCTATTTCCATTCATTCCCCACAATAACACCCACCTCCCCTACCCACACACCATACCAACGCCTGCGCTATTTCCATTCATTCCCCACAATAACCACCCACCTCCCCTACCCACACACCATACCAACGCTGCGCTATTTCCATTCATTCCCCACAATAACACCCACCTCCCCTACCCACACACTATACCAACGCCGCGCTATTTCCAATCATTCCCCACAATAACCACCACCTCCCCTACCCACACACTATACCAACGCCATGCTATTTCCATTCATTCCCCACAATAACCACCACCTCCCCTACCCACACACTATACCAACGCTGCGCTATTTCCAATCATTCCCCACAATAACCACCACCTCCCCTACCCACACACTATACCAACGCCGCGCTATTTCCAATCATTCCCCACAATAACCACCACCTCCCCGACCCACACACTATACCAACGCCATGCGATTTCCATTCATTCCCCACAATAACCACCACCTCCCCGACCCACACACTATACCAACGCCATGCGATTTCCATTCATTCCCCACAATAACCCCCACCTCCCCGACCCACACACTATACCAACGCCGCGCTATTTCCATTCATTCCCCACAATAACCCCCACCTCCCCGACCCACACACTATACCAACGCCGCGCTATTTCCATTCATTCCCCACAATAACCCCCACCTCCCCGATTTCCAAACTTTCTTTTGATTTAGTTTTACTCTGAAACTAAGTTTTTGTTTTAAAAATATGTTCACTGATCAACTGAGAAACTTGCATTATTGTAAATAAATAAAGTCTTGGTCAATATGTAAAAAACTCCATCTAGAAATTGAATTTCCTTCATTTGTTACATTTAATCTTATCAGCAAGAAATTCAGCTGACTCACACGCTAAACATTTTTCTTTAAAGAAATTTTGACGAAAGATGACCTATTTATAGCAGCTGCTAAACTGCCCAGTCAAGGTCGGTCATCTTTCAAACATTTGGTATAGATAATTTAATCGAAAATGGTACACGCCAACCCCCCCCCCAACCTTTCTTTTATTATTGTACACTAATAGGAGAAGAGAACTGGTCGTTGCAGATATAAGAGACTAATTTAAAATGTACACAAAACAGGACTGCACGCAGGGTTGCCAGATTGTAATTTGGGTAAAAGGCCAAACTGACTGCCAAAAAAGGCCAAAAAAAGGCCAAACTTATGTTATATGAAAAATGTCAACAAAAATGACGTCACGCACCTAGGGGGCGGGAGGGGGTCACAGATTTATGGCGAGGGGGGGGTGCTTTTAAGAACTGTGACGTCATATTGGAAAGGGTCTAGCTCTTGATTACGTGTGACGAGTGGTGTGAAAATACATTGAAAAATCTGCCAAAATCGCGTGACGTCATTTATGGACGGCTCATAACGGCTGAAAATTATTTAACTATTTAAAATGAAGGTAGAACCAGGAGAAAAAGGATAATAAATGTGTAAATGCCAATGTTCGTATGTATGGTTGTACTCACAAAATAAATAGACTATGATACTAACATAAAAATTTGAAAGAAAAGCTTCAGGTCATCCTTTTCCTCTAGACTGCTATTTGCAGTATTATTATAAACTTTATCAGATGTCAAGTCATCAAGCATTCTTGGTGAAATGAGAAAGTCCTCACTGCATTTATTTGTAAACAAAAGCTCAGCCTTGACTCTAACAATAGCGTCTAAAAGTGTGAGCTGCATTCTATATCTGGCTTTTTCTTAATAGCCTTTTCGTTAAAATTTTTAATGTCTAACATACACGTAAGCTATTCAAAAATAGAAAATAATTAATAAGGTTATTGACTTATTGGCAATTTAAAAAAAAATTGTGATAATCAGTATTTTTATATATATTTTATATATATATTTTTTTTTAAAGAAAAAGGCCAAAAAAAGGCCAAAAGGCCCAAAAAATTTTTGAGGCCAAACCCTCTTAGAAAAGGCCAAATTTTGAGAATTTGGCCTTAAAAAGGCCAATATGGCAACCCTGGCTGCACGTTCCTGCCAATGAAAATTACTTACTGGCCAATGCTTCCAATAAATGACGCATTTTTGTGTGCCTGTTTCCTCCTGACCTCCAACTGATTCCCTCGAATGTGCAGCCTTTATTTTAATACCTCAACATTCATAAGAGCCCCAATGACCAGAGCATTGATCGTGGTCCATTAAAAGAAAAGAAAAAAAAAGATATCAAAATGTTACACTGATTGAAGCAGGTTTCCTTATTTTACACAGCAAGAAGCGGTCCTCCTAATTTTACACTGATAAAAGCAGTCTTCACAATTTTACTCTGATGTGAGAAGTCATCACAATATAAGACTGATGGGAGCAGTCCTCCATGTTTTACACTGACTGGAACAGCTATTGGATAATGATGGATTAATACGAAATTGCGAATGTTTAATCTGTAAGAAATAATAGGTTTGGTATTGTTTTTTCAAATGTTCATTTTAAAAAAATATATAATTATTTTAATTTTTAAACGTGCAGTTTGTATTAGTCAAAATAAATGATTTAATCGGGAATTTCTTTATCTTTAAAGGAGAAATAGCATGTAAACCAAGTACTTCTGAAATGACTTAAAATAATATTGTTGAAATTACTTTGAATAACTGGTTAATTGCAATAATGTAATTTATAATCTTTTCGGTCAAGAATGCACAAGGTTTTGTTAACTGTAGCAGTCCTTGAGTCATCTACGGGACAATATGATGCAATACTCAAAATCTGTAACTATGAAAACTACCCCCCAACCCCCTTTTTTAAAAAAAATTCTTCTATCCTCACGTGACAGTGTCTTGGATCAGTTTGACCCGTCCACAAGACAGGTTGTCGGTTCAAGTCCTCGCGCGAACTTGAGACGTGGACTGCACCGAACTTTGGTAGCGCTTCATCAACGGCGTCCACCTTATCAGCGCGTGATCGAGACCGATAAAAGGCCGGCACTGACCTCCTCAAGTCCACAAGTTTTTGGACGAGACCCCCAGCCGTAACCTTCCGTCTAATCACCGCAAGCTGGTGAGTTGAAAGACATAGCAAGACTTCGAGCTCGGTCGATGCTGATTGGCTCAACATGCTTACATCTCATTAGATCTCTTTCAGTAGCTGAAACAAATGTGTGTTAATGGCTGTCGTGGTTCAACGAATAGTTACCGTCATACAGTTTAAAGATGTATTTGTAGATCGAGACCTTAGGCAGATATAAATATGACTTGCATAGCGTCAGAAAAAAAAAGTAATTCTTTTGGGGTATATATTTTTGAGGCCCCTATCATATTCACTTGTGCACGCTTCCGGATCTGTATATATGTCGTCCGGATCTGTATATGTCGTCAACTTTTCAAAATGTTCGTAAACACGTTTTCTGACTTGCTAGAGTGCTGAAATTTTCACAGTAGGTTTGGCTTGTGGGGAGGATTCAGTTATTAAAGTTTTAGATCGATCGAATGTACCGTAATTAAATTAATGCATTTTTAGTTTATCTCTATATAACTATATGTAGCGGTCTGCTTTTGTTGACATTTTATGCGTCACGCTGAGTTAAGTTCAGCCATCCGTGACCAAAACTCCCCCCCCCCTTTTCATTTTTACAGCAAAGGGGAGTAAAGTCAATCTCAGTCTGTAAATGTTTGTCGCGTTTAAGCATGATCAATATCAATACTTTTTAGTTATGTCTCATATGTAAGAGATGTATAATCAAAAACTTTGTTTTTACGGGGTTGTTTAAAGAGTTTAAATTTTCATGAATGAAATTAAGTTTTACAAATCTTTTGTTAACGCATAAAAGTAGAAAATAAAATGAACAAAAAAAAACTTTTAAAAAAAAGATGAGGCCCAGCTGCAGTGAGGAATGTAGAATCTCGCATGAAAAATCAGAAAATAATTTTTAGTTACAAACTAATTAGATTTAATATGACTAAAAACTTTGGGCGGGTGTTTGGTATAAAAATTAAAGATTTATAATTTAGAAGGCAAAAGAGAGATCTATAAGTGAGAGAAGGAGTGAACTGCATATGTAAAACCTCATAAGAGCCCTCCCAACGTTTTTTTTTACAGCAAGTGGAGTTCACTCAGTTTCAGTCTGTAAATGTTTGTGGAGTTTGAACATAATCAATACTTTTAGTTATGTCTCATATATAAGGGATTTACAGTCGTCAAAACTTTGTTTTTACGCCTTAACATATATTAATTATCTAAAAGTCTAATTGTAGCTACACCCATATTTTTCTAATTTAACTTTAGCAGAGCAATAAAATCATTTAGTACTAAAGGGTATAAAAAGGTCTAGGCTGCCCGGTTTAGTTAGAAGATATTTTTATTTGCAGAACGATGTATCTGGTCGCAATCTTCGTTTGCCTCCCGGCACTGGCCATGAGCGCCATTGACTGGGATCTTGTGGCTTCCGGGGCATTCGCCAACATCGACCAAAACAATGACAACTCCTTGGAGAAGGGTGAAGTCGAGAATTACTTCAGGGTAAGTTAAGTAATACTTCAAGGTAATCGAGCATGACTTAAGGGTAACTCCTGTGCCCTACTTCAGGGTAAGTCGAGAGTTACTTCAAGGTAATCGACAATGACTTAAGCGTAACTCCTGAGCCCTAATTCAGGCGGAAGTTTCAGCTTCGTTTCAATAAAGCTTTCAAATCTTCAAATAATTTTTTTTATTTTTTACTGGGCTTGTTTATTATTTTGTTTATTTTTTATAAAAAAATTAAGTTGCGGCGCAAACTGTTTAGTCATTCTGAAATTATAATTCTGTTTAGTAAATTGTCATAGTTGACACGCTGACTATGAAGTAAATGAATGCTTTCTCCCATAGCACTAACACTACCCATGCTAGATTATTACATTCAGTAGACTCACCATCATCAAGTAACTGAATCCTAAACAAATAAACTAAAAAAGATCATATCAAATTGTTCATTTCAAGTAATATGTTTTGGAGTTTTTCAGGTCCGATCATTACAATAATATTTTTTTAAAAATCTAAAGTTACAAAGTTATAAAATAAATTGACCACTTTGCCTAGATAGTTGACCATGCAATGGGATGAGCCGTTGTTCACATTACAGCATACTGACAATGTCCAATTAATTCTCCAGCATTTTGTGTGATATTTATTTCTGCGATGTCTGCATTGCAATGTATATAAATGATATGAGTATCAAAAACTAAAACTTAACCATTGACATCGTCTCCTACTCTGACCAACAGCAAACCTACGACACCAACAACGACAACCAGGTCACCAAAGCAGAGTACGTCGCCGTCATCACCGCCGCCAACGCCGGAGACAACAACCTCGTCAAGGCCCTGACCGACCTCTTCGAGGACCTCGACTACAACAACGACGGCGTCCTGGACAAGGACGACAACGACAAACTCTTCGACACCATCGACGCCAACAACAACAATCACGTGACACAGCTGGAGTTCACCACGTGAGTAACGCCTTCACCGGCAACGACGCTACATGCCGGGGACGGGGGTGGGGGGAGAGAGAAAAGGGCGTACTCCGGTCTAAAGAAGATCATTTTGAAGTGGGGCGGGCTTGCAAGGTCTATAGAGATGTACTCGTTTGATCAGAAAAAATAATTCTTAACGATGAAGATATCCCAGGGATCTCAGGTGATTGTGTTAAATAGCCTTTAGGATTTTTAGACATGTTTTACTTGGGCCTGTTACATGACATTTGGGTTGCGGGTCGGTATCAATAATGATTTATCTGGGCCTGTTACATGACATTTGGGTTGAGGGTCGTTATCAATAATGTTATACTTGGGCCTGTTACATGACATTTGGGTTGAGGGTCGTTATCAATAATGTTATACTTGGGCCTGTTACATGACATTTGGGTTGGGGATCGTTATCAATAATGATTTATCTGGGCATGTTACATGACATTTGGGTTGGGGGTTCGTTATCAATAAGGATTTATCTTGGCCTGTTACATGACATTTGGGTTGGGGGTCGTTATCAATAATGTTATACTTGGGCCTGTTACATGACATTTGGGTTGAGGGTCGTTATCAATAATGTTATACTTGGGCCTGTTACATGACATTTGGGTTGGGGATCGTTATCAATAATGATTTATCTGGGCATGTTACATGACATTTGGGTTGGGGGTCGTTATCAATAATGTTATACTTGGGCCCATTACATGACATTTGGGCTGGGGGTCTTTATCAATAATGATTTATCTGGGCCCGTTACATGACATTTGGGTTGGGGGTCGTTATCAATAATGATTTATCTGGGCCTTTTACATGACATTTGGGTTGGGGATCGTTATCAATAATGATTTATCTGGGCCTTTTACATGACATTTGGGTTGGGGATCGTTATCAATAATGATTTATCTGGGCCTTTTACATGACATTTGGGTTGGGGGTCGTTATCAATAATGATTTATCTGGGCCTTTTACATGACATTTGGGTTGGGGGTCGTTATCAATAATGATTTATCTGGGCCTTTTACATGACATTTGGGTTGGGGATCGTTATCAATAATGATTTATCTGGGCCTTTTACATGACATTTGGGTTGGGGGTCGTTATCAATAATGTTTGTGATTGTTAAATAACGATGGTATTTATAATTATTTGAAAAAGAAAAGTCTCAGGTGTCTTCGTGACCACCAACCCCATCTCAAGATTAGGCCAAATTTTTTTTACTTTATTTGGTCCTGCCTGATTCTTGCCCCTGCTTTGAATTAAGAAATTTAATGCCCGTCATTCTAATTAGTTGTAAAGAATGAGTTAACAGTTAAGCAATTGGATAACGGACCCCATGGAGTAGAGGACCAGTTTCTCGTGCTATTTCAGCTGAATTGTGTTGTTGGCATTTTGAAGCTCTGCGTTTATCAATGTTAATTTCTTAACCTAGTTGCTTTTTTTTTACATCGACTCACTTCTATTAACTTGACGATGCTATTAATTTCAATAACTTTATGTTTAGAAGGTGCGTCTGTCATGCATACCATAAGTCTTATTAAACCTTGTTTTTTTCTTCTTCTTCTTTACAGATGGTTTGATCTTGCCATTAAACCCAACGCTGGTTAACTGATTGCACAGTTGCACAATGTTGATTTTAAAAAAAAATCAATGATCGATATATGTATTTCCCTTAAGTTTTTCACACTTAAAAATAAAATGATTATGAATTTATGTGATTTTAAATTGTTTATAAAAAGCTTTTTTGTACAATGCCTTGTCATTTCACATGTCCATTTATTTTTCTCTGTACATTTTTTTATATTTCTTCTGTTAAAATTAAATGTTACACTTTATGTTTACGTTGTAGGTGTACACTTATTTTAATATATATTTTTCGATCTTTTGACGCTTTCATATTTCAAATAATTGTCATTGTGAGAAGATAATCGGACTATGCTCCGCATATCAAACTATGTCAAGAAAATATCCACCTTGGTCCATAGCATGGAACTATTTAGACAGTTGTCATCCCATGTGAACAAGCTCTAGCCAAATTGGTGTCTGTTAAAGTGACCAGAAAGACGTGTTTCAAAACAGATTGATTAATTAGCAATTGGTCTTGCATATGGCTCTGTCTGCTCAGTCCTAAACACGCTGTTAAAATTAAATTTCCTCTCGTCTGTGACTGTTGTTTGGTGAGTTTAGTATTGGAAAAATAATGTTTAGCGATAGGTCTACGCTTTCTTTTTAAAATAATAATATAAAACAATGTGTGTAGAGAGAATTTGTTTGAAGGTCAATGAATAAAAACAGTATTTCCTTTTACAATATATCTAATACTAGAAATGTACCCGCGCTTTGCTGCGGGAGTGTACTGCCCTATAAGTTTGAATACGTAGTTGAAAATAAGCTAATAACTATATGTTAAGTATATTTGTGTATGCGACGATTTAAGTTCGGCCTTCTTGTTATCATATAACTAAATGTTGTGTTTACTCATGGACGGCCTTCTTGTTATAATATAACTAAATGGTGTACTTACTCATGGACGGCCTTCTTGTTATAATATAACTAAATGTTGTACTTACTCATGGACGGCCTTCTTGTTATAATATAACTAAATGTTGTACTTACTCATGGACGGCCTTCTTGTTATAATATAACTAAATGTTGTACTTACTCATGGACGGCCTTCTTGTTATAATATAACTAAATGTTGTGTGTACTCATGGAATGCAACTTTCAGTTGATCAGAAATATTCTTATGAAAAATGTAATTCTCTAATTCTGAGACAATTTTACCCAATAATAAATGGAGCTTTGAAACGTAACAAACGATTTGAAAAGTGCATTATTTTAATTTAAAATCCTGCAAACAAACATTTCTCATTGCTATAGATTCAACGTATCAAGAGATTACTTTCGGAATGAAACTCGTGTAGCATTTAATACGCTGATATAACTTAAGGGAAGAAGGTAAAATGAATGAATAAAAAACCAAATTAAAATACATCAAACCTATTTTTTAATTTTTTTTCACTTTTGTCCCCTTCATCAAATGGTCCCATTTAGCGATTGTTTCCAAAATCTTATATGTTGCTGTTTCACCAAGGCATTCAATTCTTTGTTGATTTCCGTTTTCAGATAAGACATTATATTTTGTAAAGTATATCATTAAGCCCACTTTTTCTCTTTCCAGGTTCCCTTTTTTCCCCTGTTTTTTTCTGGAAATTAGATAATTTATTTGAGAAGTATATTTAATATTGATCCATTCGCTTAAAAACGTATGTGAAACGAAGATATAAATTTTAAAAAAATATTTTGGAATCCTGGAAAGAAATGAGTGGACATATTCAATTCCCATTAAGGTAAAAATTCAAATTAGTTATCAGGTTCATGTTAACTTAGTTTAGTATAGATATATCCATTGATCCATTAGTCAAATATTATACTGTAATAATTTAGCTGATATAAGAAAAGGCAATTTTTACATAACATTAATTTTAGATCAGAGTTCAGTCATGCTTACTTTATTATAGTATGAGTCTGAAAATTTACATACTTTTATGCAAATGGGAAGTTGGACCATTATTGAGAGGGTGCTTAGGCTTTTATTAGTAGGCACTAAATGAAGTTAATCAAGAGAAATAAAGAAAATATTAAGAAAGTCTCTCATTCTTTATAAACTTTAAACACACTTTTTTAGAGTGTATATATTTTTATAATTTTATGCAATATATCAGAAATTTTAAAATTTGTTATAAGAAAAAAAACCATTCAACTTCTAATGTTCATTACTAATAAGTTGATTTCACTTAGAGAATTGCTTTTCTCATAGAACTCACTCACAATTTTCAGGGTACTAAATAAAGTTAACTGCCAGTTGTTTTTAAAATTGACGACAACTGCCGTCACGTAAAAAATTATTTTATTTATTTAAAATCGTTAATTTAACATCGTTAAACTATTCAAAGTAATGAAATATTTGTAACAGCAGGTATAAGTTAAGGAACCACACTCCCACCTTCTCTCTAAAAGGCAATAGCTGCTTATACTAAAGAGCTAATAAGGGGCCGTCCATAAAGTACGTCACGCTATTTTTGACCATTTTACCCCCCCTTCCCCTGTCACAAACTGTCACACTTTCTTACACCCCCTCCCCCCACTGGAGCGTGACGTACTTTATGGACGGCCCCTAAAGTAAATTATAAATATTGTAAATGTAATGAAGTTTCCAAAAGAATTTAAAGAAACTAACTCAATCTTATTTAAAAACCTTGTAATAAAATTTGCGCACCATTTTTAGTCAATGAAAGTTAATTTAAGGGCGGGCGCTTAAAATGAAGTCTTGTAATGAAGTATTGCTCCAAAAATAAATTATATACTTTTTGATAGTCTTTATTAATTAGTGTTTTAATATGGAAATGATATATAATTCTTTTATATATTTGTCTCTATGTTATACGATTTTAATTTACGGCTTTTATGTAATAGGTATAATTTAAAAAAGGATTTCAAGTATGTTTTGGATCATGTTTCCCGATGGGACATCATAGTTTGTAAATTATTTTTCAAACACCAGATTTAGTTTCTTAAAAATGAATAAATTATTTACGAAATTGAAAAAAAAGATGATATGTTTGACTAAACATCTATTTTTAAAATGGCTTTTGTTATCCCGCTACAGCTTAATGACCATGGCATATTCCATTCGCCACCCAACTTAATTAATTACTTTTAGGTTCACTTGTATTGAGTTTAATATACTTCTGTTTATAAGTCCGGTAGAAAGGTTTAAATTGTAAATTTATAGAGCTTATGTAATAAAAAAACACAGCATTGGTCGTATGCTTTTATATGCATGTAATAATCATTGATGATTAACTTTAATAAGTAAATTGAAGGGATTGAGCCATTAAAATAAGCATGAAAAATTAATAAAGAACACGCAACAAATTTTAAGAAAAACAAAACGTATAGTTCCTTTAAATTACGATTAAGCTTTTTTGACTTAGGCAATTTCTTTCCACATAAAATACCCTCACATAAATAGTATTTGTTTAAATTAAAATTTGAGTTATTAGAAACAACACAATAAAACTCTTAATTTAAAAATGAATACCATACATCGTGTGACAAATGTAATGAAATAGTTTTAACCCATCTATAATATAAAGAAAGTATTTGTATAAAAGGCCACTGTTTTGTACCGCAAGGCCAAAATAAAATATATGAATGTTATTATAATAAAATTGAAGATGCGTACACGAAAAGGTGCACACCGTAATTTGACAATAAAAATTTTCTTTGTCTCACTTCCACAAACATCTTCGCTTACAAATGGCCTCTTAACAAAATATTTTTTCCAATGGAGCATCTTTTTGCCTGCTTTTTATACTGTTTCTGAAATGAGTCAGGCAAATGTCATTGAACTGCGCAACAACACGACTTGTTTGAACCCTTTAGGGGTGTTTCTTTTCAATAATCTGACCAATAAGAGAGCAGAACTGTTAGTGGTGCGTTGAATGCAGTCACGTGATGCCCAGGTGTTGTCAGATGCTCGTTGTTCCTATCTTGGAATTGTTTTCTTATCACGGAACAAAATATTCTTCGAGTGGCCTTTCTTATCTTGGATTTTTTGTAACTTAAAGCTTTCGTGTCTCGAGGTGCCGCTGTATGTAACAAATAGAGTGTCTATTATTAACTTAAACATGCATCTTATTATTAGTTTAATTATTGATTTCTCCTCCTTACTATGCACTTTTGAATTAAAGATTAATCTTATGATCACGCGGGTCATTAAAATAAAACAAAATTGTCTTTATCTTATATGTAGTCTGAAATGCGTCTCAGTGTTTCAGGGACTGAGTTGAGGTGCGTAAAGGGGGAGGGGATCTCAAAACGTCAGGAATGGTGTTTTGTTTGTTGTGCGAGTGAGTGGTTCTCAATCAGTCAAGGGCAGAGTGATGTGTTGCTATTCAATCGGACTTATTATGTAGTCAAAAGACAGAGTGTGGTGTGCAATGGAATGAGTCTCCAATATGTCTGGGAAAGCTGAATTGTGTCATAGAAATGTTTCTCAGATGTATACTTTCATATGAACTAGTTTTCCTATGGCATTACCATTCTAAAATTAAAAAGAGAAGTAGCGTGCAAACCGTCAGATCGTGTTAGAAGTTACCACCGATATTTATGGGCAATAAAAATTAATGTCGAAATTCTTCCATTTGAACAGAGAAAAACACGTAGTAACAGAAGTCAATATTTACTTGACCTCAGATATTGGCAGGTCTAATCAAGACTATTACTGAAGATTATTTTTTTTTGGAACCATCGCCTTAATCATAAAGTTCTTAAGTTAAAAATATTCTAATTTCATTTCAACGTACTTTAACAAGGGCAGTTCTAATCTGATCAGAAATTTTAAAAGTTGGGTTAGGTTCTAATCTCATGACAAGACATTTAAGTTAGGACAGTTCTAGTCTAAATTTCTTATTGTTAGTTAGGTTCTGATCTCATCAGAAACCCTTAAGTTATGTAAGGTTCTAAACTCATCATAAATTTCTTAAATAAACGACAGTTAATCTCATCCTATATTCCTTAAGTAAAGTTCTAATCTCACCACAAGTACTTAAGTTGAGGACATTACTAATGTCATAAATTCCTTCACTGAAGGGCATCACAAATTCCATACAAGACCATAAAGGGTATTAACACATTTACTTTTAAAATAAAAATATATAAATTTGGGGACATTTTCAATTATTAATTATTTTTTTACAGTGTAGAGGGAGAAGGTTATTCTATGTTTTGAATTCTACATCATTACGTTATAAGAAAGCTTATGGCAATGTTTTGGATGTCGCAAAATCCAGAAGCAGACCTCACTCGAGGAGACTTACGCTGGAATGAAACTCGTTGCATCAAATCGTCACGTGACTAGGACAAACGCGTTACAGAATACAGCCCTGAGGCATTCGAATCAGTACTGCATGTAAATCTTGACTTTCTATAAGTGGGATTCTATATTTAACAACCACGAGTTGATGATGCAATAATCCACATGCCATGGCATCTACTCGCTAGGAGCCGTCCATAACGCTATCTTTGGCCATTTTTAACTCCCCCCTCCCCCTGTCAAAAATCTCGGCCCCCTCCCCTAAAGTACATCACACTTTCGAAAAAAAAATTGTTTTTTAATTATAAAATTATTGAAATTTAATATAAAACACCGTGACGTCACACATGGCCGGACCTGCCCCTCCCCCCTGTCACAAACTGTCACAATTTCTTACACAGCCTCCCCCCTCTGGAGCTTGACGTACTTTATGGACGGCCCCTTATTATTGATTTGTGTGGAGAATCGTGTTTGTTTGTTTGTTGTTACTTAAGCTTTAAAAAATAGTTTGACAATAGTTCCTTGTGTCCTCTCATTGAACCAAATTTCTAAAACGTACCAACGCCATTTTGTTTTATGTATTGAGGATAAGTTAAATAGCCCCAATTTTAAAAAAAAATCAGCTATCCCAACGAGTTTTTATGTAATTTTATAATTGATATAAGAAAGGCTTCATATTTAAATAACATGAATTAATTATTATGTGTCTGTCTCACCTATTACTCCAATTTCATTATGTTTTTAAAAAAAGTTATAAACCGCAAAGCGTAAAAATAATGAATCCACTGTTGTTTTTTTTAAACTCAAAATTTCTTTAATTTTTCAGACCTTGGTCTTCCACACATTTGCTAACTCAAATTTACGATAAAAAACCTTACAATATTTGAACAACAATTAGTGCACTCTTTGGCCTGCTGACGCGGGGACCACAGGTGAAGTATTCTCACGACTGTCACATTTTTTGACACATTCATTTTCAATAAATAACTAGAATGGGGAATCACTCTTCACTTGTTTCAGCTACCTGCAAAACAAAGCACATGTAAGTCGAAGGAGTCACCGCATTCCTCGCGATTATTTTTTGTACATATATAGGACGCAATAATCATTGTGTAGAAGGGGCGTCAGTAAGAGATAAAATTATCGAAAAGTTTGGTGGCTTAAAATAATTTTATTTAAATTTTAAAAAAATAATTGTATTTTGCTACGAATTTTCTATCAATGTTACAGCCAAAATGAACTGCTTATTCGCCATCCTCGTTTGCCTCCCGGTCTTCATTATGTGCCAACCCAACTGGATTGGCGTTGAACTGGCCCTCTTCCGTCATTTCGACGCCAATACCGATGGACATCTGACACGAGCTGAAATTAGCTCTTACCTCAATGTGAGTTGTTCAATATTTTAAAATCGTCTATATTATTAACTCGTAATTTCTGCTTGGCTGTCTCAAAAACGTTGGATCGATTTTTAACCCCTTTCCCGGTATCCTATCGGGTGGCTGAAATGTTGCAGGCCGACTCGTGGCGACGATAAAAAAGATCTATAAACATTTCAGCTCGATCGACTGTACTTTAAGTAAATTAATGAATTTTTAGATTATCGCTGTGTATATCTATGTGTTGTTGTTGTTCTTGTTGTTCGTCCGTCGTGGTCGACGATGACCACTCTCATCATATTTGCTGGGCCGCCACATGTGTCCTCTGGTGGCTTATTAACCCTATTTTGGCACGAAAAAGGCGTCCGCATGTCGGACAAGAGATGTATGCGAACCCTTCAGGAGGGTTTTGGATACGTTCCTTTCTGGCTTGACGTTTTAACTTGGCAGCCTGTTGTCTATTAGCTTCAAAGACAGCTGCGCCATTCCATATCATAGAGCGCCAGTGGGCTCGGTTACTGGCTGCTGCTTCCCAGGAATCGTGTCCGATGTCGAAGACCTTCAGAGCAGTTTTAAGTGCATCCTTGTAGCGCTTACGTGGACCTCCGCGTGCTCCATGCCCTTCTGTGAGCTCACCATAGAAGACCCTTTTGGGGAGGCGATGGTTCGGGCATGCGCACTAGATGCCCCGCCCAGCATAGTTGGCTTTGCATGAAGCTAGTGTGGATGCTGGGGAGTCCTGACCTGGCTAATATTTCGGTGTCTGGAACTTTTTCCTGCCATTTTATATATCTATGTAGCATTTAAAGGTTTATGCTAGTCTGTCGCGCGGTGCGTATTATATTAAACATAATTTATTTATTTCTCATATATACATGATTTAAAGTCAAAAGCTTTGTTTTTTACAGTGTTTTGTTTTTCCGTATCTTTTTTTCCTGGGTTAAAGTTGGACTTCTTGTCTGTCCATTCCATTGGTAAATCAAGTGATCTGTTTGCGCTAATCTAGAAATCTAATTGCAGTAGGGATCTAATAATTTATATAAAAGGGTAAAGTTCATAGTGATAAATTGATCAAAAAAAATTTTTTTAACTTTTAATTTTGTGGGAATTAAGGACCAAACGGAAACCACTCCGGACATTCGCCCCGGCCGGATATCGGGTTTTTCCGGAACTATTCGTCTCGGCAAATAGTGCCCACGCTAATTGCCAGCTGCCAAATAGCTAAAAATACCTTAAAAAGTACAATTTTGGAATTTGATACATATCAAAATTAGTATACTTACAAATTGTTAAAAATATAACAAATGTAACTAAATTATATTTAGTTAGTTCCTCTCGGGCCGAAGACGGCACATAGGGCAGAAGTCATTGATTTCCATTTACGACGATCCGTCGCCAATTGTATTAGGTCTTGATTATTTCTTAGACCCATGGTTGAGCTTTCTCTTTTGATTGTTCTACGTAAGGTTTCTTTTGGTCTTCCTTGTTTTCTTTTGCCTTTTGGTGTCCATATGAAGGCCTGCCGTGGTAGTCTTCTCTCGTCCATTCGAAGAACATGACCGATATAATTCCAACGCCTTCTCCTTATAAAGGTTGACACATATTCTTGGATGGTTTCTTCTCTTATTGTTTCATTTTTTTAAAAATCACTCCATTTTATATTCAAAATTTTACGGAGGCATTTGTTCTCGAAGGCAACTAATTTCTTTTCTATAGCTTGAGGGGATTTCCAGCGTTCACATCCATATGTTAGTACAGGGATTACGCAAGAGTTGAATAGCCTAAGTTTTATATGTTTGCTAAGTATCTTTGATCTCCAAATATTTGTAAGTTTGTTAAAGCACTTGACGCCAACGCAATTCAAACTAAATTATAGAATTTAATAATTTTAAAATATAAAGATATAAAGTGAATATACTAATTCTTTACGACAATTTCGTGTTTACTTCTAGCGATTAGCGCCACGCCGCCATATTTAAAATTTAAACTGTTTAAATATCGAATAAAATATTAAAATAAATTCAAATTAAAATTAATACATTAGCTAAAATTAGAAGCCACTAACAGTTACAAAGTAAAGAAGTGAGATATTATCAAGAGAAACCAAATTTACAAGTAATATATAAAATATAATTAATTGATTGTTTTAAATTTTAATAAATTAATGTTCACTTCTTCTGGCCATAATTATAATATCATTGCACTTTGCCTGAAGAGTGTAGACGGTGGTAAAGTAAACAATAAAAATGCAGGCAATAATAATTTAATAAACAAAATTGAATGCCTAAAATTAAATTCTATTTGTAGAAAATGAGAAAACTAAATACAAGACAGTTATGCTTTTGCGAAATAAAGCAACCGCTAATCGTTTTTAAAACCAAAATTATTTCGATTTTCCAATTTTCGTTTAACAACCCTACTACTTGGATTCGTAGCCGGATCCGGCAAATAGTACATTTAACTATTCGGATTTGGTACCCGGTAGACAAATGTCTATCCGGTTGGTCCCTAATGGGAATGAAATCGAAGACAAGGAAAAAAAAAGCCTATGCGCATTGGTTGTGGCACGCAGCGTAAAGAGAATTCGCTTGCTGCATAACACGTCTCTGTTAAACCTTCTCTCTATTACACCTTCTCTCTATTAGACCTTTTCTCTGTTAAACCATCTCAATTATAGAGGTTCTCTCTGAAAGCCCTTATTTCTAATACACCTCCTCTTTATTAGCCCTTCTCTCTGTTAAACATTCTCTCTATTAGACCTTCTCTCTAATACACCTTCTCTCTATTAGACATTCTCTCTATTAGACCTTCACTTTATTACACATCCTCTCTATTACACCATCACTCTATTGGACATCTCTCTAATACAACTTCTCTCTAATAGACCTCCTCTCCAATACACCGTCTCTCTATTAGACATCTCACTAATACACCTTCTCTCTATTAGACCTTCTCTCTAATACACCGTCTCTCTATTAGACCTTCTCTCTAATACACCATATCTCTATTACACCTTCTATCCATTAGACCTTCTCTCTAATACACCATATCTCTATTACACCTTCTGTCCATTAGACATCTCTCTAATACACCTTCTCTCTAATAGACCTTCTCTCCAATACACCGTCTCTCTATTAGACATCTCACTAATACACCTTCTCTCTATTAGACCTTCTCTCTAATACACCGTCTCTCTATTAGACCTTCTCTCTAATACACCATATCTCTATTACACCTTCTATCCATTAGACCTTCTCTCTAAAACACCGTCTCTCTATGAGACATCTCACTAATACACCTTCTCTCTATTAGACCGTCTCTCTAATACACCTTCTCTCTAATACACCGTCTCTCTATTAGACATCTCATTAATACACCTTCTCTCTGTTAGACCGTCTCTGTAATACACCTTCTCTCTAATACACCGTCTCTCTATTAGACATCTCACTAATACACCATCTCTCTAATAAAACTTCTCTCTAATACACCGTCTCTCTAATACACCGTCTCTCTAATACACCTTCTCTCTAATACACATTCTCTCTAATAAACCTTCTCTCTAATACACCATCTCTCTAATACACGTCTCTCTATTAGACATCTCATTAATACACCTTCTCTCTGTTAGACCGTCTCTGTAATACACCTTCTCTCTAATACACCGTCTCTCTATTAGACATCTCACTAATACACCATCTCTCTAATAAAACTTCTCTCTAATACACCGTCTCTCTAATACACCGTCTCTCTAATACACCTTCTCTCTAATACACATTCTCTCTAATAAACCTTCTCTCTAATACACCATCTCTCTAATACATCTTCTCTCTAATACACCGTCTCTCTAATACATCTTCTCTCTAATACACCGTCTCTCTAATACACCTCTCTCTAATACACCTTCTCTCTAATACATCGTCTCTCTAATACACCGTCTCTCTAATACACCTTCTCTCTAATGTACCTTCTCTCTAATACACCTTCTCTCTAATACACCTTCTCTCTAATACACCTTCTCTCTAATACACCTTCTCTCTAATACACCTTCTCTCTAATACACCTTCTCTCTAATACACCGTCTCTCTAATACACCGTCTCTCTAATACACCTTCTCTCTAATACACCTTCTCTCTAATACACCTTCTCTCTAATACACCTTCTCTCTAATACACCTTCTCTCTTATACACCTTCTCTCTAATACACCTTCTCTCTAATACACCTTCTCTCTAATACACCTTCTCTCTAATACACCTTCTCTCTAATACACCTTCTCTCTAATACACCGTCTCTCTAATACACCGTCTCTCTAATACACCGTCTCTCTAATACACCGTCTCTCTAATACACCGTCTCTCTAATACACCTTCTCTCTAATACACCTTCTCTCTAATACACCTTCTCTCTAATACACCTTCTCTCTAATACACCTTCTCTCTAATACACCTTCTCTCTAATACACCTTCTCTCTAATACACCTTCTCTCTAATACACCGTCTCTCTAATACACTTCTCTCTAATACACCGTCTCTCTAATACACCGTCTCTCTAATACACCGTCTCTCTAATACACCTTCTCTCTAATACACCTTCTCTCTAATACACCTTCTCTCTAATACACCGTCTCTCTAATACACCTCTCTCTAATACACCTTCTCTCTAATACACCTTCTCTCTAATACAACTTCTCTGTAATACACTTCTCTCTAATACATCGTCTCTCTAATACACCTTCTCTCTAATACACCCGTCTCTCTAATACACCTTCTCTCTAATACACCTCTCTCTAATACACCTTCTCTCTAATACACCTTCTCTCTAATACATCGTCTCTCTAATACACCTTCTCTCTAATACACCTTCTCTCTAATACATCTTCTCTCTTACACACCTTCTCTCTAATACACATTCTCTCTAATACACCTTCTCTCTAATACACCTTCTCTCTAATACACCGTCTTTCAATTAGACCGTCTCTCTAATACACCTTCTCTCTAATACACCGTCTCTCTAATACATCGTCTCTCTAATACACCTTCTCTCTAATACGTCTTCTCTCTAATACACCTTCTCTCTAATACACCTTCTCTCTAATACACCTTCTCTCTAATACACCTTCTCTCTAATACACCTTCTCTCTAATACACCTTCTCTCTAATACACCTTCTGTCTAATACACCTTCTCTCTAATACACCTTCTCTCTAATACACCTCTCTAATACACCTTCTCTCTTATACACCTTCTCTCTAATACACCTTCTCTCTAATACACCTTCTCTCTAATACACCTTCTCTCTAATACACCTTCTCTCTAATACACCTTCTCTCTAATACACCTTCTCTCTAATACACCTCTCTAATACACCTTCTCTCTTATACACCTTCTCTCTAATACACCTTCTCTCTAATACACCTTCTCTCTAATACACCTTCTCTCTAATACACCTTCTCTCTAATACACCTTCTCTCTAATACACCTTCTCTCTATCAGACATTTGATACAAACGGCGATGGTGACGTGTCCAGACAAGAGTACAACGCCCACATCAACGCCCAGTACAGCCATGACCCAGCAACACAGCGCGCGCTGCATGATCTCTTCGACGATTTAGACTCCAACAACGACAATGTTCTCAGCAACGTCGACTACACAGCCCTCTACAACCTGGCTGATGAAAACGACAACAACCAAGTCTCTGCCCAAGAGTTCAACAGGTGAGCGCAATTCCCAAATAACTAAACATTCCAACGGGCCAGTTCTTAGTCTTTAGAGTTCAACAGGTGAGCGCAATTCCCAAATAACTAAACATTCCAACGGGCCAGTTCTTACTTAGTCTTTAGAGTTCAACAGGTGAGAGCAATTCCCAAATAACTAAACCTCACCTCAGGCCAGTGCATAGAATATAGAGTCCAGCAGATGAGGAAAATGCCATATTACTAAGCCCTCCAACAGGCCAGTTCTTAGACTATAGAGTTCAACAGATGAGGCAAAATGCCAAATTACTAAACCTTACCAGAGGCCAGTGCATAGACCATAGATGCATTTACCGACACATATTTTGGCTTAGATTTCTATATATTATTTGAAGCAAAGGCTAAGACACATTTTTTTCAAATCCAATGTGAACTTTTAACATAATTTAGTTAATACCAATTTACTGTATCAATTTGAAAACAATATAATGTACAAGGTCCAATTTTTTTAACAGCCGAAAGAAAACTAAAATGCTATCATCAAGGAGACAAAAAAATAAAACTTGATTATGTAAAAGGAGTACTTTGTGACTAAAGTACTTTTAGCACTAAGCTCTTCATTATTATGATGGGAGATCTCTTCCTTTCTGAATCGAGAAAACACGGGTTGACTAAATTAATTTTAATGGAAATATATCATGGACAGCGTATGTTTTACGTGTCAGAGTCAGGGGCGTCACTAGGGGAGTGCGAGGGGGGATAAGGACCGCACCGGGTGACACCAACCCTAGTGACGCCTCTGGTCAGAGGACTTTGTTTAAGCAAGTCTATCATCTTTTCATTTCAGATGGTTCCACACCGCCGTCGGCTCTGGCCTCCCTGGTTAAACGACAGCAAGCAATAGATTTTTAGTTGGTCTTTATCCCTTTGACTGTTTTCATAACTTATTTCATGGAATAAATAACAGCTCTTTTTGACTTAATACTTTTGTTCTAATTTTTTGTTGTGTTAAACTTTCTCTTATACTGATTACAAGGAGATGCAGCGCTATCGTGCAAAAACTGAAATCAAGATTTACCTCCCTGATTCAGTAAAAATCCAGTTTTGCATCTTGTCTGTATATGTGTGTGTCTGTCTATGTGTGTGTGTGTGAACACTATAGCTTGAGTGCCGTGTCAATTAAGTGAACGAAATTTCATAAATTTGTATTATATCTCATATGTAGGTCTCTGTAAACTTTTGAGCGATTTCCGGTAATCGGAAGTGGTACTTGACACTATTTCTCGAAAGAGCCTTTGGAATTTGAAAATTGTCTTTATCATACTCTCTAAAAACCAGCATAAACCTTTATTGCTCTAAATGAATATACGAAAAAGTTAATGAAGCTTTCTATTATTTACAAAAATACTCTTAGTGATATTTTTAAATGAAACAACAATTTTATCAAAGTTTTTTTTAAAACGTGTCAGTTGTTTTAATATATTGCATTATTCCTTATAGACTTCATACGGTTTGGAATTTTATTAAAATGAAAAATACAATAGAGAAGTTTTGGCCAATATTTGCCAAATTTAACCTTTGGCTCATAGTTGCAATATGGATCACGAAAAGCATGAATGCCATGCTAGGCCTAGACAGAAATTGTCTTAATATTTTTTTTCTTCTATATACTCCTACCAATACATATATAGTTTACATAAAAAATTCAATTAAAATTCATTAAAAAATGTGAATAATGAATACAGTATATTTCATTGGGTCGGCAAAGGCAGCAATGACGATATTATTCAAAAATATGGACCAGCAAAAATGTTAGCCTTCCAACCAATCCAAGAGCTATCGTTAAAACCATTGTGCTGTGTGGATGTAAGACCTGGTTACTAATGGCGACCAGTGAAAGCAAGCTGCATACATTTGAAAACAAATGCATGCAGGAGAAAAATTCTCCAGATCTCTTATCTAGAGAACTAGACATATGAATATGTCTGGGACAAAATAATCTACACTGTGGGTCATCAAGAAGCCATAATAGCGACAATTAAGACATGCAATCTTGAATGGTTCGTTAATGTGCTGCGGCATGATAGCCTGAAAAAAATCAGCCTTCAAGGCACTGTAAAAGGGAGCCGGCGAAGAGGTCGACAGCAAAAAATGGCTTGACAACAGGGCCGGCCCAGCAATGTGTCCTATGCAGCTTAGTATACGAAACGGATTGCGCGGGGCCCATTTTGGGTAAGGATAAGGAATTAATAAGGATAATAAGTGAAAATTAAGATAGGCGGATCCTATGAACGCGTGGGGCCCACTGCAGCCGTATAGGTTGCAGGGACCAAAGACCGGTGTCACGAAATAAAGTCTCCCCCAAAATAAAGTCTCCCCCCGGAGAGTTTATTTTAAAACAAAGTCGCCCCCGGAGACTTTGTTTTAAAATGAAGTCTCTGGGTTAAAATAAACCCTCCCCTTAATTATTGGAAATTATAAATAATTGTTTTATTAAACTTAATGACTTAAAACATAATTTGTATTTGTTCTACATTCATTTCTGTATGATTATTGGAAATTGAGCAATCTTAAGCTTTGTCAGGGGCGTAGCAATTTGCGGGCTAAGTGGGTGTATGCCCGTATAGACACATATTTAGAGTAGGTTAATTGCCCAGAGTTATTTAAAAGAATATCAGACAAATGAACTGAAATACAAAGATGATCAAGTAATACGAGAACGTGACGCCGATATTTTGGAACAAGAATTCACTCTTTACGTTTGTTGGTAGATCATGTGTTAAGGACCTAAACGAAATTACCGATTTCTATGTGTGCATTAAAATAATTCAAAAACATTATTACTGTCTATTATCGGTAGCGTTTACTAAAGTTACTGGAGAAAATTTAACAAATCAAATGTAGCCAAGGTTTTTAAATTTAGAAAATAAAGTAAAAAGACAGGTTACACGATTAAACAATAAGTGTCCTAGCTAGGTTTGGTGATACCAGTGGCGTAGCGAGGGGGGTGCAGGGGGGGGGGACATATGTCCCCGGGCGCCACGTTAGGGGGCGCCAAAATGAGTATTAAAAGTCATTATTTAATTTTCTTTTGATGTAAACTAATGTATCCCAAATACGTTTCGAAGATTGAATTTTGGAGCTCCGAAAATATCTTCATTACAAATCAGTTGGCAAGCATGATTTTGGCGCCCCCCTTGAGCGTTAAGGGGCGCCATTCTACTCATAAATAAATGTCACATCCACCATGTAGGATTGCTGATGGCGATTTAAATTTAAAAAAACTGATTTGCTGGGAGTGAGTGTAGGGGAGCAGTAAGAGACAAAGGTGATTCTATTAATAGAACAGAGACGACACTAAAAGCAACCAAAATGACCAAGACAAGAAAAAGGAGTGGCTTAAAGAAGTAGTTTTCAACAAGTGGTCCGCGAAGGTGTGTCTGGTGGTTCGCGAGCAAAGCATTAAATTTACGCACTGTATGATTCACAGAGAAAGACTAACAAGTAAAAGAATTAACGCAGACTTAAAATATATTTTTGATCTGGCCTAAATAGCTGTTTAATTTTATCAAGGCTTTTCTTTTAAATTCTCGTTTCTTTAATTTGTTATGTTCGAATATGAATCTTGACCATTAACAGTTACTGATGTGTACTGAATTTCGCTGGTTATAAGACTGTTTCAATTACGTGATGACGTAAGAGAGTTTCTTGTAGAAAAAAATCAAAGCTTGTTGATCATTTGAACCATAGCTTATGGGTTGTTGTTATGGCTTATTTGGCTGAAACTTTTGAAGAACTCAATAAACTTAATGCATCTCGGCAAGGAAAGCAGACACATTATATTAGTCTCAGTGACAAAGTGTCCGCTTTTACGAAAAAGCTTGATCTTCTGAAAAGAGGATTATTTCAAGGTAACTTTGACATGTTTGATCAATTATACGAAATCACCGAGAAACCAGAAAATGTTGAAATAAATAAACAACTGTTGATAAATTTGATTTCTGGTCATATTCAATCAATGCAGGGCCAATTTTAATTCTACTTTGGTGATTTTTAACGTTCAGTGGTTTTTCGTGGGTTTCAAGTTCTAATATATCACACATTGCCTCATCAATTAAAATTAACGACATCGTAATTAAACCAATTCATTGAACTCACTAGCGATACCACTTTGAATATGTTGCATCAGCAAGTGGGCTTAATGAAATTTTGGAGTACTCCGATTGTCTCAGATAGCTTTTAAAATACTTTTACCCGTTGCAACTTTGTGAAAGTGGATTTTCTGCATTGCTTACATTAAAAGCTAACATCGTTTGTACTAAATAAAATAATATAGCAGTCTTTTTAATACAAACTACTGTTTATGACTTAAAGTGTTTTGTATAGTTAGCAAGTAGAATTAAATAAGAAGGCTATGAGACTAATATAAATGACATTTGTTCTTTACAAAAGAAAGCCATTATAATATTGTTTTTGGAGCACGCAAAACGTAGCATATTGGTATAATTTTACTAACTAACATGTATACTACTTATAGCTAGCAATAATCTTCTGTATAGAAGGAGCGTCTGCAACAGATAAGATATACACAGTATAATTATATTTAACTTTCCAGCTCGGCAGTAGCACAATTTTTAGTAGTGGTCACTAGCTAAGACACACATTTTTCAAGTGGTCCTTGAATCTCAAAAGGTTGAGAACCACTGGCTTACATAATGGTTAATTCGCGTCCCTTTGCTGCATGCTGTGACTCTTTTTAAAAAGAAAAATCTTACGTCCCCCATCCCACTGTGGAGGGAGTAAAGTGGGGGAGGGAGGGAAGGTCTCTCCTCTCAAGGGATTGTGTCGGTGTGTCAAAGCAAGTTGGATTCCTTTTATATGAAACATCAGACATCACCTCTCTT
>CALYLW010000827.1:72500-110000 GCA_944989445.1 Ampullaceana balthica
TATTACAGTAAACATATGTGAGTATTATGTCACGCCCCTGAGAGGTGTCAAACGGTATGGTCCGCACCCCCCTCTTATCTCTCTATATCTACGCCACTACCATAAATAGTATTACATTAAACATGTGTGAATATTACAGCAATACACAAGTAAGTATTCTTTATTCTTTTGATTTTTAATGATCTCTTTGTTTTATATCGAAAGTATGATGGGGGCGAATTTATTTTGGGGGAGACAATATTTTACAGGGTAGGGGCGAAATTATTTTAATCGGGAGGAAAACATTTTCTCCCCCCGGAGGATTTGTTTTAAAACAGAGTCTCCGGGGGGAGACTCTGTATGGGGGAGGATTTATATTGCAACACCGGTGTTGCAAAATAAATCCTCCCCCATACAGAGTCTCCCCCCGGAGACTCTGTTTTAAAACAAATCCTCCGGGGGGAGAAAATGTTTTCCTCCCTTTTAAAATAAACTCGCCCCTACCCTGTAAAATATTGTCTCCCCCAAAATAAATCCGCCCCCCCCCCATCATAACTTTCGATATGAAACAAAGAGATCATTAAAAAACAAAAGAATAAAGAATACTTACTTGTGTATTGCTGTAATATTCACACATGTTTACTGTAATACTATTTATTGTAGTGGCGTAGATATAGAGAGATAAGAGGGGGTGCGGTCCATATTGTTTGACAACTCTCAGGGGCGTGACATAATATTCACACATGTTTACTGTAATACTATTCATTGTAGTGGCGTAGATATAGAGAGATAAGAGGGGGTGCGGTCCATACCGTTTGACACCTCTCAGGGGCGTGACATAATATTCACACAAGTTTACTGTAATACTATTTATTGTAGTGGCGTAGATATAGAGAGATAAGAGGGGGTGCATACCATACCGTAATGACATTTCTCAGGGGCGTGACATAATATTCACACATGTTTACAGTAATACTATTTATGGTAGTGGCGTATATATACAGAGATATGAGGGGATGAGGATCATGCCGCTAGACACCTCTCTGGGGCGTGATATAATTTGAAAAATTGCTTAATTACTTGATTTTTTCCCGCTGTCCAAATTGACGCACAGGCAGTTTTGGGGTGTATAAAGGCACAAGGATTATGACTTTGAAGGAATGTGTTTGTGTTGTTACTATAAATGATAAAGTCTTAATAACGTCGGGTGTTGAGACGGTGAGAAAGATTCTTACTATCCATCTAGAATCGGGGGGAAAGGGTGGGAGTGACCCAATTAAGTATGCGCACGGAGGGAACAAAAATCGGGCTACGACACTGACCTGTTTAACTTATGACCTGATTATACAGTCTTTGGGCTATGCATTGTTATTGTGAGACGCAGAGGCGGGTCGTCAATTGGGGGGCGGGGGGGGGTGGGGTTGTACTGGTGGTGCTTACTGCACTGGCTGACACTATCACAAGGGGTAAAACAAAATCTAAAATTAAGTATCTTCCCGTTATTTGGCACTGGCAGACTCGTAGGGGGACTATGGGTTTAGTCGTGAGGGGGTGACACAATGAGCTTACTGCACTGGTTGACGTAAACCTTAGTGATGCCTCTGGCGAGACAGCTACACTAATAATAATATAAGTGATTCCTTTAATAAAATATAATTATAAAATAATAATTCCTTTAAAATATCTAATTTAAAATCAAATAATTTACTAAACATTGGCTTCTTGAATTTAAATTTTTCTCACACCTATTTCTATGTGCTACAGTAATAATGTGTCAGACTATTTATATGACTAGAAGTAAAAAACAAAACTGCTAATAACCACGCAACCTTAACTAAAAGTTATTAAAGACAGAACAATGCTTTTATACACACACACACACACATATATATATATATATATATATATATATATATATACATATATATATGTGTGTGTGTGTGTGTGTATGTGTGTGTGTGTGTGTGTGTGTGTGTGTGTGTATGTGTGTGTGTGTGTGAGTTAGATATTACAAATGCTTTGTACGGAGGAAGCGTGATTTCAGTTTCAGTTTCTTTAATTTAGTCAAAATTTGCGTACACACACAAACATAGATTTTTAAAATTAAATTATTTTTAAAACATTCAGAAATACTTTGCAATTATTGAACCTTATTTTCATAATATCAACTCTACTCTATCCCTCGTCTCATCCCAAATACTGTAAGGATTCTATTCCCTTTTCACAACTTCTTCGCCTCCGTAGGCTGTGTCAATCTAATGAGGACTTTTTGGAAAAGGGGCCGTCCATAAAGTACGTCACGCTTCAGAGGGGGAGGGGGTGTAAGTAAGTGTGACATTTTGTGACCCCCGTCCGGCCATGTGTGACGTCACGGTGTTTTATATTAAATTTTAATTATTTTGTTGATAAAAAACCACATTTTTGTTCGAAAGTGTAACGTACTTTAAGGGGGGGGGTCCAAGATTTGTGACAGAGGGGGGGGGAGTCTAAAATGGTCAAAAATAGGGTGACGTACTTTATGGACGGCCCCTAAGGCGTTGGAAATGGTAGAGTTTTTAAGACAAAGGTCTTACCCTGAAGCTATACTTCAATCTGCACTTCAGTGAGTTAAAAACTTCACTCGTGCCGACGCCTTTGTATCACGCTCCAGTGATAGTAATGAAAGTAGCAAATTGGTGCTCACATACCATCCCCACAACATCAGAGCCAAGGAAATATTTTTGAAAAACCGCACGATCCTCCTCGAGGACCCTGAGACAAACAACATAGTTTCCACCCCACCCCTCATTGTATTCAGGAGGGACAAAAATCTGCGAGACCTATTGGTTCGTAGCCGTCTGCTTATTCCATCCTCCCATCTGGGCACCAAGCCATGTGGTCGTAGTCGCTGCAAGACATGTCCCTTTGTTACCCAGACGGACCAGATTGTCTTCCTTAAGGGGATATTCAAGATTAGGAATGGCTATCTTTGTACCAGCCGCAATGTGGTCTACACCATTGTGTGTAAGCGCTGTCCTTTGAAGTACATTGGTGAGACAGGGAGGTTACTCTCGTGCCGTATCGCTGAGCATGTACGTGCCATTAACAAGACAAACAGTGTCCTGTCTCCCGACACTTCAATGGACATGACCACATGGGCGTCGATGACATGTCTGTCACCGCCTTGGTTTCTTGTACAAACACACCCGGAGAATAGACTAATCCATGAGTATGGGACTCTTACACCACATGGGATCAACGTTGTGTTCGCACTGACAAGCTGATTGATTGGCCACACCCAACCTATCCTTTCCTATATAAGCTCTCACTTTTCTCTCCTTACTTTATCCCTACTGGACTACTTGGATTTCACCGCAGCTAAGTGTTTTTTAAATTATTATTTCGTTTTATTCGTTTCATTTGTGTACTATTTGTCCGTTGAGGAAGGCTCTTTGCCGAAACGTTCGCTGTTGTGTTACGTCCTGTCAGGCATACTAATACCCTGTTTTTTTATATTATACATTTACCTTTTCATAATATCACCATGCACAAATAGATGATCTCATATCACGATTATGAAATTATCTATTACTGTAAACGTGTATAATTTTCTTTATGAATTTGAATTTTTAACTGCCATTACTGTTTGAAAAACAAAATATATTAAAATTTTAAAGCATTTTACAGATGTTACATCTTAATTTAGACGTTTGCTCCAAAAATCATGACTAACATTTAAATTTTCTGCGTATAATTTATACCGCCTCTTTCTAGCATGTCTAAACTAATTATGACATTATGGACTGGACAAACAAATCTAGAGATTTGTCCATAAGAGAAAAAATAACTAAGAAAATTGTATCTATCCGTTAACATATTTTACAAAGTCTTTAAATGGTACTTTGATGTTACAATATTATATTGCCAGGTATTCTAAAATATTAGAAAGCTTTAGGAGATATAAAAAAAAAGAGTATTAACACAAGAGAATCATAACTACAAGTAAATCTTTTCTTTTTAGTAGGTATAAAATACTTCGAGGATAACAATTAAGCTACAGTTTCAAATCGTATAGTAAGAAAAGATTCTTTTTAAAAAATTATCAATACTTTTATTACAAATAACAAGTATTGCAAAATGTATCTTTCAAATGTAATTAAAAGAAAAATTAAACATTCATACATTCATACACACACACATACACACATACATACATACATACATACATACATACATACATACATGCATGACATACTTACATACATACATACATACATACATACATACATACATACATACATACATACATACATACATACATACATACATACATACATACATACATACATACATACATACATACATACATACATACATACATACATACATACATACATACATACATACATACATACATACATACATACATACATAACATACATACATACATACATACATACATACATACATACATACATACATACATATATAACATACATAACATACATACATACATAACATACATACATAACATACATACATACATACATACATACATACATACATACATACATACATACATACATACATACATACATACATACATACATACATACATACATACATACATACATACATACATACATACATACATTCATATATGTATATGGATATAAAAAAATACTTTATACATTACAGACGCTCCTTAATTACCGGAGATTATTGCGTCCTATGCTTGTCAATGGTTTATTCATGGTTTATGTATTGTCTTGCATTTTTATTACAGTACTAATTAGGGTTTTACCGGATTTCAGCTCCGGCTAATCCAGATTCCGGCCATTTTTACAAATTCGACTCCGGCTTCGACAGAATTTTACTTCATAACTCTGGTCCAATCCAGCTGGCCGGTAGAGCCATAATATATATATATATTTATTTATAATAGCTCCGGCTCTACCAAATCCGGAATTCGGCCATGTGTACAAATCCGTCTCCGGCCTAATTTCACTTAATAAATCCGGTCTAATCCGGCCAGATCACCCCTATTTTTAATTTATATGTTTGTGTGTGTTTTTGTGTGCGTGAAAATGTCACTGGAACTTGTGTTTTTTTAATATTAAAATAATATTTTATTACAGTGAACAAAAAACTTTTAAAATTAAATTCATAATTTCAAATACTTCGTTGCAGGACATTACAATATTATCAGGCACTAAACATAAATAATTTTCAAAAATTAAATAGAATAGCCTACAGAAGAAATACGTACAAAAAATGTGAAGTAAAGGATACGCTTATTGAATGAATAAGGAAAGTTTTAGAACGTTATCAACGTTCCACGTTCTTTTCGTTCACGTTTGGCTGTTGTATCTTTGGGAAACGATATGACAATCACTTCACACACACAACGATGCATGTCATCAATGAAAAAGCACACCTCTCAGCTACACCTTCAGTCTCTTGGGCTCTAACATTCCGTAAGGTAATTCACTTTATGCCTAACTAATTCAGCGGCACGCGGATCTCAAACTAACTGAGCGTGCGCCTCACCTCAACCCAGATCTCCACAGTAATGTGACCTGGGCTACACAATAAATTTAACGTATCGGGTGACTCCAACCCAGGCCACGACACTCATTGTTTAAACGCGTGACCTAATTTGTGTGTGTCTAAGTCTTGGCATATGCTGTGTTTCTTGAGACGGCTACACATAAAGTAATCCCTTTTAAAAGAGTTTTTTATAACTATATTTTAAGAGTAAACTTTAAATTTTTTATAAATTTACAAAGCTTGGCTACTTGAATTTGCTAAATTTCTGATGTAAATTTAGTAAACGCTACGGTAATTGGACGTCCATAAAGTACATCACGCTATTTTATTAACAAAATAATATTTAATATAAGACAACCCCCTCCCCCTGTCACAAACTGTCACACCCCTCCCCCTCTGAAGCGTGACGTACTTTATGGACAGCCTCTAAAAGATGGTCATAATATTTTAAAAGAATTATAAATGCCCACATAGAAATCGCAAATTTCCTTTAAATCCTAACCAAAGATGCTACTCACAAACGTAAAGAAAGTCATCGGTGTCACATTCTCGTATTACTTGATCATCTTTGTATTTCATTTCATTTGTCTGTTATTCTTTTAAATAACTCTGGGCAATTAACCTACTCGAAATATGTGTCTATACGGGTATACACCCACTAAGCCACAAATTGCTACGCCCCTGACTAATCTTATGATTGCTGAATTTCCAAAAATCATACACAAATGCATGTTGAATAAATACAAATTATGTTGTTAGTCATCAAGTTTAATAAAACAATTATATGTAATTTCTCATAATTAAGGGGAGGATTTATTTTGACCCGGAGACTTCATTTTAAAACAAAGTCTCCGGGGGGCGAATTTGTTTTAAAATAAACTCTCCGGGGGAGACTTTATTTTGGGGGAGACTTTATTTCGTGACACCGGCCCTGTTTGACTACATAAAAGGCTGGACAGGTTGGAGGTTGAATGAATTACTGGCCGCCGCTAAAAATAGGCGAATGTGGAGACCGTTGTCTGTTGATGTGTCCATGCGCTCCCCACAACGACCGCAATGTTCACGGGACTGATGATAGTGATTATATTTTACTAACTGAAAATGTGGAGTCATGATGTATATGTGTTGGTAATTTTGACTTGATCTAATTATCTATTTAATATATACTTGATATTATACCCTTTAAAAAGTGTTGGGGGGGGGGAATTAATTCAAGCCCCCGGTCCTGAACTGACTATTTTTATTAAGAACAAGACGTCGCATTACTTTATTTTTGACAAGTTTAAACGTGTGCCAAGTGAGGATGTATTCTTAATGTATGTATTCTTAATGTATGTACTCTTAATAAATATATTTTAGAGTATGTATTCTTAAGATATGTTTTCTAAATGATTGTATTCACCTTCAGTTTTTATTATATTTTATTTTTCTCGGGCGAAGAAAGGGATATAGAAGTTTCAAATTTTCATTTTGTAAAAATATTTATGCTTTTAAATATCTCAATGGTAAGAGCCAATGGAGCATCTCCGTGTGCTTAAAAATCACCCAATCTCATTTTTTTCATGCATCCCTACTGCAAAGTAACTGATAAATGTTTTGATATCGAATATTATATTATCTGTTACAGACGCTCATTCTAAACAGAAGATTATTGCGTGCTACGCTTATCTATGGTTTGTGTTTAGTCCCGCATTCTTATAAGAGTTTTAAATATTGATAAAGTGTTGGTTTTCCTGGTTTCTTCAGGCAACCCATTCCACGCCCGAATTCCGGACGGGAAGAAATTTTTGTGTGTTTGTTCTTGCATGCAGAATAAGAAAGGTGATTATATCCTTTTGTCTATCTGAGGGTTCTATTAAGTTATCTTTGTGTTGTATTTCTTAATTAGAATTAATTGCTTTATTTATAATTACTACTTTACTTTTGTTTTTTCTATCCTCTAGTGCAGTGGTTCCCCAAGTGGTCCGTACGGACCCCCAAGGGCCCCGGTAACATTTAGGGGGTTCGTGGAAAATTAAAATTATTATTATGGAAATTGAAATAAATAATAAATCTGAATGCCTTTTCTACGAATTATTACCATCTCTGGTGATATTATTCATGGATACAATGTTGATTTGATTTACCAAGAAAAGGTAGTAGAAGTACAGTAGAACTACGGTAATTTCCACAGCTATAACCAATCAAAATACTTGGTTTGTTGAAAGGTCAAGTTTGATGCGTGAGAAATGCGGAATTCCTACAAGTAGGTCAGAAAAATATACGTTTTTAAATTGAATCTACGAGGGTTGCAAGGTTGGGTAATTTTCGATGTGACGAGGAGTAATATTTACATAAATTGTGTCCTACTCTAAAATTTGTTTGTCAATAGTGCTTTACTGTAGCATTCCATTGAAAAAATTAATAATTAATAACAGTGGTTTGTTACAACACATACGAGAATGAGTGACCCGAAGAAACAATGCCGACCATACAGTTTTGTTGAATATTTGCAGTATGGCTAAATGTATGAAAACAGATACGAAAGGTGAAACGTTGTTTGCTGAAAAAAAGATATTTTGAAATGAAAACAATACCCTTGACGTTTTTGACATACTTTAAGCAAGCTGTACTTAATGTACATTGTGTCATAGAATTACGGAAAGTGGGTAATTTTTTAATCTTGTTTTTCTGCGCATATGACCAACCACAAAACGGTGAAGTTAATATAAGGGATTTAAAAATAGAAACCGGCTAGAAATCGGTGCTCGTGGGGACTAGCGGTTGCTACTCACAAACATTGAGTCGGTCATAAATACAGTCAGATAATCTCATTACTTTCATCCAAGTTATTAATTTTTTCAATTATATTTTATACAAAAGTTATAATTTCAATAAAAACTTCCTCATTAAAATATTGCTTTTTGGATTTGAAATTTTTGTAATATACCGTACATTAATTTAATTTTTTCACTTGGGGGTTCATGGGCAAGTTTTGACTATAAAAGGGTCCCTGGGTCGAAAAAGCTTGGGAACGACTGCGCTAGTGTTTCAAGGTTTAATGATTTAACTAATGGTGTTATTTTTTTCAGTTTTGAATATTATTCAGTAATACAAATAAAAGATTTGTCTATTTGTTGTTTATATTGTTTATATGTATTTTTTGTAGCTGTTATGTTAGCGAGACTGGGAAAAGAGTAGGACCCAATATAAACATTCAAAAACAATTTTTTGAAAATAAACTTCCTACAAGATGGAGTCATCCAAGTAGAAAAACGCAACCTGGAGCAAGTAAACAACTTTGTATACCTTGGGAGTGTGGTCAGTGTATCAGGGGGAACAGATGAGGACAAAAAACGAAGAATAAATTTGGCGCGACAGGCCTTTGCCAATCTGAAGCAGGTCTGGAGATCTACACAAATCTCTGTCAAAACAAAAGTGAGGATCTTTAACACCAATGTTAAAACGGTCGTACTATATGGATCCGAAAAGAGCGGACGACAGAGACAACAAAAAATAGACTCCAGACCTTTGTTAACAGATGCCTCAGAAATATTCTGAAAATAAAATGGTTCGATAAGGTCGAAAACTCCAAGCTGTGGGAGAGGTGTGGACAAAGAACAGTAGAACAACAAATCATGGAAAGAAAGTGGAGATGGATTGGACACACGCTCAGGAAAGATAACAGCAGGGCTAGGCAGGCCTTAGATTGGAACCCCCAGGGCAAACGACAACGAGGAAGACCCAAGCGTACATGGAGACGGAGCATGTTGGACGAGGCTGGAAGGACTGGGAAGAGCTGGGAAGAATTGAAGCGACTGGCAAGGGACCGTGTAGAGTGGCGAGCTTTGACAGAGCATTTCCCAACATAAATCACAATTTTAAAAAATGGCATTAAATTATATATCTATACATATAATTCGCTAGAAACTAGGACACGCACAAGACGCGAGCAAACAAGCATGACGAATGACCCTAGATAGGGTCGACCAATAACAGACTATGGTTGGCAACCGCGGATTGTTCAGGGGGTGGGCTCAGGCTCAACCCCAATGTGCATGTCTCGAGACCGGAAATCCCTTGGCGGTCCCCCCAACATTCAGTCGCGTTGCTCCCATTTCTTCACGCTGCTGTTTGTGTCCGCTATTTCCCCCTTTCCTTACACTATTTATGAGCAAGTCTGCGGTGTAAGCTACCCCGTGGGTCGTATCTAGTATATTATATTGTGAGAAAAACATCAGGATTGTGCCATTTGTCCTGAAAATCTATGGCATATATCCTTGAATAGTAGGTGTTCACAAATTTGTTTTAGACGACTGAAGAAAATTGGTTAAACATTTCTTTGTTTTAAAATAATAAACCTACCGGTAGTATTTTTATTTAGATTTATTATTACAAGATGGTGGTAAGTTGATGTCTTGAGAATATTTATTCATGTCGCTTGCGCCTAATCAAATATATTTGAATTGTCTAAGATCTGTTATGAAACTCACTTTCATTAGGCGAGGGATTGCTGAAATTTTACAATCATTGTTTTAACTAGACTAGACAGGTAAAATTGAGCAATGGAAAATTCCTGCCGTCCGCTATGCTAAAAATTTTGAGAAGCGCTGGTCTAATGGGTGCTATGAAGCTATGTACATCAGTGATCTAGTCTAGTCTAGTCTAGTCTAGTCTCATATTTTGGAAACACAAGATTATTGAGACTACTCGCATAAAACCCTGGCTAACACGGGCCACATGCTCTATCTGCTGAGCAGTGCCCTACAACATTGTGTGAGCGAAGGACTCACTCGCCCCCTTAGACATATACTCACTCCTCTAGCAGTCGCGCTGTCGTCCCATTCCTGGAACAACTTATTCCTAAAGTGGTGAGCTAGCCAGATTTTTGCTCCAAAGGTAAAAGTAAGTGACTGGGCCGTTTGGCACTAAACCATTTGATTTAGTTGTGTTTTAGGATGCGGATGTTGAGACACTTGTTTTATTAAGGGGCGTTCAACATATTTCTATTCGTCAAATGAAGGTTACACTAACTTTAAATATGTTCATGTCTGAAATTTGGCTTAATCTAAAATTAGCAAGAAAGAGTTCATGCGAATAAAAGAATATTCAAAAGCTTTTTTTTTGAATTAGGGACGAATATTAGAGATAATACGATGGTTTACAGTTTAAAGATCATCGACATTTTCGTTTAACGCTACAAGCGCTCCTTCTACTGCAGTAGATTCATGGGGCCTACGGTCTGATAAGAACGCACAGCCAAAGCCGGTGTAACTCGCCAGATAAAAACTCTTATCAAAAATATAGCCGGGGCTATTCTGGCCAAGGCCAAAAAATATATATACCGGTGGTTAAACTGGTATAGGCCAAAGTATACTCCCCAGGTCAGAATATACCCCTGTGATAATCATGAGTATATTGTAATAAATTGATTAATGGCTAACTATTTATACATTATATTGCTTTCTTTGACAACGCAAAATTATTTACAATAAAATGATAATAACAATAAAATATTTTGTACTACGATGTCTAATACGGAGATTCGAACCCATGACTCTCAGTACAACAGCTCGACCACCGTGTCCCGGGGAAAAGAAACGGTGCATGTTTAGTGTTTTGCTAGTAGGCATTGCAACCAGCATATAGAAGATTTGGAAGGATATAGAAAACATTAATTCTAAGCTTGACATGCTTCCAAGTATTGCTTTCAAAGCAAAACCCGATTTCTAACAATGCACCAGTTATTTTAAAACAGCCTTTTAACCAACATAAAAAGAGTAATCACGCTTTATGAAGTCTATTAAAGCGGTTTCTTTTTTTCCTTCCGACCTTGATATGCCTAAATCAGTATTTGACGTGTAAGTACTTAAGTCACCTTCATAACCTTTCTTCTTGTCGGCTGTACAAATTTTTGTTTTTTTATTAGCTGGAGAATTTTAATTGGGACTACTCCACAGGTTCTGCTGTTGTACATTTTGAGCCCCAACACTTGATATAGAGACCACTTGTTTAGTTAAACAATGTTAAGTTTCAGTGTTATTTGTTGTTGATATTTCACAATGTAAAACCTTTTCTTATCTATATTGGCACTGTATTTAGTTGGTGTAAAATATTGTTGAATAAGTGCAGTCAAACCTCTCATAACGAGTTTAATTAGTTACATATTCTTACTTGTTAAGCCTAAATCAATGTAAAATACGATAATCCGTTCCATGCTAAAAAAAATTCTAATTTTCAAAAAAAATTATTAGCATTTATTCAAATGAAATTATTTATGAATTTTTAAAGGGTGAAACAACTAGAATACAATTTGAAACAAACAACGTAAAGAAAAATATGAATTGATGACAAACAATTATTCCTTTTTAACTAGAAAACTGTCCCAAAGACATTTGTTTTTACCGACGCTTCATTATTTGACGAAAATATATCGTAACCGTTTCGTAGACATTCTTGATAATCCGTTTGAAGTATCAGTCTCTTTAACTGTTCTTGCGAATAGTGCAGATCGTTGTTGGCCGAATGTAGTTGCACGCTAGATTAGCCACCATGTTCTCGCTTTTCAAAGGTTTTTAGTTTCATTTCAACAGTTGCTTTTTTTACTCTTATGATTGTCTTCGTGTGTGTGTTTTTTTCGAAGACATTTTAGCACATGTTATTAAACTTCTCACATAAAAAAATTACGAATACTGTCCGAATAAAAAATTTGTAAAAACGGTTGATCACACACGAAAACAATTCGCTAATAACAGACCGAACGCTTAAAACAGAATAATACATTGGGGCGGAAGTGCTCACAAATGAAATTCCAGGAAAAAAGGACTTTCCATTTCAATCGTTATGTGCATCTTCGCTCCTTAAGGGATCAACTCCCCCCCCCCAAAAAAAATGCTCGTTATGCGATTTCCTCGTTATGAGATGTGCTCGTTATGAGAAGGTTGATTGTAATTCAAACCTCTGAGTTTATAGAATCTGAGTGTACTTTGGTTATCTCAATATAATATACAATTCTGATTTTACAAAATCTGTTCATAATTTTTTATGTTAAAGGAGGTGTTCCGCCATAAACGTAAATTAAGCTTTTCTACGTTTTAACCTTTTAAATATCTAGTACCACTATGTGTTGCTTTACATCTTTTAAATCTACTTAACTAGGAAAAACGTTTTTAAGAAGTATTTAGTTTTAAAAAAAAAGAAATCCGAATAGCGAAAAAAAAGTTATAAAATATAAAATGTATTTCTTGAAATATGCCAAGCGATTACTGGTTGAAATTTTATTTATTGTAACTTTAATTTAACCCATATTTCGTTTTCAAGCTCATTGCCACCGCGTGAACTGTTTGAGATCACTGAGCTGTTTTAAATGAATCAGTCGCACTCTCAGATCAACAGCATGTGGTCAACAGGTGACACTTTCTCAATCGTGTCTCATTTTTTGGACGGAATAACTGTCTATATATCAGCCAGAAATAACTGCTGGTCTGTCTACTGATTTTATCCTGCAAACAAAGTTTCAACAACAAAAATTCTATCTACTTTGTTCGTAAAGTAGCACCTATTTCTTAAATGCAGTTATGTTTTTATATATTGAAACCTTTTAAAGCACATTTCACGTAACTCAACCCAGAACAACCACTTATATTTTCTTATCATTTCAGCAAAATGAACTGCCTGTTCGCCATTCTCATTTGCCTCCCGGCCTTAGCCCTGTGCCAACCTAACTGGGTTGCTGTTGAACTGGCCCTCTTCCACCATTTCGACGCCAATGCTGATGGACATTTGACACGAGCTGAAGTTGCCAATTACCTCGATGTACGTATCGTTAAAATCTCGATTTGATGAAAATCTTTACTGCGATACGAAATACACATTCGCTGTGCTGTATGTATTCCAAATACTAGGGCCTTCAAGACTGCACTAAAAACACATCTCTTCAAATTTTTATTTCTAAATTTATTAAACAACAATCAAACATTTCTTTCAATGGTATCCTATCTCATATGCACCGTAATGATATTATATGTTGTATTTAGGATATAAATCGTTTACATCGAATGAATTGATAATTATGTGTTTTACTATTTTTATGTAAAGTGCTGTGAGCCCATTTGCTTACTGGGCATACTGGGGTATGCGCTATATAAATTATCAAATTAATATTATTAATAATCGGCATCCTTCCGTCTTGCGAGACGATGGTGCATCGCTGTTGAGTTGGGTTGCATTTCATAGAGTGGCTGTGCAGTCCTATCCTTGAGTGAAAGTCTTTACCACAGCTTTTACACGCGAGTTCTATGCTTCCAAATGTTTTGGCCTTTCTTCTAGCTCTTCTTTCTGTAGCCTCCTCCATCCTTAGCTCCTCGGCTACTATGACGCCCTCTTTGACAACTGTGCACCACGTAGATTGGTCTACTGCCTTACACTCCTAGTCGCTTGTGCGTATTCTGGCTGCTTTCATGTCCCTTTGGCAGACATCTTTAAATCGCAGACGTGGGTGACCTGTCTTCCTCTTTCCCGATGCCAGTTCTCCATATAGGAAGTGCTTGGGGATTCTGCCAGGGCTCATCCTTTTAACATGTCCTAGCCATCTCAGGCGTCTTTCACTAAGGATTGAGAACATGCTTTGGGTATTGGCACGCATTAGGACCCCAGTATTAGGCACCTTGTCTTGCTATTTAAAGCCTAGGATGCGTCGCAGGCATCTCAAGTGGAAGCTATTAAGCTTGTGCTCTTGGGATGTATAATTGGTCCATGTCTCGCTCCCGTATAACAGCGTACTAATGACGCAGGCTCTATAGACACACAATTTGGTTTTCTCTGTTAACTTGGTGTTTTACAAGACCCGTTTGCTAAATTGTGGCAGCCTCCTTGCCCATTCTACTGTTTATTTCCTCTTCAATGGACAATGTATCGGAGACCTTAGAACCCAAGTAGGTGAAGCTGTCCACAACCTCCAAGTTTTCATTGTCGATATTGATGGTAGGAGGAGATTTTGTGTCTTGGGCCATGATGTTTGTCTTTTTCAAGCTGATTTGAAGACCAAATTCTTTGCAGGCATTGGAGAAGCTTGACACGAGTTGTGGCAAACCAGTTTCTGTGTGTGCTGTTAATGCTGCATCATCTGCAAAGTGTAGCTCACGAATTAGGATATCTGTCGTTTTGTTCTTGGGTCCTCCATCAGCTCTAGTGTGTAACCAGCTTCCATCACTGCTATCCTTGAATGCGTATCCAAGCAGTACAGAGAAGAATATTGTTGGTGCAAGTACACAACCTTGTTTAACTCCGCTGCTTACTGGAAAGGCTTCTGACGTAGCTCCATCGAACTGCACTGTGCCCTACATATTTTCATGGAACTGTCTGATGATGGCGAGTAGGTGTGGGGGACAGCCGATTTTTAACAGGATTTGGAATAGCCCGTTGTGACTGACGAAATCAAAGACTTTTGTAAGGTCTGCAAATGCAATGTATAGTGGCATCTTTTGCTATCTGCATTTTTCCTAGAGCTACCGTATTGAGAACACCATGTCTACGGTAGACCCACCAGACCGGAAACCGCACTGAGATTCTGGATAGACACGGGATGCTAGACTCTGTAAACGTGTTAGTATGACACGGGCGAAGGCCTTTCCTACAATACTAAGGGGTGAGATGCCGCGATAGTTATTCCAGTCACTTCTATCACCCTTGTTTTTATATTGTGTCACTATATTTGCATCCTTTAGGTCTTGGGGGATCTAGCCCTGTTCCCAGCAGAGGGACAGAAGCTCGTGCAATGGCTGGAGTAAAGCTGTCTTGCCACTCTTTAGAGCTTCTGGTTTAATGTCATCATTCCCAGGGGCTTTTCCACAAGCTAGGCTGTCAATTGCTTTGCTCAGCACTTCCTGTGTGGGCATGACATCAATTTCTTCCATGACTGGCATATCGGGGATGTCATCTAGAGCGGTGCTGGAGACTGTGGTAACTGTTGAGTACAGTTCCAGATAATGCTCAACCCACCGTTTTAGCTGTCCTGCCTTTTCTTGGATAATTTCTCCTCTTTTGGACTTTAGGGGGGCAACTTTGGACGTCAAAGGGCCAGTTGCTCTTTTGATATTTTCGTACATGGCTTTGGCATTGCCCATGTCTGCAGCTGATTGTATGCTGGAGCGCAGGTTAAGTCAGTAGGTATTGGAAAATTGACGGGCAAATTTTTGGGCATGTGACTTTGCTGTTTTAAGACAGGCAGCCTGTCGGGTGTAGGCTTTTCCTTGTAGGCCATAAGAGCTTTCCTTTTGGCTTCAGTGACGGGTTTCATCTCGTCCCAATATTTATCAAACCAGTCCGTATTTTTGTGAGATTTCTTGCCGAAGGCATCTATTGCTGATGTATAGATTTTGTCTCTAAGATGCGTCCATTTGGAGTCAATGGTGACGCATGGGGACGTCTTTGAGAGACCTTCCTTCACTTTGTCAGTGAACAGCCACGTTTTCACTGGGTCTTTCGTGCAGAAGGCGTTGATGCGTGAACATCCCTTTTTCTTGGTGTGGTACGAGTTTTTCCTAATAATTCGTACCTTGCTAGCCACAGGGGAGTGATCCGTGTCGCAGTCGGCGCTGTGATAGCTGCGGGTGAGTAGGACGCTAGCCAGTTGTGCACGCCTGGTGATGATGAGGTCCAGCTGGTGCCATTGGCGCGATCGAGGGTGTCTCCACGATACTTGGTGTATATCCTTGCATTTGAAGAAAGTGTTGGTCGCACACAAGCCTCTTGAGCAGCACATTTCCAGAAGCCTCTGTCCATTCTCATTTATCTTTCCTCTTCCAAACAGTCCAAGGCATGTGGTCCAGGCTTCGTGGTCGCGCCCTACTCTAGCATTGAAATCTCCTAGGAGATTTATATTATTATTATTATGATAAAGAAACTATTACTAAATTTAATGTTAGTTATTTTGATACTCCGGTGGACTATTTTAGATTCAAAACAGTTTCATTTAATCGCTAAAATATTTTCGATTTTCACACCTGATTTTATCAGTTAAATACGAAAATATAATTAGAATAAACTATAAACTTGTTTATCATTTATGTTATTGCCTTAACGGGATCTTTGCTTGAATAATAGATAGACATTAATATAATTATTAAAAATAAGAAATACAATAAAATGCACACCGTTATTCGTCTGTCAATTCTCTAAATTAGACCTTCGACAACAACGGGGACGGTCAAGTGTCCAGACAGGAGTACAACGCCCACATCAGCGCCGAGTACAGCCACGACCAACTCACACAGCGCGAGCTCCACGCCCTCTTTGACGACCTGGACACAAACAACGACAACCATTTGTCCTCATCCGACTACAACGCCCTCTTTGACGACGCTGACGCCAACGTCAACAACCAGGTGTCAGCACTGGAGTTCAACAGGTACACTAGCATCTCATGGTGGCACTTTAAATAACACACTTAGTTCAACGGGTAAACTAGCATCTCATGGTGGTACTTTAAATAACACACTTAGTTCAACATGTAAACTAGCATCTCATGGTGGTACTTTAAATAACACACTTAGTTCAACGGGTAAACTAGCATCTCATGGTGGTACTTTAAATAACACACTTAGTTCAACATGTAAACTAGCATCTCATGGTGGCACTTTAAATAACACACTTAGTTAAACAGGTAAACTAGCATCTCATGTTGGCACTTTCAATAACACACTTAGTTCAACAGGTAAACTAGCATCTCATGGTGGCACTTTAAATAACACACTTAGTTAAACAGGTAAACTAGCATCTCATGTTGGCACTTTCAATAACACACTTAGTTCAACAGGTAAACCAGCATCTCATGTTGGCACTTTCAATAACACACTTAGTTCAAAAGGTAAACCAGCATCTCATAGTGACACTTTCAATAACACACTTAGTTCAACAGGTAAACTAGCATCTCTTAGTGGCACTTTCTTTAACACACTTAGTTCAAAAGGTAAGCTAGCATCTCATGTTGTCACTTTCAATAACACACTTAGTTCAACAGGTAAACTAGCATTTCATAAAGGCACATTAACTAACAAACAATTAGTTCAATAGTTAAACTAGCATCTCATTGAGGCACTTTCAATAACAAACATGGAATTAATAGGTTGTAATATGTGGTCCTACACGAGGAAGAAAATCAGAAGCCCCGAGACTAGTGCTCTTCATGGGTCTTCCCGGAATACCCCCTCAGCCATCTGGCACCCTAAGGGACGTAACAGCCGAGGAACGAAGCTGTCACTTCTGAAGCGGCCACCTGGGCGTCCAGGGCATAAAGTCGAAGATGCCTCCCACTAGATTGACCTCACAAAGAGGGGTGGCATTCCCTAATACGACCCGCTACAACTTTAGCGCCACCCTGGCAAAGCATACGGGTCTCCATTGTTAGGACCGCCACAGTGCGGGTGATCATCAAAGACCCCCCTGGGGTGCAACCCCTTCTGAAGGTTTCCTCAGAGCTGGCGTCCGCTGCGTTCTACGCGGTACCTTTTGCTAATCCGTACTGGCGCTCCTGGCCCTAAACCGGCACCGCTCAATAGCGTTGCTAGTAAATTGAGGGGGACGAAACGGTCGCTTCGGATTTACCCGACCCTCAACGGGTACTTTGGTTTTGATCATCGACAATACATTTAAGATGCTTTGTCTAAGATCCGTACAGCGACTGTAATCATATGTGACTATCACCTAACACCTAACATATCACACTTTGGCATTGCCTGCTGGGGGATGTCGGTTTCGGGTCGCCGGGTCGCGGTCAGGTCCGTGCCCCACGACCCTACTCGTCCGTCGACCCCGTAGAGGTCACTCCCTCACGGCGGCGCAATCTGTGATAATGTTTTCGAAGTAAATTTACATGTAGTAATTTATATACATTATCTTGACGTAGTAAATACCGACATTTAGAATATTTTTTCTATTAGTAAGAAATCCTGTTTTTTTTTATTTTTTATTTTATTTTTAAGTTTATTCTATAACATATTTACAGAGATGTTACGCATATAACTTGACTAACATATATTTTTTTAAACCCACAATAGCAATCATTTCTATTCCGAACAGTTTCAGACTTTGATTTCTGTTCAATTTCATTTCAGATGGTTTCATCAGGCCGTCGGCTCAGGTGTAATCGGCTAAACTATCATTGTGAACATCGGAAAAGATAAATTAATGATTTCATAAAATGAAGTTGTTGATTTTTTGTTTTTGTTTTTTTTAATATTTCTCCGAGTTCTTTTTTTATATATTCTCTTTTAATTAAAAAAAATTCGTTTTATATTTCCCGTTGTATTTTGTTGTTGTTATTAAATTAACATGTAAACATTACAAGTGACTAAGCCTTAACATATATCAATTTAAGTGTTTCTTCTTGGATATAACTCCTTAATGTTGCGCTGCCTGAGGCGGCGGATCTTTTTTTGGCCACCAATCACATTAATAAAAAATTATTGCAAGCACTTTGCAAATAAAGCATGCCTAAAAGAAAACCATTGCATGATAGTACATAGATACTAATACCAGAATCTTATTTTTGTTTAAACGCCAAAAACACATGCTAAAACCATAACCTTTGCTTAGGTCTAATGAACACAAAAGTTAGTTCTAGTTTTTTTAAGTTATTAAGAACGATTAATTGCTGATAATTTAATTTCATCGACGGTGGAGGAGCAATAATACACCAGGACTGAATTGATTAGGCTACAACTACGTGTTCTGGCAAAAGGTTCAATAAATGAAATCTTCCCAGAGGTTTTGATAAATTTAAATGGAGTCGTACCTCGTCTTACGTAGTTAATTCGTTCCTGAAGTCAGTATTTAACATGAAAATTACTTAAACCAAAGCATAGTATTCCCTGTGTCAGTAAGACCTATCGCAGATTAAGGCGTAATGAATGGGCTATAGCCAGGGGCCTCCAATGATTTCAGGGCCCCAAACTTATTATATTGTTTAATAAAGGTGGCTGGACCAGGCCCCATGTGGAATTGCAGCCAGGGGCCCCGTGCAATCTTGATCCCCCCCCCTGAGTAAGCCATAGTATTCCTTTTGACAGTAAGCCATATTATTCCTTGTGACAGTAAGCCATAGTATTCCTTGTGACAGTAAGCCATAGTATTCCTTGTGACAGTAAGCCATATTATTCCTTGTGACAGTAAGCTATAGTATTCCTTGTGACAGTAAGCAATAGTAATTCTTGTGACAGTAAGTCATAGTATTCCTTGTGACAGTAAGCAATAGTATTCCTTGTGACAGTAATCCGTAGTATTCCTAGTGACAGTAAGTCATAGTATTCCTTGTGACAGTAAGCCATAGTATTCCTTGTGACAGTAAGCAATAGTATTCCTCGTGACAGTAAGCCATAGTATTCCTTGTGACAGTAAGTCATAGTATTCCTTGTGAATGTAAGCCATAATATTCTTTGTGACAGTACCCCAATACTATTCCTTGTTACAGCAAGCCATAGTATTCCTTGTTACAGTAAGCCAAAGTATTCATTGTGACAGTAAGTCATAGTATTCTTTGTGAATGTAAGCCATAGTATTCCTTGTAACAGTAAGCCATAGTATTCCTTGCTACAGTAAGCCATAGTATTCCTTGTGACAGTAAGCCATAGTATTCCTTGTGACAGTAAGCCATAGTATTCCTTGTGACAGTAAGCCATAGTATTCCCTGTGACAGTAAGCCACAGTATTCCTTGTGACAGTAAGTAATATTATTCCTTGTGACCGTAAGTCATAGTATTCCTTGTGACAGTAGTTCATTGCTTAATTTCTTTAATATATCATATAGAATGGGACTGCGATAAAGCTTTAAAATAAAATACAAAATACACAAACAAATTGTGCAATGAAAACAATAAATTTGAGCTTTATTTTTAAACGAACACGACAGTAGACGTTTCACCTAATGCCTTCATCAGTATAATAACATAAAATAAATACTTAAATAAGTAATATTAAAATTCCTAAAACATGTTATAGCATAAACTATTTACGTAAAATAAAGAGAAAGGAAAAACAAAAACTAACAAGGACACAGGATATGGGAAATGTATGGGTTTATTTGTTGAACAATTAATTGCACGAAGTAAATAAAATATACACAACAGTTTATTCTTTTATTTACACAACAGTTATCTATACAGAGTTCAGATATGTACAGAACATGTACTTCGTATGATAATAGTTAGTCATAACACTAATGTAGCCGAGTGGTGCGCCCAGTGTAGTAGCTGGGGGGGGCGGTGGGGCGGTCCACCCCGGGTGGCACACATTTAGGGGCGGAATTTGTGGGCATTTGAAAAGTACAACCATTCCCGAAAACCACCCTTTTTCTTTTGAAGGGGGAAAACCCGAGTGAAATAAAAATACTCGTACTTTCGAGTCTTAAATAACGGATTCGCACATTTGTTTGATTGCATAGTTGATGTTATAAATAACTTAAAAACCTTCAACAATTTTAAATCGCCCCTAATAGGTATCCAATTGTTTGGAAAATTAAGTTGTATGCGTCACAGATGACGCTTTTATAAGAAAACTAAACACAAAAACACATCACCGCTGGGACGAATAATATGTGCTATTTATATCGCCAAGAAAGTTTCTGTGTCGAATTTCGACATTCACAGAATGATGCGCGAACAAGTACCTACCAGGCATGGGGATTCAGATGTTGTGTTTAACTTGCAAGTATTAATTTATATGAATGTTTCCGTTAATTAAAAATTAAATTTATTTGTTTTTATTGCAATAAAGTGGCACAAATAATTTGTGTTTTTCATTAAAATACGGTTATTCATTAAATATTTTAAGCCTATCCAATTAAAGTAAAGTGTAAATAATTTGAATTAGTCAATTTTATGGAAATTTATTAAGATTTATGACAAGAATATGAAAATATTATAATTTCACCGTTAATAAACACCACATTAGGCATAAATACTTTTAAAGAAAACATACTTTAAAATTTCAAGCGTCTTGGAAAAATTGACATAACAAGAAGTAACTAATAAAACGAGATCAGACGCTGGAATTTTACTCAATTCAATCCAACATTTTTATTTTCTTTATGATCTCAATTTATGGGAAAATGTCATTTTTTAAAATTAATGCTAATCCATTGCATGGAACAATTTGTTTGCTCATAGAAAAGGCTGTTATATCAGCCAAACAATTTATGAAGAGTTGGAGATATCAACTGAACGCGGAATTTGAAGGTTAAAAAAAATGAGTGGGGGAAATTAAGAAGACATGGTTCTATCTTTAGACCTAGAAGTACAACCAGAAATGTTTTTATCCATGAATGGAATTATAAAAGAACGCTTTTGATGAATTTGCATGTCCTTGCAAGAAAATATCCGTAAATAATACCACGTAACCTACTAAATGAAGCATCTGAACATCAAATAAAATACTTTATTGACATTGATAAAAAAAACAATTCAATATTGAAAGATAAAGGATCCAGGTATTTATGGCTGTACCTACACTACAAGAAGAGGCATTATGTTAGAAAAACGGGGGAAAGGCCCCTTGATCTATTAAAAGTTATTCAACAGTATAGATTGGAAAATTCTATACTCAACATTGTAATTTTGCTATTTATTTTTTCAAGAATTACTATCAGTGTCACTAGTTGTGAAAGGAGCTTCTCAAAACTGAAGTTGATAAAAAATTATCTTCCTTTCCACGATGAGCGATTTAATACAAAGAATCTTGTAATATTATCCATAGTACAAGATATTAAAAATAATTTACATTTTGATAGCATAATACACGATTTTTCTATTATGAAAGTTAGGAAAGTAAATGTATAAATAAATATGTTTACATATTAATGTATACAATTTCTTTGTTTAGTAATTTTTTTGAGAGTGTAATTTTGGAATATGTGTTGTCTCATTGGGGGGGGGGCCTGCAACCTCTATAACTTTCTTGTGGCCTTTAAAAAAGTATCGTGTATTTTTGTAAATGAGTAATTCTATGTATATCATCTTATGCGGCCTCTTTTATTACTGCTTACATAAATAATAATAATAATAATAATAATAAATTGATTATTTCTATAGCGCTGTATCCCAGTAAGGAACTGGGCTCACAGCGCTTTACATGAAAGAAATAACATACCTATAAATATTAAATTAACTTTCATATCATAACAAACACAAAAATTACAGTACATTATACATAAGCTACGTTAATCATTTACAAGAAATGTTGTTTCATTAATTTTGAAAATAAATGTTGAAAAGATGTGTCTTAAGTGCAGTCTTGAAGGACTTGGTTGTTTGAATACTACGTATGTGTAATGGTAGAGAATTCCATTGTTAGGCTGCACAAAAAGAGAACGACCTTTCACCAAATGTTTTGGTGCGTGTCGTAGGAACAGAGAGAACGCGTGTGTCTGCAGAAGATCGTAGCTGGCGAGTGGGTGAGTAGACCGACAAAAGTTCAGTAAGATACGATGGGCATGAGTCCGAAAAGTCCGAAAAGTCCGAAATGAGCATGTTTCAAATAAAAAATATGTTATTTAAGTATGTTTAAGGCTGCACTCTAATATCGTAATTCACGTTTTACATCAGGGGTTCCTAACCAGTGGTGCATGCACCCCAAGGCGTGCATGAGCAGGTTCCAGGGGGGTGCATGAACGATTCAAAGGGGGGAAAAAAGAGGAAGAAAAATAAAGAAGACGGAAAAAAGAAGGGAAAAAAAAACCAAACAGACTAATAATCTGAAAATATAAACCATAAGCAAGGCATGCCACGTCAAAGGGCGCCAATATACAACCTTTTTGATAGGTACATACTCGTTCGCGCATCTTTCTGCGCTCGTGAAAAATTGACGGACAAACTTTTTTGCAAAATGAACGGTTCGCTTTACGTGTTCCTCGGAATTTCGTGTTTTACGTCACAGTTTTCTAAAAATAATTTAATTTTGTCATCAAATACGTTAGATATATCGCTTCCGGTGACCCTCTCGCCTCTCACTGCCGTCTTGGTGAGTGGAAAATAACAGCCAAATCTAGTCATCAAAGAGAGAAGTAATTCAGCCAAGTCTAGTTGACAGGGAGAGTGGAAAATCGGCCAAGTCTAGTTTTCAGGGTAAGTTGAAAAGTTGTCCATGGAAGAGAAACTTCTTCCAAGAGTTTTGATGATTTGTAATTAAATTAATGCATTTTTAGTTTATCTCTATATTTCCCTCTATTTCTCACACAACGCCTCTCGACCTCATGGCCTGTGTGCACGTGGTTTTACTATGGGTCATTCATGCAGACACTGACAATGTTTACATCAAGTGCTGTGCACATTCAACGCACTGGAGTTTCATTGGCTGCTGGAATTGAGGTGTGTTTCGTACCCCATTCCCCGTGTGTAACAGCTCAGTACATGTAGTATGAAACTAAATCTAAATTGACATGATAATACAAGAAGAGCAACGGGAGATTTGGTAAATATTTTTACACGCTTTTTACCACTATCATTGATAAAGTCGAAAAATCGATGCCCTTTGATAGGTTCACGGATTTCACCTGTAACCATAGAAAATTTGTATTTCCATCTTTTTAGTCCACTTTATATATTTAAATAATAGAGTGTCCTTTTTAAAAAAAGATTTTTCTAAAGTATTTTATTTCTTCAATTCTTCAATTATTTCCCTTACTACAGATGTCAATAAGAAAAACCCGTAAAAAACCAAGTTTTTGACTATAAATCCTTTATGTACGAGAAGTAATTAAAAGAATGTTCATTATAATACGCAGCGCCAGACCATCCAGAAATACAAAATTGCAGTTGTGTCGTAAAACATGTTTAATATAATGCGCACCGATCAGGAATATGTTTATAAAAAGAGCTGTCAATAAAATACGCACCTTATTGCGCGACAGAAAGGTTGTTCAATATAATACGCACCGCGACGCTCTATCTCAAAAAATAGCATGATACATAGGAATAAAATAAAATAATCTAAAAAATCAATAATTTAATTACGGTACATGCGATCGATCTGAAATTTTGATACATTGTTTTTATCATCGGTACGAAACTGCCTGCAAAATTTCAGCTCGCTATCTTGCGAGCAAGTGGGTTAAAAATCGATCAAAAGTTTTGGCGACAAGCAAGCAAGCAAGCAAGCGGTCCGCCGCAGACACCACGAGTTAATATAAAGGATTTAAAAAGCGAAACTATGATGAAGGCTACATCATTTAGTATTCTCTTTCATTACAGAGAAAGATGGAACACAAAAACCTTAGTGTTTCCTCTGTGGAAAAATCCTGTGCAATGACAACATGACGCCTGTTAGACTCAGAGAGCACTTGGAGATATAGTCCATCCATCCAATTCCAAGGTCAGTGTTGAGGTATTCAAGCAGAAGAGAGCTAGCTTATTGGCCTCACATGCCTTGCCCAAGCTTGGATTTTCTTTGTCACAGAAACCTGCACTAGAGACATCCTTTAACGTTGCATATCTTATTGCAAAGAACAAGAGGCCCCACACCATTGGTGAAACTTTGGTGAAGCCTTGTGCTCTGGAGATGGTGGAACTGATGTGTGGTCCCCAGCAGAGGAAGCAGGTTAAGAAAGTCCCTTTGTCCAATGGCACTATTCATTCCAGGATTAGTGACATGGCTGCAGACATTCTGGACCAAGTCTTGTGCGAGATGAGCAACAGTCCTTTTCCATTTAGCATGCAACTGGATGAATCCACTGATGTAGCACACTGCAGTAAGCTTCTTGTATTTGTGAGATATGTTCACAGTGGATTGCTGAAGGAGGAATTTCTCTTTTGTAAGCCACTCCTAGCTGCTACCAAGTTTGTGGATGTGCTTCAGCTAGTCAGGGCATTCTTCACTGAAACCTGTTTGAGTGGACTTCAAGAATTTCTTCAATTTACACAGATGGTGCTCCCTCTACAGATGGTGCTCCCTCTACAGATGGTGCTCCCTCTACAGATGGTGCTCCTTCTACAGGTGGTGCTCCCTCTACAGATGGTGCTCCTTCTACAGGTGGTGCTCCCTCTAAAGATGGTGCTCCCTCTACAGATGGTGCTCCCTCTACAGATGGTGCTCTCTCTACAGATGGTGCTCTCTCTACAGGCAGTGCTCCCTCTACAGATGGTTCTCCCTCTACAGATGGTGCTCCCTCTACAGGTGGTGCTCCCTCTACAGGTGGTGCTCCCTCTACAGATGGTGCTCCCTCTACAGATGGTGCTCCCTCTACAGATGGTGCTCTCTCTACAGGCGATGCTCCCTCTACAGATGGTTCTCCCTCTACAGATGGTGCTCCCTCTACAGATGGTGCTCCTACAGATGGTGCTCTCTCTACAGGCGGTGCTCCCTCTACAGATGGTTCTCCCTCTACAGATGGTGCTCCCTCTACAGATGGTGCTCCCTCTACAGATGGTGCTCCCTCTACAGGCGGTGCTCCCTCTACAGATGGTTCTCCCTCTACAGATGGTGCTCCCTCTACAGATGGTGCTCCCTCTACAGATGGTGCTCCCTCTACAGGTAGTGCTCCCTCAATGCTCGGTAATAAGTCAGGATTTTTAGCCCTGGTAAAGAAATAAGTTCATGAAATTGTCACTACTAACTGCATCCTTCATCGTGAGGCCCTGGCATGCAAAACTCTACCTCCAACCTTGAAGTCAGTTCTTTCTACTGCAGTCCAAGTTTTAAATTTTATTCACTGACATGCCTTGAACCACCGCCTCTTCAATTTGTTCTTTCAGGAGGTGGGCTCTTAGCATGAAGTTCTCCTCTATTACATTGAGGGCCGCTGGTTGTCCAGTGGATGGATACTTTCTCGGTTAGTAGAACTGAGAGTGCAGCTTGCCATTTTCTTGCAAGAAAAAGAGAGTGACCTTGCTGACAAGTTTAGCTGTCCAAATTTCATTCATTACTAGGCATACCTGGCTGACATCTTCTCCATCTTAAATGAGTTAAACACATCTCTCCAAGGACCTGCTGTGACTGTAATGGATGCTAATGAGAGATTTCAAGCCTTTCTTAACAAACTGCCACCATTCCAATGACGACTAGAAAAGTCCAACTTGGCCAACTTTCCACTCTTGGATGAAGTTGTAATATCTGCTGCAGAAGGAAGCACTGAGGGATCACTGCCTGGCAACATCAAAGGTGAAATTTCAGAGCACCTTTCAACATTGCAAAAGTCCTTTGATGGGTATTTCTGTCAAGAAATTTCTAAGAAAGACCTTTTGATTCGCAATCCTTTTCTCTGTGACTTGGACAACATTGATGACATGTACCTTACTAAAGAGGACCTGATTGATTTGAGAACCAGAGAAGTACTGAGGAGTGCCTTCAGTTGCAATACAGTTGCGATTTAAATCGCTGATTGATCATATGAAGCAGCAGATATGTCACTAAATTCCCTGTTCCCCATTGTCAAAACTGTTGTGTTTCTAAAATAAACATAGTTTATTATGCATTTTCTGCAAGTTTCATGAGGGGATGCATGAACTTTTTTGTGCATCTGAAGGGGTGCATGGACCCCAAAAGGTTAGGAACCACTGTTTAACATAAACGTCATTAAATAAAGTGTCAGTAATCAAAATTTTAAGTGGAAATTTTATTTAAAGTTTCGCGTTTTGACTTGACTACAAATTTCTTAACCACAACCCCCTCGTCACACATCGTCACAAATGTATGACTCCCCTCCCCCAGGTGCGTGACGTCATTTATGTACGGCCCCTAAAGAGGGCGGCAAATTGGAGACAGCCCCGGGCGGCAAAAGTTCTAGCTACGCCACTGGGTGCGCCAATACGCAATATAATAAATGCAATGATGATGATCTTCAAAATCAGTTAACACCTAACAGGTTGAGGACAATAGCTGCTTAACGTATATTAGGTAGAATAATTCTCGTGAGAAAGGAAAACACAGTTATTAATAAGTGCTTTAGCTGAGCTATCAAGTGTACAGGCAGTGAGCAGGCAGTGTGCAGCCCCAAGTATAGTCAACTCTCCCCCCCCCCATTGACGTCATCGCCTCTGGCCGTCTATCTCAGTCTCACGCTTTGAGTGAGTCTGAGTCTTCCCTTATAACAATACCCAATACAGCGTCACAGATTGTCGGGTATTGGCAGGGTTGTTAATATTGCAATATTGTACTGGTATTGGTAGTATTGCCAATACTTTTTTAAGTATTGGGACGATATTGCAATACTTCTTGAAATTTGATATTGGTATTGGTATTGCGAATAATTATTTTTGATATTGGTATTGATTTTTAACCAATACTAAAAGCAATATTCAATAAATTCTCTACAACATTGGTTGTGAATAAAGCTGAATATAATAAATTTTTCTTTCCTGTCGCCATCTTGCGAGTGACATTGCCAAACAATTTTTGAATGAGACTGATCAATGAAATGAATGATAATAGAAATCAAATCATATATGATATCTTTGGCAATGAGCATTGACCAGTGACATACCAAAGCTCGATTAAGGCTTAGGCACTTTAGGCACCGTGCCTAGGGCCTACAAACAAAAATAAGGCCAAACAAAGAAATTTTTTTTTAAAATTTATATAATATTAAATTTGTTGTAATTAGAATTATTTTTAGTAGCGTGAATGCGTCGTTCTATTTCGTTCATAACTTTTCAATGATTGCGCATATTATGGACTGATAGGTAATACTTTCAAGATCTTGATGCCATTTTTTTCTTTGGTCAATATTTTCTTTCCGATTTCCTCTTACAGAATTTCTTGCTTGAAAGTGAGTCAAGTTAATGTTTTGTTTCATCCAATGCCAATGTAGACAGATTTTAGATATAATTCATGAACTTAAATTTTAAACTAAAATTTAATTATTAATAACGGTAAAACTGCTTTATCTGCCGATGTTAATATCCACTGCAATCCACTGACTCGGTCTGACTGTTTTTACTATAGTATGTTTAACCGTTTATGTATCATTTGCTTTTCTATGACAGTCATTTGCTTCATTCATCCATCCATCCATCCATTCACAATATGTGTACAGTAAACATATTAAAAATCTTGTTGCTTAAGGACGTTAAGGTATGCCGACTTATTTAATATGTTGTCAAAGACTTGAATGCTTTGAGGAAAACTGATGAAGCAAGTGTTAACTATTGAACAAAATTTGGTTAAAAATACATTGTCTAAATTAGCCAAAAATGGTGTTATCATTTATCGATGTAAGTGATATAGAGCGATGAATTACGTATTTGCGTTTTATTCGTCGAATGACCCAAATATTGGTATTGGTAAGGCAATAATAAATAAATATTGGTATTGGTATTGCAATACTGGTTTTAAAATTGTATTGGTATTGGTATTGCCAATAGATTTTACAGGCAGTATTGGTATTGGTATTGCCAATATTTTTTTTTAGTATTGTTAACAACCCTGGGTATTGGTAATACAATGCCATGCTCACCTTGATCTATGTAACTGGTCAGGTCTCGCCAGTCAATCCTGACCACAAAAATGTCACACCACCTCGTCACATTTGCCTTGTTTGATCTCCGACCTTCTATTATGATCCGGCGTGTATGTGCGTGTGGTGTGTGTGTGTGTGTGTGTGTGTGTGTGTGTGTGCGTGCGTGTGTGTGTGTGTGTGTGTGTGTGTGTGTGTGTGTGCGTGTGTGTGTGTGTCGGTGTTGGAATCTGTACAAACATTAGAGATCATGTTGTTTATTTTGTTAGGGTAAGTCAAGACTCTCGGGAATTTCACAATGCCATCTAAGATCTTAAGAGGGAAAAAAAACAAATTCCTTAACACAGTATTAATGGCTATAATAATTCAGTTGAAATTTGTGAAATACGGTGCTTCACTGTCATGCACAACCGCACAAATATTTCGTGTGTTACGTCAGCATTAACCGCAGCTGCTTCAAAATCAATTGAAAGGGTGGATTTCTAACTTTTAAACTCTAATTATTCTTTAAAGTAAAATATTGGAAATAGTGTAGTTAGCAACAACAAAAAAATAATAAAAAAAACAATACAAGTATGACGCAAGAACATTGTAAGCACATGTCTATAACGCAGTCACACACACACACACAAAACCCCGTAAGAAAACACGTTTTTAACTACAACTCCTTTATATACGAGACAAAACTAAAAGAATGTTCATTATAATGCGCAGCGCAAAGCAATAATTTATTTAGTTATGTCTCAAATATATAAATGATTTATTTCTCGTAAAACATGTTTAATATAATGCGCACCGATCGGGAATATATTTTTTAAAAGTATCGTCAATATAATACGCACCTTACCGCGTGACAGGAAAGGTTGTTCAATATAATACGCACCACGACACTCAAGCACAAAAATTAACGTGCTACATAGAGATAAATAAAGATAATCTAAAAATTCATTAATTTAATTACAGAACGTTCGATCGATCTGAAATTTAAATACATTATTTTTATCATCGCCACGAGTCTGCCTGCAAAATTTCAGCTCGCCAGCATACGGGGAAGTGGGTTGAAAATCGATCCAAAGTTTTTTTCGGCAAGCAAGGCCTCAGACACCACAAGTTAATATAAAGGATTAAAATTTTTAAAAAACTTAACAAAATAAAGATTTTGAATACAATTACTTCATATACGAGACATAACTAAAAGAATGTTCATTATAATACTAATCACATGACAATTCAAAAATCAAAAAGTTTTAGTTATGTCTAAAATACATAAAGGATTGATAGTTTTAAAAAAAACTTCTACTGCCTGCCTGCTAAATTTCAGCTCTATTTGATCACGGGAAAAGGTTTATAAAAACATTTTTAACACAGCGCGCACCACGAGACAGATTAGCAATTAATAGCATTTACATTTACAGATCGGGAATATATTTTTTAAAAGTATCGTCAATATAATACGCACCGCACAGCGCGACAGGAATGTATTAAAAATGTTGTTCAATACGATACGCACCGCGGCATTAAAAAAATTAATTTTTTTACAAAAATCTTTTTGTAAAAAGAACACGCTTTTATTTACATATAGAAAGTGCACTAAAAAGAAGAAGATAAAAATGTTCTATGATTACAGGTGAAATGCGTGAACCTATCAACTGCACATAAAAGCTCACCACAACTCATTTCTCTTTGCAACTATTTTTCTGTATGTAGATATATATTTCTACTTAATATGATAGTAACATGTATATGATCGAAGTTGTGAAACTTTTAATGTTTATTAATATTCATTCAAATTTGTAATTTATGTTTCGCAGCCTTGTACATGATAGGGAGTTGTGATGAGCTCCCATCACAACTCATTTCTCTTTGCAAGTATTCTTTTGCATATAGATAAATATTTCTATTTAATATAATATGATAGTAGCATCTCGAAGCATCTCCAATAGCCTTAGCTCTAACGTCTTGATCTTCATTTGCTCTGGTTCTATTTGTTACACACGAACTAAATCATTCTGATTTATTTGTGCATTATTATCGATAACTACGTCACTGCAGAGTTCATTGTTATCAATTAACCATCTTAGCGCATTGTAGATTCGTGATGTGATGAGCGCCCCACGCTTTTATGTGCAGTTGATAGGTTCACGGATTTCACCTGTAGTCATTGAACATTTTAAAGTTCTTCTTTTTAGTACACTTTCTATCAATATACATAATTCCCGTCGTCTGTATGTATGTATGTATGCATGTTTGTTTGTATGTTTGTATGTATGTATGTATGTATGTATGTATGTATGTATGTATGTATGTATGTATGTATGTATGTATTTATGTATGTATGTATGTATGTATGTATGTATGTATGTATGTATGTATGTATGTATGTATGTATGTATGTATGTATGTATGTATTTATGTATGTATGTATGTATGTATGTATGTATGTATGTATGTATGTATGTATGTATGTATGTATGTATGTATGTATGTATGTATGTATGTATGTATGTATGTATGTATGTATGTATGTATGTATGTATGTATGTATGTATGTATGTATGTATGTATGTATGTATGTATGTATGTATGTATGTATGTATGTATGTATGTATGTATGTATGTATGTATGTATGTATGTATGTATGTATGTATGTATGTATGTATGTATGTATGTATGTATGTATGTATGTATGTATGTATGTATGTATGTATGTATGTATGTATGTATGTATGTATGTATGTATGTATGTATGTATGTATGTGTGGATGTAACATTTTTAGAAAGCAGCGCACCAAATTACTGCACCAAAAATAACTCTTTCCGACTCTTCCGCATAAAATTGTTCAATATGATAATAAATGAATCAAATAAACATAAATAAAACAAATGAAAGTTCTGTATTACCTTATTTATTAATCTGATGTGTATTTATTTTGAAACCTTCCGTCATATTTGACGGGTGATACGCTAGTTAGTAAATAAAAGCGTGTCCTTTTTTAAAAAATGTTTTTAATATTTTATTTTCTACATTGGGGCCGTCCATAAATGACGTCACGCACCTAGGGGTGGAGGGGGGATCACACTTTTGTGACGATGCGTTGCGTGACGAGAGGGAGGGAGGGGGGTTGAAGAAATGTGACGTCACATCAAAAGGGTAACTTAAAATAAAACTTCCACTGAAATATTTGGTCCCTAACAATTTACTTAATGGCTTTTTTTTTAATCAGTGCTTCTCAATGTGCCGGTCGGTAGGCCATCAGACGCTGGTTGGCGTAAGCTATCAAGACACGAAAATTAAATCTAATTATAATCCTTAAGTTTGAGAACTCATGAGAATGTATGAAATTGTTACACTGCGTCGTTTGATATGGACATCAAAGCATTTGTGATGTAATCGCAGCTCCGTTTGGTTCTCTCATGGCAGGAGTCGATTTTTTTTGGACAAAATATACCAGTTTATGTGTGCGTTACCCCCACTTTTTTCCCCCAACCCCTAGACTCTAGGTCCTGCTCACATGACTCGGGGATTTGGGGGAGCGTCGTTAGCCCTCGAAAATGCTACTGGTGAGTTTTACAAGCATGACAAGTGTCTAAAAATGATCTGAATAGGATGTGCAGATATTTTCAGTCAAAACAACACGGAATATCCTTTTTTCTTTTAAAAGGGGAGGGGATCTATTTGAAAAATTAAAAACGTTTTAAGTTTGATATAATTGTTCGATTGGTTTTTTGTCAAATGCCCCTGGCCATTCTAGTCTTCTAGATCAGTGCTTCTCAAAGTGGAGGTCGGCGGACCGGTGCCTGTCCGTGGGCATTCCGCTGCCGGTCAGCAGATGTTCTCAAAAAAAAGGACCGAAAAATTGTCTGTGCAGGGACAATAGTGCACCGATCCTTGGTGCAATGGAAAAAATTCCTGCCAGTCCGCCATACTAAAAAAGTTTGAGAAGCACTGTTCTAGATATAATGGTAAATTAGCCCATTTATTGAATGCATCAAATTCTTGACATTGCAATTAGAGAGGAGTACAAAACAACTTTTCTTCTTAGCTCAGTTTTTAAGGCATTAATTTTAAATATCACAGAAAGGTTAACTGATACAGGCAAGTCATGTGGATTAAGATTATTGTCACTCGTGTCAATATAAATGAAAGTAGGGTAGATTTAGGTGTCTTCGTATAGTAAGTAGGTAAGAAATCTACATAGTTTTCAAATTTTAAAAAATGCATTTTCTGGAAGGAATCGGTTCAATAATGGGCATATGTTCCAAGCGTACACGTACACATGATGTATTTTAATATATCTAGTTGATTGTAGTGGATGTTATAAGTCCCAAATGAGTCTGTATTACCCCCAATAATTCTCTTTCTTATGGGATGCCCGTCAGTCAATTGAGGGATTTTTTAAAAATAAATTTTTATAATGTTATTTTTAAATATTTTTTTTTGCTAAACAAAGACGTTAACCGTGATAGTCAATGTTTAATTTGTATGCATAACATGAAATATAATCTAATGATGTTAATACAGTTCGTTTTCTGAAGCCCGGTTAAACGTTTTTAAAAAATGCTTCACGCGGGTTACGATATTACAATGTAGATCTTCACTAAATAAATAATAAATACTTAAATGACAATAAAAGTTATTTTAAACATACTTATTTTCAAATAGAAAATAAAGTGGTTTTTTAAATTGGTTTTTTATGGGGGGGTCAAAGATTTGTGACGTATTTTTAGGGGGGGGGGTCTAAGTTTTTGTGACGACGCTTGACGAGGGGGGGGAGGGGGTAAAAAATCGACAAAAATCGCGTGACGTCATTTATGGATGGCCCCTTTTTAGTCTTTTTCAAACCTTATCAATTCAATTTAATTAGTTAAACTTTATTGTCAATAACGTAAATGTGATATTGATAAAAAGATAGCTTATCTAATCTATCATTGGACCTTATCTTTTAGAGTGCGATCCGAGAGCACTATGTCATATCGTTTAAAGTTATTAGTTGTCAAGTTATTATATAGTCATTTTTTAGTAAAGAACGACAGGAGCTCACTGACAAACTTGCAGACAGATCAGGGGCATATGAAATGGAAAATAGCCAAGAGAAAAGCAAGATATTGGTTAATACCTCAGCTGCCAGTTTGGCAAACATCGTAATGAACCAACAAAAGCTGGAGGAGGTACATAACTTTAAATGTCTAGGAGCCATTATATCTACGGGTGGTACCCGTGAAGCTGAAATTCGAGGTAGAATTTGGTCGGCAATGGCAGCAATCACAAACGTTAAACAAAAAATGGAACAGCAAAAACATTAGCGTGGCAAAAAAGCTCAGGATTTACAGAGATTTCGTTAAAACCATTGTCCTTTACGGATGTGAGATCTGGACACTAATGGCAACCAATGAAAGCAAGCTGCAGGCATTTGAAAACAAATGCATGACGAAGATTCTCCTGATCTCCTATTTAGAACAAAAGACCAATGATTATGTCTGGGACAGAATACTCTATTGGGGGTCATCAAGAAACCATTATAACTACAATTAAGAGACGTAAGAGGGCATGGTTCGGTCATGTACTGAGACATGATACCCGACAAAAAATTATCCTTCAAGGCACTTTAGATGGGGCCAGCGAAGAGGTCTACAGCGGAATCGCTGGTTTGACAACACAAAGGAATAGACAGGGGTGAGATTAAATGAATTATTTTCCCCCGCTCACGATATCAAACGTGGAGATCGTTTTGTTGATGATGATGATGAAAACTGAAATGCTACCTTACTTGTTGAGACCTGCTCTATATAGAACAATGATCTTCAGTGTGAGATCAATCCACCAAAGAAAATATAGGTCAATTAGAAAAAATCCACAAATCATCTCCCAGATTTATTTCTGGAAAATATTCAGAACTGACAAGAGTAAGACCATTAAAGAAATCATTTTACCTAAAACACTTAAGAACAATAGCAAATTAGTAACAATACATAAGGCAATTAATTCTAACATTGAAATAGAAAAACAAAGATAATCTAATTCAAACCTTCAAATAGGCATAGGTATAAAGAAACTTTGTTTCAAAATTATTATTTTTAAACACGCTTTTATAAAATGCACTAAAATGACAAAATAACATTGTTCGCACACGATCCTTTTTTTAAAAAGGGATCCTGTCGTTATATCAATTGTTTTCACAAATAATTTTTTTAAATGCGTTGTGTGTGTGATGTTTTTTAAAAAATTTAATTAGTAACTTTTTTTGAAAACAGGGTCCTTAATTTGTTTTGTTTTTTCTTTCCTAGAGCCATAACTGGAACATGGTTAAGCACAGTATTCTGCCATGCTCATTTATTTTTTTAACTTACTGCTGCTAAGGAGCACCTTACCTTTATGGAAGTCCATGAGACACTCTCCAATATTTTTGCACTTGTGGTAAACGTTTTACTTTCAGATGGCTTGTGGGTATGCACGTTATTTTCCGATTTTTTCGTTGAAATCTCCAGGGGCTATTTTACAATCACGGCCTATTGCCCCCTCACGTTTTCTTTAGAATGATTCTTGAAAGTTTCCTTAATGTTGCCGTCTGCATCTTTTGTTGCTATCGGCACGCAAAATTGCCGTGATTTTCAACGTCTTTCTTTCTACCGATCCTTTGAGAGCATAGTCTTCCATTCCCTTGTTTGGACCCAAGGACTGCGAGTCCTATTCCTGTGGCATTGGTGTTAATTTATTTGTAAAAATAGTGTGTATTCCTTAGTAATCAGTATGCTCGAGACTTTCATCTTACCTCCTGCGCTTGTGGCTCAGCAACCAAAATTCTACACATTCTCAACTCATCACTGAGGAGGGTCAGTGCTCCTGCCCTGTGTTAACTCGGAACATTCCAGGGTGCCATCTAATCGATTATATCCTTAACCAGGCATATGGTGTATTCATAATTTATCGATATTTTTTTTAATTAGTTTCTACATATTTTATTTGAGTCTTAGCAATAAAGTGGGTTCTTAATCAAGGGCCAGAAGTATCGCGGATAACCAATTGTGTGTGTGTGTGTCTGGTGGGGGTGTGTTTGGGTTTGACCCCTACATGTATCTGATTTGCAGCCTTAATTATGGTCGGTTCCCTGGTCTCTGGGACTCCCCTGATGTCCTAAATGTTAATACGTTTTTCATTTGGTCCGCCCAGGGCATTTCATTTCCCTTTGTTCGCCTCCATGAATGGTCGGCTTCCCCCCCCCCATCCACCGCCATCAGAGACGCTCGATTGGAGACGGGCATCTTCAAACGAATCACAAGGTGGTAATCGGCTGATATACTTGTAACTGTCATCTGGATATTACTATAGAAGTGATTATTATATTTCTTATGTCTAATCATTAACCTTTTAAATAACACAATGCCCTTATCTATATATATAAAAATCAAATTATGTATGTATGTATGTATGCATGTCTGTTATAGCTGACTAAACCATTCATCCGATCGCCATGAAACTTTTGGAGACTTTTGAGTACGCTCCCGGGATGGAAATAGGCTACTTTTTTTTCAAAATTTAACACTCATGGGGCGCCGGGGGCCCATAATGAGAATTTCTTCTTACATGAGCTATATAAAAATTAGTTTAGGGCTTAGCTGCTTGGAAAATGAATGGATCTTGACCACACTTGGTACATAACAACTTGATAGCCAACGTTAAAGTACCATATGGCATTGAACACCTAATGTCCATTCCTTCGGGGCCGGGGGCCCAAAATCTTTTTTTTTGGTAAGCGTTAAATACTTTATTCCCGTTAGCTGACTATACCATTCATTCGGTCGCCATGAAACTTTTGGAGACTTTTGAGTACGCTCCGGGGATGGAAATAGGCTAATTTTTTTCAAAATTTAACACTAATGGGGCGCCGGGGACCCATAATGAGAATATTTTCTTATATGAGCTTTATAAAAATTAGTTTAGGGCTTAGCTGCTTGGAAAATGAATGGATCTTGACCAAACTTGGTACATAACAACTTGATAGCCAACATTAAAATACCATATGGCATTGAACACCTATTGTCCATTCCTTCGGGGCCGGGGGCCCAAAATCTTTTTTTTTGTAAGCGTTAAATACTTTATTGCCGGTAAGATTTACACGATCTTGAAAAGCATTGACATATATATCTATCATGATCCAGATTGAAATGAACAGGTATTTTAAAGTTAATTTCTTGCACCGATTGGGCCCGGGGGCCCTTAATGTTGTTTTTTCTAATCGTATATCTATATATATAAAAATCAAAGTATGTATGTATGTATGTATGCATGCATGTCTTTGTATAGCTGACTAAACCATTCATCCGATCGCCATGAAACTTTTGGAGACTTTTGAGTACGCTCCTGGGATGGTCACTGGCTACTTTTTTTTCAAAATTTAACCCTCATGGGGCGCCGGGGGCCCATAAAATGATTTATTTTCTTATATATGAGCTATATAAAAATTAGTTTAAGCGTTAGCTATTAGGTAAATTGATGGATCTTAACCAAACTTTGTATATAACAACTTAATAGCCATTATAGAAATACTAAAGGGATTAATTTCCTAATGTCCATTTC